>CM022527.1:9072896-9365734 GCA_012273795.1 Dendrolimus punctatus
TCAAACAAGCACCTATGCCACCAATGAATGATTTTAAAGTTGGTATGAAACTTGAGGCTCTTGATCCACGTAATTTAACATCTACATGTATTGCGACTGTGGTTGGTGTTTTGGGCCCCCGTCTGAGGTTGAGGTTAGATGGCAGTGATAATAAGAATGATTTTTGGAGGCTGGTAGATGCTGGAGATATACATCCTATTGGGTACTGTGAAAAAAATGATGGAATGTTGCAACCACCACTTGGTTTTCGAATGAATGCCAGTAGCTGGCCAATGTTCTTACTCAAGACATTAAATGGTGCAGAAATGGCCCCAGCAAAAGTATTTCAACCTGAACCGCCCACACCTAAGTCTAATCTGTTTGTTGTTGGTCAAAAATTGGAAGCTGTGGATAAAAAAAATCCACAATTAATATGCTGTGCTACAGTGGGCGCAGTGAAAAATGATCAAATACATGTGACATTTGATGGATGGAGAGGAGCATTTGACTACTGGTGTAGATTTGAATCTAGGGATATATTCCCTGTGGGCTGGTGTGCTAGGGCTGGACATCCACTACAACCACCAGGCCAAAAAAGCCCCACAACTCCATCTAGGTATAGTTTTTACAATTTTACCTTATTCATAAAGTTGCTTTTAAATTTTTATTTTTTTCTGAGCTTTGGACTTTAGTTCATATATCTATCAAGTATTTGCAAATTGCAATGAATATGCAAAAAAGTAGTCTTTTAGTTACACTGAAAATTTAAATTATATTTGTGTTGAAAATATAAGGAGCTAGCTTGTCAACCTTAAGTGCTGAAATTTAAAAGAATGTGCTTCTTGTCATGAATATAGGGAGGATTTTGTCTAATAATGAATGTAGATTTGATGGCTCAATTAGTGCTAAAAGATTTATGCAAATTTTAATTAGGTAATTTGTAATTCTTTTAGGTTTAAGCTGCGACCCACTGGTATACCTAATCCAGCACTGCCTGAGGGTGGTTCAACAGGGACAAGCAATGCTAACACAACAACAATCACTACACCAGTAGCGACAGTGCGATTGCTTATCCGCTCTAGTTGCTCTGGAGGGAGTACTTCGTTACCTAGTTTTGTTACTGGGTTAGGAACTTCAGGAGCTGCAGAAGCACTTGCCAAGGAATTATTGAGTGTACATCCAGACCCACAGAGGCTGACACGAGCTATACTTACAGCGTCTAGTAGCTATTCTAATATTAATAATGTACAAGTGAGTAAAATTTGTATATTGTAGACTTGTTTTGGGATTATGTTGGTGAATGCTGTATTTATCACTTCTATAACTAAACTAGCGGCGCCCTGCAGTCTCATCTGCATGGTGATGGAAAATCATTATATTTTGGATAATTTACACTATATATTTATAAATTATAGCCTATGTGATATTCTGATGTGTAAGCAATATTAATGTAGTTTCATCAAAATCCATTCAGGGGTTTTTGCCATACATTCTTACAAGTAGGATTTCCTAAGAATCCCTTCTTTTTCCACATAAGAGTCTCACTTTAGACATATATAAATAAAGTCCTGTAACCCCAAAATCTGTACATTTGCTTGGTAAATACATCATAAATAATTATAAACGTAGCTAGTATTTAGTTCAATATGCTAATATAATTTCCAAGACCAAAACTATAACATGCTTGCTGATTAGATAACTATGATAAACAAGACAATATCACTGACTTTGCAAACATTTGTGTTTCACAGTCTTGGCCTTGAACTATGTGAAATATTTATGTATGTCACTGTAAAAATTGTTAGATCTATCTCGCTAGATTGTAAACTTTCAAAAAATTGTGAACTAAACATGCTTGCAATTAAAATTATTTTATTTGGTAGATTATTTTGGTATATCTATCAGTGTGAAATCGCCAAATTGTTAAATGACATGTGGTGGAACATACCTTTCGCACTGAATGGTTGGTCTTACAGTAGGTCATTCTGTGTCCATAGAGTTAGAAAAACTTAGGTGTCAGTCAAATAAACTAAATGTACTTTAAAAGTTGTGACATCAAGTATGTATTTATTATTTAGTAGGTAATGAATTATTCTGACTACCATTATGTCAATCAAATTATATATTTTTTTACTGAATTTGGACAATTAGGCATCAAGTCATGAAAGGTTTTAATGTATTTTTGGTACAAAATGAATTTTGGGTGGTTATAAAAAAAACAATTATCTTAATTACTTGTCCCTTCTGCAACCCCTATGTCTAGGATACACACACTAAGGCTCACAAACTGAGGGAGCGTGCAAAGAGTGTGCAACAGCAGCGTCTGGCGAGTGCCGGAACCGACTGGCCCCCAATAAATAATAATTAATTGATTAATAAATACTTAAATGATGGTTTTTTAAAAACAAATCAAACAAATAAGTTTTTTAAAAGCAGAGAATCAAGTGCAATCCTTGGTGACCGTCTAGACCAAAGAGTGAGATAGCACCTTTGTATGCGCGTGCCAATATTACATTTTCTACAGGTGCTTAATATATTATTTCTAAAGCTATTCAAGGAACTGGGAAAATAAAAAGTAAAAAATTAAATATTAAACCAAAAACAACCAGCTTTAAAATGTTCTAGAATGGAGTCCATATTTGGTTATTAAGTTGAAGTCAGATTTGTTTTTGATTAAAAAAAATTGTTTGCACAGTTTGGCACAAGACAATATTTATAAGATGGGTATTTTAGCTTTTTTCCATGGTCTGTATCTTTTAAATCTAGTTTAAAATTTTAACACAGAAAGATGAAATTTTAAACATACACTGAGAATGAACTGTGTCTTCATCAAAAGCCCGCAAAAATAGTTGCCTTTAAATAGGTCAAATTTATTGGAGATTTTATATCTAAAAAAATAATAATTTGAACATATCAAATATATATTTTTTACTATAATAAAATAATGTTTACAAAAAATAAATACAAAAATAATAACAGCCCACAAATGTTCCACTGATTTTTTCAGGCCTCCCATTATAAGGGAACATACCCAACACACTTGTCCAAGGCGGCTTAACACATCAGTTATCTCGATGTGCAGATTGCAACACGATGTATTAATTCAACATTGTTAGCGTGTCGCAAATTGTAACAATATGCACATTAGTTCAGAAAACTGCATAAGTGGTACATGCATTCCGGCCAGGCTTGAATTCATGCCCTTCATGTTTGGGATACACGCACGCAGTCATTATGCTACCACGACTTACATATTCACTTTTGCTTAATTTATAAAATATCCTTGTATATTTTTGACAGGTTTCATCAGGAGGCAAAAGCTATTCGGTGAAAGTGCCCTCAGAGCTAACTAATGAAGAACTGAAGAATTGGTTGAAATCAGTATGCAGCGGAGTCGGGTGCTGTCTCGGCATGATTGAAATAGATGCGGGTGAAGCCGCCGGACGGCCTTGTACGCTCTGTGGAGAATCTACCTCAAATAACGTGTCTTCGGCAAACAAGCGATCTAAAAATGTATGTATTATCCATATCTACCTACTATAGTAGAATGAGAGATCATTATACAAAGCATATATTATACACATTTAGAAAATTATTATTATGCTAGGATTTTTGACCGCATCTTCATCCACTTTTGACTGGTAATGTGAATTATATTTACTTTGCTAGTATTTAAAATCAAAGGGTATATTCAACAGGCCAATGGATATTTTGTTTGAAAATACAAGAATGTAATGTTACTAAAGGCATACAAATACAAATCGACTAAAGATGTCTAATAATTAAGAAATCGTCATATCAGCAAGTCTGGCTTTCCAGGGTCCCAAGTCAGTAACTTAAAAAAAAGCCATGTCAGTGATGATGGAGAAATATCTCTAGTCTCTAAAATTCATATGTAAACAATCTCGGACAAATAAGATTGATTCAATATTGAGGCGAGAATGTTTACAGATTGCCAAAATCATCAAATTACGATTCTAATTCGATTCGATTAACGATTTGAGTTACAAACTTGGAGCTGTAGCAAATATGTTGGACTAGGAGGGTGTGCAATGGAAATTCTTTACGATAAACAGCAAGAACACGTAAATTGAGTTATGAGTTCCGTTTGGACATAATTATGCAAAAAGGATCCAACCCACAAGATGTTACTTTTGAATTATTAAATTTTTACCTTTATTTCCACATTGATGTACTTGTTTGTGTCTATGGGTTCTTAGGAAAATATA
The DNA here is from genome assembly GCA_012273795.1 of Dendrolimus punctatus. NCBI lineage: Eukaryota > Metazoa > Arthropoda > Insecta > Lepidoptera > Lasiocampidae > Dendrolimus > Dendrolimus punctatus. Next base: position 9,077,105 of record CM022527.1, read on the forward strand.
AGCGTAAATGTATCTGTCATTTTTTATACAAATAACTTTAACTGCATCAATGTGGAAATACAGTCAAAACTTTAATCTTTAATAAACTGACAGACTCATAAACTGAATCAAAGTTCAGGATTACTTTGAAATGATTTTTTTAAATAAGTATGCAAACTTTTTAGATTAAATTATATAAATATGGAGAGACTGGCTCTTAACCTAAAAAAAAGGAAAATTTAAAAATAGAACTGCAGTAAAACAAAAGAACATAGCTGGGAAAAGAAAATTTACTCGTAGTATCAGATTTGCGTGTTATTTTAGCAACTTTAAATTGATTCTCATTGATTTTTTATTCTTTTGTCAATTGAATTATTGTTACCAGCAGAATTGTTGGGTTAGTTTTTTAACTCATCGAGAGTTTTTGAACCATAATATGGATACTTCGTCCGAACAAGCGGCTCAAATTGTAGCATTGGTGCGGGAGGGCTTGGATCAACGAACGATTGGTAGAAATTTAAATTTAAACCAGTCTACGGTTTCTAGAATATACAGAAGGTTTGTGGAGACAGGTTCTTACAGAAGGAAACGTGGTACAGGCAGGACACTAGCAACCACGGGTCGTGATGACCGATTTATTGTTACAACTTCCCTGCGAAATCGTTTTCTCATGTCTGTTAACATCAAAACAGAGCTTAATGAAGTGCGTGGAGTAAACGTGAGTGCACGAACAATAAGAAGAAGGTTAAAGGAAGCGGATATCCCCCATTTTAGACCAGCAAATGGTCCAAAGTTGTCTGTAGCTCACAGACAAGCTCGCTTAAGATTTGCGCGAATTGGACAGAAGAGCAATGGACCTCCGTATTGTTCACAGACGAGTGTAGGACATGTTTATATGGTGCAGATGGTCGCAGAAGAGTCTATCGTCGACGTGGGGAGCGATATGCTCAAAGTTGCATTCAGGAGCGTGTTCCTTTTGGAGGCGGTTCGTGTATGGTCTGGGGTGGCATATCAATGAACGGGCGAACAGAACTTGTGTTCATAAACATGGTCCATCAAAACGATAATAGAGGGGGTTTGACTGCACATCGCTACATAACAGAGATATTAGAAGATCACGTGGTGCCTTACATGGGATTCATAGGCGAAAATTTTACTTTAATGCAGGATAATGCCCGGCCGCACGCTGCTGCACAAGTTTGACAATATTGCAAAGAGGTTGGGATATGTACAATGAACACGCACAGCACGCAGCCCGGATCTTAATCCCATTGAGCATGTTTGGAACAATTTAAAAAGAGCTGTATATGCTAGAAACCCTTTGCCCACGACAGTGGCAGCACTAAGAACAGCACTTTCAGAAGGATGGGACAATATTCCTCAAGATCTTTTAATAACCCTAATAAAATCCATGCGGAACCGATTACAATCCGTAATAAGGGCACGTGGAGGTAATACACCTTATTAAAACATAAATAAACCCTTGCATAAAGTTTGTGTCTATTGTTAAAACCAATTTTTTAATTAAACCAATTTTCCTTAAATTTGTTTATTCTTCAAAAAAGTCTTAAGGTCCTGTCCAGTACACAAACTTAAACTTAAGTATATGACCCTACGCTGTTTTAAAGTTCACGAACCAATCTAGAGGTTTCAATTTAAATCTGTATAGAAAGTTTGCATACTTGGTTAAAATATTTATTTCAAAGTCGTCTATTACTTTGATGCAGTTTATAAGTCCATCAGTGTAATTCAAAAGTAACATTTTGTGGGTTGGATCCTTTTTGCGTAACTAAGTCCAATTGATCTGGTGATTGTGTCTCAGGAGGAGAGCGCGAGTGGCGCTGGCAAAGGCGGCGGCGAGGGGGGCGGGGGCGGCGGAAAGCGGGCGCGCGTGTCCCCCGAGCGCGCGGAGGTGGCCTCCTCGACGACGGGGCTGCCGTCGCCGCCGGCGCCCGCCTCGCCGCCCGCCGACTGGTCCGTCGAGGACGTGATCGGGTACATCGCCGCCGCGGACCACGCGCTCGCCGCGCACGCCGACCTCTTCAGGAAACATGTGAGTCGCGTTTGCACGTCGGTTGGTGTCTAATCACTGCACGTCACCAGTGTTGCCAACCCCAAAAAACTAAAAAACAACAGCTCGCCAATAAAAAACAGGAGAAGTAGGTAAAGTAAAAAAAGGCTTCATAAAAAGAAAGATTTCATACTTTCGTCATATAATTAAAGCAATATCCAATATTAATAACAATAACCGCCTTCTTAGTTACCAGGACTCATATACATTGTTATATTAATAATTACAACATAATAATAAGTAATAAAAAAACATAAATCTGTTACGTGATTTGGTTTTCATAATATTTATAGCTGAAAATACCTGTTCCACTATGGCGCTGCTATCCCATTTTTCAAACCGTTTACCTGTTTCCAAAAGTCGATAATATCGGGAATTTTGCTTTGGTCAAAAGATAAATTGACATTCCATAACATTCGCCATTCTCAAGGTGACACTGAACACTAATTGAAAAAACAGTAAAAATTAAGAATGAAACAGAAAACAGGGACATCAATGTGAAAACAGCAAATCTACTGTTAAAACAGTGGGGTTGGTAACACTGCACGTCACCATTTCGGATATAAAGACGATGAATGGATCACTATAATTCCGCCGCTGTAGGCGGAAATCGCTATTTACAATGGTAGAAAGAAAAGAATATATGTTGCTAGACAACATTGTGTATTTAAACTGGTGACCATATGCGGACGTAAACAAAAGATAAGAAAACTTTATGATACTATGAATGACCCTTAGTGTATTTGTTTGTTGATATGGTCATTGTGGGTAGACTCGTCTTTTTATCCGTGCAGGAACGGAGAAAGAATAGAATTTCCTGCGGCCGGGTGGCCTGTCGTAAGAGGCGACAAAACAACCCACAGCCAGGTGGAAGGGCATTTGCCCGACTGGATGGCTACCACCTGGTCTAAAGTATGTCGCCATAACAATCTTGAGTTGTGTTCCGGTATTAGTGACCAGGTTCCAGTGTCCCTTAAGAGAGCAGCGGCACATTTGTAGCACCTTTGGTGTTTCAAATGTCCATAGGCGATGGTAACCGCTTTCCATCAATGCGACGTCTGCCTGTCTGCTGAACTCCTGCAATAAAAAAAACGGTCGTAATATCTGCACGGGATTTCTAGGAACTTGTTACAATTAGTACATAAAAATTGTCACTAGACCTGAATTCGGGGTTATATCCGAGTCTATAGTCAAAACGTCATTAGAACCGAGGTTGTTATAAGTGAAATCCATTTTATTAAATAATGAATGAGAGAAAGTAGGGTGAAAACTGTACCATATTTGTTCAAATTGCGTTCATACTTTATATATACATACATATCACGCCTGTTTCCTATGGCAGGCAGAGACGATCCTTGCAAACAATTTTCGTTTCTTCTACTGGAATTGATCTTTCATACATGCATGTTTATTTGAGTTGCTTTTTATCTGAGTTTTCTTTATCACTTCTACTATTCGATCAAGGTCTGTATGTCACCGTCTACCGGCACCACCTCTACAATTTTCAATGCTGATGATGATGCTTCTACTTTCATCCATTTTCTATACATACCAAAACCATTTTAATAATATTTCTTTTTCAACACACTTGCTCATAAAGTGGCTCTAAAGTCACCGCAATTAGGCACAGAATGACACCCATAATCAAACTGTGACTAAAAAAAATTATAACTCACTAGTGAGTTGTAGATTTTTTTTTTTAATTTTATTGCTTGAGTTGCTTTGTTCTTAAAAAAGTTTTTATTCAAAAAAAAGATCGTGTTCTATAGAACAAATAAATTAATGTTCCTATTGCTTGCTCATTTCATGCAACTTCTTATTTAAATAGATAATTTTAACTCGTACGTGTTTAATAAATAAAACTTTCACTCATATATAACTTTTTTTTTCTCTGTAATAAAAGAGAACTTTAAAGTCCCCATTTTGTACGTGGCAGAATAGGCGCGGAAAATAAAAAAAAACCTCATCCCTTTAGTCTGTGGCCGATCGCAATGCGCGCATAGGAAAACTGTTATCTACTAAATAAAATGAGCTTTGCAGTTATTTTATTGACAGTGTGTTGAAAACGTCGTATGATACACGTGTGTATTGATGATTACCGTCTCGCTCTCTTAAGACCTCGCCTACGGCTCGAGTCTCAATGGCGCATCGGCGTAATCACCAATGTTACACACTAGTACCATAATGTACTATTCTACTGTTGTTATTACATCATCTTTCAATCCATAATGTTCTCTTATCACCGTGGCTGATCACACCATTCAACCTAACCTCAAATATACTTCTCAAAGCTCTCATTTTTACTGTGTTTATGTAACTTTTGTGCTTCTTCTTTTATAAAGTTGTCTATTCCTTATTGAATGTGTCATTTTATAACTTTATTTTTTATTTTTCAGGAGATTGATGGAAAAGCGCTGTTACTCTTAAACTCGGATATGATGATGAAGTATATGGGTCTGAAGTTAGGGCCAGCGTTAAAGATATGCAACCTTGTATCAAAAGTAAAAAATCGCCGGCATTATAGTAATTAAGTCTATCCTATATTCTATTAATTTAAGCAATGTAAATTATTAGTACACTCATAGAGTCTGAAACTAAAAGTTTCCTAATTGTTTATTTCCTAAAAAATATTGACCTGAAAACGTCATTTTTATGTTGCAGAATTAAATATTTTTTTAGAGGTAATATATAATATCTTGCTTCTGAATCTCACAAAAACTGCAAATGGATTTATTAATTAATTACATAAGTTCACTATTTCAATACTATTATAGATGACCCATAATTTATTTTATAAGCCACCAGTCTGGTTTTATAAAATGAAAAGTGTATCTAATTTAATAAAAGATTGAGTATAGCATTTAAAATAGTCCGTAACTCAACATTCGGTCATACAAATATTGTAATTTAATATTATAAAATTGTTATTCACATTGGGTGTAATAAATAGGTATTTTAAATGAATTGTAAATATTAATAATTATATTGTCATTATTATTGGCTAGTCGTGCGTCAAAGTGTCGCCTGAGTGATGAAAGTACATTCATAATAATAGCAGACTTCCAAATCCATGTATGTACAGAAATTCTATAGTAGATTAGAGTGCTAGTGCCTTCCAACAATTAGGTGTACTTAATATGTCCCGATTAGTAGCCGTGGCATTAACAGATAGTCATTTAACCATACAACAAAAAACACCAACCAGTAGCTGTGATTTGTCTATGGCGACACCTTCCATAAACCGTTGTTCGGCTTTAAAAAGGTCCCAAGGACGTCTGGTCAAGCAAGATGGCTTTGCTAACAATAAATTTGACATATTGTATGTGTATTTTGTAATAATTTAAATACATTTTTGAGCCAAATCAAATTTAATGCTAAGAATGTGTGGTGGATAACTTTTAACAAAATTCGGTATTATTATTATAATTTCTGTTTGCGCAAATGCATTGCGATTAAGTTCAGTTTCTCTTTAATGTTATAAAATAAAAATAAAAAAGTGACTTTGACAAAGGGAGGCATGTGTGTACGTCCGACGGACATGACGACTTTAAGGGTTCTGTTTTTTGGTTGAAATACCTACGGAACCCGAAACAGCACGAATATTGATTTCAACGCCATCTAGATGAAACAGATGCCCTATACCATAGTTATTAAAGGTTAATGTGCTAATTCTACATTGGAAGATATCGTATGCCGAAGTCTTCGTTTTTCAACAAAACTGACTGTCCGCGAGTTTATGTTCAACCAGAGCTTGCCCTACAGCTGCACCGCATGTCTCAAATCTTAGGCAGCTAGCTTTATTTTAATTACACAAAAACATAATTCGGTTTTTATATACAATGATGACAAAGAAACTGAGTCTACAACTGCCCAGCAAAACATAGAAGCCAGTCTAAGCCGACCTTTTTGAAAGAATGCAATGAATAACATTTGGTTTATGATAACGTAGGTATTTGTTAGACTTGAAGAAAATTATTTCATACAGTATGACTTTGTCAAGAAAATCTTAACAAAAAATGAGGTCAACAGTTTCGTTCATATAGCAACACAAGACATGCAAGTCTATATTGCAATTTGTTAATATAAAAATTATGGTTTACAGTAATAAATTAAAGATGTCATTAAAATAATAATGAGTTTATTGCGTAATAATATGTATTAATTAGCCTTAGATGAAAGCTCAAAATAATAAAAGGTTACTAAAAACATATTTCTGAATATTACAGAACTTTCAATAATTATAATAGATAACGCATATTCTCTGATAATACAACTCCATTATCAACAAGTGAGGTTGATGAAAGTAAATAATTGTTGTTAGTTGTTTTTTTACCTGCTTAAATAGAGAAAGTTTTCATAACTGCGGGTAGAAAGATACCTTATTTTGTACCCACCATGATTTAATCTCATCAACCTTACTTTCTGTTGTTGAAGCTATGTTCAACAACAGAAAGTAAGGTTTAATCCAATAATAATTGAAGATTCTATGATATTATAAGTAATACATATTTGTAGACACTTTATAAATTTTTAATAATCATCTCAGAATGTTAATCTTCAGAGCCTTGTTTATACCAGTAAATATTAACGTCCATTTGACACAATATCCACTGTTTTCTTCAATATTTATAGATAACTCAAAAAATAATATAAACAGTGCTAAATCCTCTAAATGCGCTTAAAACCATTAACCAACCACAATACATTACTGTTCGACCGTAAGCGTCGTTTAACATAATGATTAAACTTGAGTTCTCTCGAACCACTTTTCTAAACACTGTTGTTTAATTGTCCTATAGCAGTGCTTTTCAATCTTTTTGAATACGCAACCCCTTGTATAAGTTGAAAATTTTTGGCGACCCTCTTGCGTCATAGATAGACAAAAAGTAAGTAATTTAAAATACTATGTTTCATCTTTTTCTGTATATTGTCACCCATATTCATTATTAGAACCCATACTCTACAAAAAGCTACTGAGCGTAGAAAGTACCCTAAGTACGAGGCATAAATTTAAATTGCCTTTTCCCTTTTGCCGGTGAACCCCAAACAAGGCTCTGCGACCCCCCTAGGGGTCGCGACCCACAGGCTGAAAAACGCTGTCCTATAGGAACGTTTTAGATATGCACAATGTACTAATATCACAAAAATCCAAATAGCCAAAGGACCAGGTTACAAGTAAATCACTAGTTCACAAAACGTTTATTTTCATCATGATTTTGACAGATTGTATAAGTGCGCTTTCACCTTTAGCCTATCGTTTGTACTGTCGCAATGTCCCAAGACATGTTGGCCATGTATTTTGTTCCTCTCGCAAAACGCGTTCGAAATGAATGAATGACGCTTTTGAAGTATTTTTTGTACAGCTAATATTATAATATTTAATTTGCTAATTTCAACTGTTATAATGTTTAGACTTTTCACAATGTGATATTTGAATGTTATCTGTTATCGTGATAAATGATTAATAATATTAAAATATTGATTTGTTGGTTTAATAATAATAATTATTCGGTGTTCTCTTTAAGTTTTGACATGACATGAAAATATTGATTAATTACGGTATTGAATGAACGCCTATTTTGTTATTGTAAATATGTTTAAGTGTTTTTTTTCATATTAGAGAAATCCAATGGTTTAAGTTAACTTGACACAGGTCGTGAATCAATCTTATTCTTTATCCTACAGACATTAGAATTAATTTGCATTTTAATTTCAAGGCGTACTGCTGCTATACTTCATGTATAATATTGTGTTTTATTTTAAACCTGAAGCGTGTTTATTTGTATAATACCAATAAGTAAGGTATTCCTTTAATTGAGAATAATATAATATAATATCGATTTGTGATTCAATATATATCGCATATCAGCAAATCAGTGTCAAAAAGTAATATCACACAGACAGAATACAATACTGAGACAAATCGATTATCAGATAACTGTTAACTTTTAACTTTATCTGCTAAGAAATCTCAATTATAACTGTAATTTCTTTTAACAGAATGCACAAAATACAGACATTACAGAAACATTTTTTACATTGTATTATAAACTAGGATACGCTTGCCACTTCGTCCACGCTGGAATTGAAATTCCCGCGGGAGTCCCAGGACACATTACAGCATTTAAAAAGCTCCCGGGAAAATCCAACGGGTTTCCCGGAATAAAAAATAAGCATTGAAAAAATGTTGCTATTAATCAATAAAAATTTAAAAATTCACGTTCGAATTTTTTTTTAAATCTGGCCTTTTAAATCATTCCCCGAAAATTTCTTGCGGGATGCTCGCGATAAAAAGTAGCGCAGAGTTTAAGTCAATTCTTAGACTTAAACTCTGCGCTGTGTTAAACTCTTAAAGCTGTCGATCAGCGAAAAATGCATCGAAATAGGCCCAGCAGTTTTTACGTGACTCCCGAACAAAACTACAATCGGACAAGAAATCTAAAAAAAATGCATCATGTTCTCTATCGTTTATATAGTCTATTCCAGTTTTTTTAAATAGTTTCAATGTAGAGACACTGCATATTTATAATTTTATAATATAATAGATACTATGGAAAACAATATTGAATAAGATTTCTACAACACTATCCTTGTGTCATTATTCTTGTTGATGTGCGATATAATTGTTGATATATATAATGTTTCAGAAATCAAGAAGAATGTTTCTGGATATAAAGCGATTATTTTATTACCGTAGAATTTTTAAATATAATTATGTATGTAAATAGACAGAAATTGAAAACAGATGTGTATAAATTAAATAAAAGTGCAAAACTATAGTTTCGTTTTCTTCGTTCTTAGGCTTCCTTTAACTAACTATATAAGGTAAAAGGAAACTGACGGTCTCACTGCAGTATTCGTCTGCATTTCGGTGTACTATAGTTGATCACCTCAGGGAATAAAGTCGGAGATATAACATTTGGTAATAATAATTATAAAAGTATATTATCTTAGCGAATAAAAGCTGAAGAGTTTGTTTATTTGACTGAACGCGCTAATCTCAAGTACTAGGTACTACTGGTCTAATTTTAAAAATAACGACTTTGTTGCTACGGTATTCATACGCATCACAGCATCGTAATTTTACTCATATATTCTTGCCGACCAGATTAATTAATTAAAAGTAAAATTAAAGTAAACACATAATTGTGTTTACTTAAAAAATAAAGGTAAAAACTTAGTAAAAAAAAGGTAACTAGACTTGCGCGTTTACCTATTTAACAAATATCGTGACAAAAGTATGTAAGTTAGTTTATGCACGTATATTTCAATTCTATGGCGTATAAGTAAGATTAATAAGCTTTTATTGATTGCGAAAATTTCATAAATGACCTAGTATAAACAAAACTTACCTAATTTATATAGTGTTTTTTTTAAATCTTAGCATTTCACTAAATTTGCGATATCTCCGTCATTTATTGGAATATTTTTTCAAACTTGTTGAGCATAATTATGTGCCATAATGTCCTTTATCGAATAGTGAAAGAAAAAAATTGAAGTTATTTCACTTGCGACTTTTTTCTACCAACGGTGCGATATTATCACGCTAAGACCAATAGGAGCGGAGGAAGAATGTTTAAAAATTGTTGAAAACAAATTGCACGAGGATGACTTCGCGAGCACAGGTAGTATATTATATCGTCGTCGTGTGTGTATATATATATATATATATATATATATATATAACTCCCTTTTTTTCAAGTCGGTTTATAATAATAGTCTTTAGTAGATTAGTTTACACTTTATAGGCTCTGTAATAAATACTCCGTTAAAACTACGGGCTACCGCAGACGGGGCGCTTGCCCGCCCCTGCGTGACTCGGGCGTAGAGCGGTACAAAGCTCCACCCAAATTGTCATTATTACAAGCCATTGCCCCCGCCGGGGAGCTTTGTGGCGAAGTCTTACGTGAGTAGCGACACCTCATATCTACTCCGGGGGCCAAGGCAAGGCCCCCCCCGCCTCGTGTTTGTAACCAGCCGGCACGGAGTGGACATCGCTAGAGCTAAGACTCAAACTCCAGGGGTGGAAGTGATAAATGGCATCACGTCAGAACCCAGACCTCTAGTAATAGTACCACTAGCAGCTCACCTCAATAGCCCGGTACTTTTTGTCCTCATTTCCCACAATAGTCACACTGGCCGGGACTTGTCCTTGGGTGCATTACTATATGGTGTAGACAGGGATAATCGCCGGTCAGTGTCATGCCACATTTACATTAAACTTTCAAATACGTGTTGGCCTTCCCATGGCCGACGCAAGCCCTCCAAATGTCCGGGCCCTTTTTTATGGCCCGTGGTCGTCAAAAAATACATTAATTATTGTTCATTCATACAAAAGCTCTTACAGTCATAAAAATGTGTTTGTGAGTTGTGACTATGAATTTATCCTAGTATTTCCAGAGTGGTAAACAGCGATAAGCATTCATTACAAAACAATACCCGCGTATTTTTTAACAGAGAAAAATATTTTAGAATACGTAAATAATACGTCATTGTTATCTTGCAGTACCTTGTCACAATAGTGTATGATCTGACATGTTAACGGAGTTGTATTGGTAAAATGTACACGACAATGATAATGGTGAGAGGCATTGCGCGAGCGCAACATGCTTTTGAATATCTTATTTATTGTAGCCAGTTCGTTGGCGAAGGTCTCGCAGAACGGGCTGCATCGGCTTTCACGACTAAGGCCATCTGTCGCGTTATACGACCAGTGTAACTAATCACGTGTATTTATTATTTGTGTAAGGAATATAAGTGAAATATGGAAATGGAGCCCTATAAAAATGAGAATGGTAAGTTTTTATGAAAATATAACAGGTGTGTTGACCCCGATTCGTTCAATACCGCGTAACAAGCCTTGGCTGCTTACTGTTAACATTGACTGAGGTCCTCAGATTAATTATTGTAAGTTACATCAATCAGGGCACTCACATTTTTATCATTGTCAAAAGTACCTCTTATTGCTGTACTTATTGTGACTTCAGTTCAATACCCTGGGAACTATTGAATACTTCTGAATAATACGTATTCTTTGTTTATTTCTGGTACTTAAAATTGGTACATATACCTATACTATTAGATATGCCCGAGACTTCGCCACGCTTGACTTGAAATACCCGCGGGATTCCCGGGACGCAAAGTACCGAAGCGTTTAAAAAGAATGTATGCTATCGATTTAGTGAAACTTGTGTCGAAATAATCTAATTTTTATACACCCGAACTACTACAAACCGCCCCTTAGAGAATTCCCGCGGGATTCTCGGGATAAAAAATATTGCACATTTTATCACACTGTATTTGCTATTGATCAGTGATAAAATCACGCTGGAATTAGTTTTTTTAATCCAGCCATTTTAAATAATTCCCAGAAAAGGTCTCGTGGGATTACCAAAATAATAAAAAGTATCGCAGATTTTAAGTCTAAGAATTTTCTGTTGATCAGCGACAAGCGCATCGAAATCGGACTAGTAATTTTTATGTGAATCCCGAACAAATAGACAAACCGATAAGTTTGTCGATAAAAAATGCATCGTATGTTCCATCGTTTAAATAGTCTATTTAAATTGTTTTTTTTAAATAGCTTCAATGTACAGATACGGCATGTTTAGAATTTTATTTAAGTATTATAGATATGTTTCATATAGGCTAGACAAGACTCAGCGAAGCCTAGGCTTTAAAGATGGAACACATCAATATCCAAATAAACTTAATGTCACATTTATATAATATAAGATACCTATTAGTCTATTAGTGAACTTCATAATTAACATTGCGCATTATAATGCATCCACAATAACAGGTACATCTCGTAAGTAACGATTGTTTCTCTAGATCCATTGGATAATGCGTGAACTAAGAATGACCAAAATCAATATCGAAGAATTTAAAATCTCGCAATACTTAATTTAAAAATGTGGCACAAATATGGAACCCTCTGTGAGTGTTATATATTTGTGCTGTTTGCTGTTGGGAAAATGTGGGGTCTTCAAGCCGATAGCTTCTAAAAGATATTTCAAAACGACTTATTGACTCTTCGGGATCAGAGGGCTGTGTCTTGCCCGTATCAGTATGGCGATCCAGCGAGGTAACTTAGCCAGCGTAGAAACCTTCCCCATTGACTTCAATCACTAAGTCTTATGTGATTATAGGTAGAATACAATAGAAAGTTCCTTCACTGTACTAGTTTATAGTTATAATGTAATATATTAAGTTTATTAAATAAGGCTTTATATCCATTAAAAAAGCTTTTAAATATTTTTTTCAAAAAAGTATGAAAAACCTATATTTCTAGAAAGATTTACAAAATTAAGATCAGGATAGAAAGCCCTTATTAGGAAGATATAATAGTAGGATTTTTTTTTCAATTTCCTTCTCTTATCCGTAAGGTAGCGTACCATAGATAATGCACTATACGTATATAAGACCTAGTACTAAAATTATACTAATTGCTACCAAGAAAGCTTTCTTTAAATGATTAAATAAATCATTGAGGGTTTTTATCGTTCAAAATCAAAGATAACTCCATAAAACTCGTAGTTATGAAAAAGTCAACTACAACATAAATATTTTTTTCCATAACTATACTAATGACGACAGGCGACATTAAGAAGTTTGAGCTCGAGGCCATCACAGGGCCAATCGATTCATTGAGGGGCTGGTTGAGGCCATGCCCCACAGGGACGATTAAATACTCGTCAGGTTTCTTCTTTTGCAAGGCAGTAATGTCCCGCGGGGATACCGCTGAGAGAGTGAGGACCGCTATTTGGGCTTTAGATCCACCTTCGTTACACCGCGTCACAATTTTTGCGACCCCCCTTATAAATGGCACGTCAAAGAAACTTAACTCCCCTCTCCTATTACAAAACCTGTAATAATAGTAGTCCCAAATTTAATGTAATTCAATAAAAATTTTGCAATGTTAAAAGAATTATACTTTTATTAAAACAAGAACTACTGGTTATGCGTGCATCTAAATGACATTTTAGCTATAAAGTTTTGTCTTTATTATGTTTATATATGCGATAAAAAATTTAAAAGCTAAAAGATGTGTGAAAGCAAGAAATTTCCATGCGGCTTTTAAAATGGAATACATTCTCATTTTAGTTACAATTTGCTCTGTGTTCTAGGTATCGACAATCGGGCTAGGTATTGGCTGTAGAAAAGAAACAAACGAGCATACTAATATACAAATATTCATTTCTATATTTATATTTGTAAAGAACTTTAAAAAATTATAATTGTACTTATATACACATTTTTAGGCTTTTCTGATTAACCTTTACCTATCAGACTTGCGCACGGATCGAGAAGCTGCACGGGTTTCTTTTTCTTCGGCTTTCCATCGAAAGAGGATCCATTCGTCCTTGACAACATAATTATGTCTATTAGATGTCTGCTAAAAATGACATAATTACATAATGACATAGTATAGTTAGACATTGGCCTGTTATTTCTTAAATATAAATATTTCTTTGATAGTATTTTCTTTTTATCTATTTCCTATGTAAACAAATCCCGTAGTGAAACAGAATAATATTTTATAATAAAATAAAATCATTGTTACTCGGTAAATATGTTTTTGAGAAGAATATAAAAGAAATATATCAACAAGATTTCAACGCTTGTTTTTGAATGGATCGCTTTCACAGGTACATTGCTTTATTTGCTTTGCATCTATCTATGTATGTATACTTACTTAGTCGCTTACTGTCTATTACGTGTGAATTTTATTTACAAATTTCTATTGTCTAATATTGTAATGTTTTACTGTGTGTAATATTTTAAATTTATCGTCGAATTCTAAAATATATATGTATCAAACATAAAGATCGTTCGAGCCTCGGACAATAGATACGGAACTAACATATACACACAGTCACATTCTAACTTTATCTGTAAAATATGGTTTTATTTATGTCCTCCGACATATTATTATCTAATTTATTTGAGGTGTTGACATCTTGAATGGCCACATTCCTTAAAATATTGAAGTTCAGGTGTGAGCTTTGCGAAAAATAAAAGTTATCAGTATCGAATGAAGGTCGCAATAAGCGTTAAAAGGCTTGCAACGACACGCCCAACAGCTGGCCCCGTGTGAGTCGGATATGTACGTATGTAATATACGTTGCGTTCAGATCATTCACTATAACATGTATACTTCATACTCGCCATAAATAATTGCTGGCTTTTTGATTCATTAAGGTATTAGTCACGCTCAATTTCATCATCATATTTGGTCATTACGGTCATTAACGGAAGTGCAAGTACGTAAGTGTATTAATTAATCTGAAAATCGCGGATAATATTCTTTTTAAAAGATGGATGAAGTTATTTAAGAATATTGTTAGATTTTCGATGTCACATATCTTACATATATTACATGTAAATAAAATTTAAGTGCCTGCTTGTGATTTGAATATAAAAACAAAAATGTAATTGTGAACTGCTATTGATGTGATGTCTAATCATAAATTATTGTTTATAGAATTTTTGTCTATGTGTCGATTAAAAAGTTTGTTTCAAATACGTTTTTATCCGTGCAAGAACGGAGAAAGAATAGAATTTCCTGCGGCCGGGCGGCCTGCCGTAAGAGGCGACAAAATAACCCACAGCCAGGTGGTAGGGCATTTGCCCGACTGGATGGCTAAAGTATGTCGCCATAACAAGCTTGAGTTGTGGTCCGGCATTAGTGACCAGGTTCCAGTCTCCCTTAAGAGAGCAGCGGCGCTTTTGTAGCACCTTTGGTGTTGCAAATGTCCATAGGCGATGGAAACCGCTTTCCATCAAGTGGGCCGTCTGCCTGTCTGCTGAACTCCTGCAATAAAAAAAAACGTTCTGAAACCACCCAAAATATCGAATTTGTTATTTTGATATATAGTCGGGATCGAAGTAGCAGGCATAAAATAAATATATCTATGTATAAATCAAAAACATTTTAAAATGATTAAATATACGCGTTTTTACTACATTTCGATCACTTTTTATCACAGTATGATTCGGATGTAGGCATCGTTGACTGATTTTAAAGACGTTTTACATCAACCATTTTTTATTTTATTTAATTCTATTCAGGTTGCCATTTCCTCAATTCTAATAGACTATAACAAATGGACAGGTTTGCTGCAAGCGTTGTGATAAATGTCAAAATCACACACGTTTAAATCCGACTAAAAACGAGTGAATTATGTTCTGTAGTCGTGCAAATTTCAGAAAATCTTCGAAGATTGAAATTTCTTTAAATTAATTAAAACACTAACATGATTCATTAATTTATTCACGAAGTCAAGAGTGATAAGCGATGATATAAAACTATTATCTACTTTATCATCATTGATTCGACAAGTGGATGATCAGGTCACTGATCAGCAATAATCACGTTTGACGGCTGTGGTTTACGCCGTCGCGTCGTTGCGAATTACCTAACTATGAAAAAAGTACCTACTACGAATATTTAAATGCTTCTTTGTGCGTAAACTATCACTTGGTCGACTTTCTACCATTTATTCTTTTTTTTCAGGAATAAAACAGATAAAGCAACTAGAAATGGATGTTATACAAAAGATAACAGGTCAATTCGGGAAATACCAACTTAATCTATGTCTTTTATTATTTTTAATAAAATTCTTTGTGGCCTTTCATCAAATGGCTATAATATTCTTGGCGCCAAAATTTTCATACACCTGTCCAGACACAGGAGCAGAGACCTGCCCTTGTGACAGTCCTGTTTATGACCGAACTTTATTCACAAGAAGCATAATAATGGAATGGAACTTAATATGCAATAGGAGATGGTTAACAAGTTTCACTCAAACCATATTTCAATTAGGTGTTTTGCTTGGAAGCGTGTTCTTTGGAATGGCCTCAGATAGGTACGTGCATAATTTTTTTTCTTCTCTATTTCTGACCTAGCCTCTGCGCAGCGTGGGCCTCGTAAGGCCACTTCCACTGCTCTATTGTACGTGCGTGGGGCGGTTTTTATCTAGCGGGGCCTGCCCTAACATTTATGCCACCGTAGGCAAAGTCGAAAAATGCCGCCCCTAGCGAAGCTTAAGAAGACTAAAAGAAGTCTTATATCTAGTTTTCTTCTCGCGGAACGTTGTCTATTCGTGTTGTTGCCGATTTCACTACTCATAATATTGTCTAGATTCAAGTGAAATATAATATTGGGTGTTGTTTTTTTTGGCCTTTAGTAGTTCAAGCGTTTTGCAGACATTTTGGAAGCCGTTTTCGCCGCTATTAAATTTTACCGCCGTAGGAAGTTGCTTGCCGTACTTACCGTCTCGGACCGCGCCTGGACCCAGCAGACTATAATCAAAGAATTCCATATAAGACTTCATGACAGAACTGACTTGAACAACTTCACCAAAAGCCCTTTAGGAAAACAGATAAATATGTTTGTTTATTTGACACACAAAATAAGTTACAGCTAATATAACGTATTTACAAACATAGAGTATAATTAATATAAGGTCGGCTGTCACTCGAAATATGTGTGCACATTAATGTAAGATAACATCGACAAATAGTTAAATGGTTTGAGTAAATTAATATTACTTAAACAAAGTATTAAGAGTTAAGTTTTTTAGTGTTAAAACAATAAGGAACAAAATATTTAACGGCGTCAGAAAACTTGCTGTTAATAATAGCCCGAATATCGCATTTGTACTTAAAAATGAGCATTTGAAAATATGTATTTTACACATGAAAAGAAAACCATTAATATAAAAATACTAACGCTTTTCTTCTCATTTATTTAACAATAGGCTTCCATTCCAGTTTGAGAATTATTGTTTTAGTACATTCAACACGTTTTTGTTTGAGTAAACTTTGAATTCGTATCGTAAAAGTACTCGCAAATTCTGAGATAATCGGTTTACCCCACGGCCGCGAAGAAGAAATATAGGTATAATATTATATGTATATCGTGGAATAGATTTATTTCAACTGGACGTTACGTTAAAATTTAAATTCTTTTCCAGATTTGGACGAAGGAGACCTCTTTTGGTGGCAGTAGTGGTACAATTAGTGACGGGAATAGGCGCGGCTTATGTGCCAGACTACTGGTCTTTTACATTTCTACGGTTTTTAGTTGGAGCATCCGTAGGGGGCACAATGGTCGTTAGCTTTGTCATTGTGATGGAGTTCGTAGGAACTAAATATCGGGACATAATATCTGCAGTGTATCAAGTGCCTTTTAATTTGGGACACATGCTATTGCCCGTACTCGGTTATTTCTTTAGGGATTACTCAGATTTCCAGTTATCTATATCTGTACCATCGATAATATTGCTCTCTTTTTTTATATTTGTCCCAGAAACGCCAAGATGGCTTATAGCTGTAAAGAGAACCGAGGACGCTATTCCTATCTTGGAACGTGTTGCTAAAGTGTAAGTATCAGATGCTATAGTACCAATTTTTCATACCTACTATCTATGTAGATACTTATATAACTTCACTTACTCATAAAATTAACAATAATAGACTGCTGGAAATCCCATTGCTTAGCTCATTTAATTCATTCGTGAAGTAGCAATGTTTATTTAAATTAAATCTATTATCACTTAAATAAGAAGATCTAACAAGGAAACCCATTTGGGTCATCACCACCTACTATATGCAAAAGTAAAATTGTTGAATTGACTTCAATTAGGCACTTACTACTGTTTTGAACTAAATTCTAGAACTTATTAATGCCGTTATTTGATATTTCAGAAACAAACGACCAACCGAGAACATTCGAGCCGATATCGAAGCCTATCAGGCATCATTACAAAGTAACCAACTTAAAAAGGGGACTATGTTAGATCTTTCCGAACTCCAAATATAAGAAAGAATATACTCGCAATGTCATACAACTGGTTGTCATGTAGCTATTGCTTCTATGGCGTCTCGCAATATGTCGGTCAGCTCAGCGGAAATGCCTTTATCAACGTTGCAGCCGGTGCGAGCGTAACTCTACTTGGCACATTATTGTCTATGCCACTGATGAGAATAATTGGCAGAAAAACAATCGTTATTGTTTTTAGTTTCATTTGCTCCTTTTGTCTGTTCTTACTGGCTGTGGTACCGGAGGGTATCGGCTCTGTTATATGCGCCAGTGTAGGTCAAGTTGCCAGTTTCATTGTTTTTGTAGTTGTGTATTTATATTGCACGGAATTGTTCCCGACCGTGGTCCGAAACGCTGCAGTAGGCGTGTGTTCGATGACAGCGCGCGTGGGCTCCATGATAGCTCCCTTTGTCATAGATTTAGGGACCGTGGCTCCATGGATGCCGCCAGTTGGATTTGCAATATTACCATTAATCGCAGGCTGTGTTACATTTGTATTACCAGAAACCAAAGGCTGTGAATTGATGACTACTATAGACGAAGGAGAACAATTCGGGAAAAAGAAACAGAGAAACACTCCAAATAAACAGTAATTTTCAGGAAAATTAAGAATATGTTTGGATTGTGAAAGATTTCACCAGCGGAGATTTCTGTTCTTATTGCACAGTGAGCTTACATATAAAGATCATTGTTATTGCACATGATTTTATCATTTCATTATAAAGGTTTCGTTGTTCGAGTCTCCTTAAGAAGCGTGAAATTGTAAATATTAGCTGTGTAGACTGGTTAAACTGTCCAAAAGTATTATTTGACATTTATTAGTTATGTACATTGTACAGTTCTACCTTTAAATTATCGTATGTTCCTTTACGCAACGAATTACTTATAGTATATAGGTAAGTTAGGTAGTAATTATTTACGTAAAAATTCATGCTTTGACATTACGCGAAATGTGCTTATGGATTAATTAGTACATTATAGCAGTCTTATAGCACATTGCTCTGATGAGGACAGGTATTTATGGGTTGTAAAAACAGTGTAGTGTGAAAGAATCAAAAATATTTTTTTTGTAAATAAATATAGTTTTCTAAACCACTTTGTTTTTATATAATTATCCTGGTCTATTTTTTTTTATTTTTTGTAGGGATTACAATGCTATTTCTCATAACAAGGTTGTTATGAGAAGTTGAAAATTACCTAAGTATATAATTCGTAGTCATAAATACTAGAGCCATCATAAATTTTGGTTTTGGACAATGCGGTGATTTTGCATATTTCGGAATTCAAAGTGGCCTACGTCCATTAATATTCAGTAGGTCCCTAAAATAAACAAATATATGTAATTGTACCTAAATAAAATTATTAAAATTATACAGGAATGAAATTCAGGACCAAATTTTAAACTAAGCTAAATAGTGAAAACACCCAAAGGAGTCTTGAGGCCGATTTTGACGAAATCGGTACAAAAAAGAAAGTAGACATAAAATATGTATGTAATATATTATTGTTTACAAGGTACACCTTTTCAGAAATATACTGTACACTCTGAATTGCTTTGTCCGGTGTCAGATAAATACAGCAACTTTAATTTAACTGCCAAACGTCGACCGACCTTAATGAAGTTGTTTATGTTGCGCAACGTAAAATTAACAATGATTATAATAATTATTAATTTAGAAGAACCTTTCAATAATTAATCAAAATATTAAACTTAATAATATTTATTAACTCGGGCGTTTCTAACGATTTCGTTTGAGTATCCCATGGAAGCCCTTATTGGAATCTTTGTCCATCGCCAGTTTCTAAACTAACTACTTAATAAAGCAACTTCACCATAACCAGTCCATATTTAATGCACAACTGAACTGGACAAAGATAAGACTAAACAAACGTGTAAATTAATTCATTATTACACTTATTATAGCTATATTCGTTTGTCAATCAATTTTTTTTTAAATACATAATAATTACATTAAGTATATATAGATATATATGTGTAAGTATTATCCCCGCAACTTGGTAATGCGCCTGGGCGCCATTTTGGTGACGTAATCGTAGCCGAACACTCGGTATTGTTAGCATCACTGGCCGGCGAGTACGCGTACGTATCGAGTTGCGGATAACGTCTCGTGAATGTGAATTTGACAAGGTTCCAGCGCATTAGCAATTTGCGGGGATAGTAAGCTTATGTATGTATGTATGTATGTATTTTTTATGAAAAAAATATTTTCCATAAATCAATTTAAAATACACTTAAGTATAAGCTGACAATCAGCCTATTTCATGGAAACTTTTACCGTCACCTATTGACGATTGCAACACTAATGGCGAAGCCAACCTTTGCCAACCTTTTCGACACGATAAAAAAGATGGGATAAAGGGATCACACAGAATCGGATTGAGGGGATGGGATAGGGTTAAATTGGATAAGGGAGGAAGTCGCCTTCGGAACGCTCACTCATCGCTTGAAATACGATTAGCTTAAGGCTAATTAATCGTTTTACGCTGATATTCTGTGAGAGCGTAGTATCTTTGTATCATACCGTCCTAGCCGACCTTAACTAATGTAATCAAGGTAATGATTCCAGAACTGCTCTATTACGTAAAATAACGTAAGTGACCACTTATTTAATTAGTGTAAAAATACCCGCGGAAAATGTTAAATCGATTTGTATGTCTAACAAGCATGATGTATAACAAGAATTTAAATAACAACAGGTAGCCTTGGCTGTGGATATGCATTTTATTGAATGTAATATATCTCACGTGCTTTTTTCATAACGTATCACGCATGCCAGTCTTGTTTTCACAAGGCTCTGATTTAGTCTTATCATAGCGATAATAGTATTATTTAGAGTTAAATTAAATTGCCTAAAAAGCCCAATATTTGTAGATTTGTATTTGTAAATTAAACAAATATACATGTTGTACCTATGTATGTTATTACCTAGCATTCAAATTAAGAATTTTATAGTTAAAACACATGTACATTATCCGTCTTATTCATACAAAATCTATAAAACGTTTGTTATCAAATAGTAATCAAATAATAATAATCAAATATTCATAATAGTTTGATGAACCTGTTGAATGTTACTATTTTGTTGATCTTCCATGTATATACTCCCAGACGTTTCGTGAAAAATGGCAAGCAAAAGCCAAGAGATATGACGGATTTATTGCTAAAATGTTAACGAACCCGGAAAATGAAAAAAAAAATCTTAAGAAAAGGTATTAATTGTTTTCGACAAAAACTAATATGTGATTGTTTAAGAAGAGCGTTGTAAAAACAGTCCGGTGACAGTAGCCTATTTCCATCATCAGATGGATCGTCTGCCGATCCTGCTTCTTTTGGATTGTTTGAACAGAGAAGAATATACAATTTAAATTTTTACAACACGGTTTTATTAATACAGTCCGTTAACAGACAATTCTGTATTTAATACAAACCAGTCTGTGATGAACCAAAAAGTTCCCAACAGCTTCAAGCAAAAAAAATCACAATCGTTCTTTAGTGAAATACTTATGCCTTTTCAAGCTGCCTGACGAATTCTTTTTATTGCGAATATAGGTAAGATATGACAGTATACCTGCCATGCTTGTCCGAGGCGGCTTGTCAGGTTTGACGATGTACAGGTTGCATGACGATGTTTTCCTTCACCGTTGTTAGCACATGATAATTGTAACAGTATGCTAGATCAGAAAACTGAATAAGTGGTGCATGCGTTCCGGCCAGGATTTCACCCGCGCCCTCTGAGTTTGGGTCGCGTGCGCTAGCATTACCTACCACGACTTAATCAAAATCTAAATTAATTATAATAAAATATTATTTGTAATTTTTCCTAGTCCAAGATACTCATTCATTTTCAGACTGCCCTAATACATTATGGGCCCTATAATAAATATTGAATCTTTGCATACGGAGATTTCTCCTCAAAGGCCGAGAGTACATTGGCAGTACCTCTCGCATTGCCAGTCGCCTATGTCCATCGTCGACGGTAACCACTTTCCATCAAAGTTGGTCCGTCAGCCTGTCTGTTGTGATTCACTAATAAAAAAAATACGGAGTTCCCCAGAATATAACACAGTATCGTAGGAATGATTCAATATACCCATGATAAGCAACGCGTACTGCTTATTTAGTACTTTGCCAAGCATGTAGATATATAGCATAGGAGGATTTATTAACCTTATCTATATTTCCAAATTAAATTCTTATCTGTTTCTAGTCACAAGAATTTGCATTGTCTACTATATAGTAGATCTAAATTCTTAATAGCAGATATTAATTGTAATGACCAACATATTCACATGAATATGTTGGTCATTACAATTAATATCGGTTTCCCTCGTTTCATGTCAGACAAAGATCTACAATTTGTCTGTCTTTAGATTGAAGATTATTGTAAAAAAATTAACGATAATACGTTTAATCGCTTTAACATCTGCAATGAGAAAACAATGCACAGAGTACATTAATATAAATGAGAAATTATATAAACTAGCGACCACCGGCGAGTTGTCCTGCGTTTGTCTTGAAATTTCACAGTATGAACATAACGCGTAGCGACGTCTGCTCGCAAATTTCTGCCTTTATATACCTATACTACTATATAATAAATAGTAAAGATGAATATACAGACAACTAGATATAATTTTATTGAATGGTCAAGTTTGGGCCAGTGAGTCATAAAACGTACATATAGGTATCCCAAACATTTTCAAATAAATAAATGTTTACAGAACCAATACATTTATAAATATATAATACTTAGTACACACTAACTAAACCCAGTTAACGCTTTGCTGTCGCTTAGTGTGATATCATTGAAGAATTTTAAAAATAATGCAAAGTCGCGGGTAGGTATTATTATCAAAATACTCTTCTACTTATAACGTTATGAAAAATGACAAGTCAATGCACAAGAATCTTACACCCGCAAACATACAAATTCTGCATTTGTATATCTTTGATTAAAAAATAGAACTTTTGTCCAAAATAGTACGTTTTTCGTTTGATATTCTTTCACAAATGGTTACATGCACTACTACACTGTGATGTAGTTTAATAATAACACCTATTATAAATCTTTATTGTTCCGATTTTCACGTATTATCATTTAGAGTATTTTTCTTTCTTCTATTTGTTATAAATGTGGTAAATTTTGTCTTTTGTCTGTTTGTTTGTCTGTACATACACGTAGTGTATTATATTTCTTTTGGAACATTTTCACCAGCTGATTGATTCTTGATAAGGGTAATTGGTTGTTCAAAAATTTAATTTTGCCACTTAAGTTTTCTTCAAAATCGGCTTTGTGACTCTTTTAAGTGCTTTCGCTGTTTCGTATATTTATTATATTGATGTACTCCGTGGTATAGTTTCCAATTTGTTTCTGAAGGCTCACAAAAAAAATCATTCCATAGATAAAACTTTAAACGATGCCAGTGCGGGTGCCGAGAACCGACTTCTGCCGTTTACATTAACCCAGTGGTCGTGGTTATTTATTTACCCGCGTGGTGATGGAAAATTCACGTTGTATTTTGGATAATTCACACTATATCTTTGTAACTTATGGCCTATGTGTTATTCTGATGTGCGAGCCATATTATTATAAAGTTTCATCAAAATCCATTCAGTAGTTTTTATGTGAAAGACCAGTACCAGTACCAGACCAAGTACCAAACATACATCCATTCTTACAAAATTATTATAATATTAGTAGGAAGGATATAAACACATTACTGAAGTCTGTAGGAATAAATGAGTTTTCGAAAACTGCAGAAATTAATACAATTAAAAATAACTGATTCGAAAACATTCTTATCTGATGTTAAAAGAGTTAACGGAAATATTAGAAGAAGAGACAAATAAAAAGAAACGACTCGGTTGACGAGAAAATGGATAGACGATAGGAGTGAAACTGGAAATTACCCGTATATATAAATTCTCCATATATTCAATGTACTCTTTGATATAAAGTACTCTGTGCTGGAAATTCTTCCTCGTTGTCAAAATAATTGACATTTGAAAATCCTGCAAATCGCAATTGTTTTAAAAACAAAGCAGAATTTCAAATCTCACCTGGCTTGAATTTCCGCTACGACGTGACGTTACCTTTCAAACCTATAATACAAAGTTAGCGGGTGGCCAAAGAGAATTTATCACTACGTTATAGGCTGGCTTATTTTTTATATTTGCGGTCTTATTCATAGAAAGTTGCAGTAAGTTTGAACGCTTCTTTATGGTTCTTGAAGAAGCGTTAAAACTTACTCTAACTCTATGAATAAGACTGCTAGTGTATAATCTATGGGTACTACTGATTTTGTTGTTTGCATGAGTCCGGTAGCGCCATACTGACTTTAAAAGCATTCACACTGTGCCAGTATGAATCCAGTACTAGCTTCCGTCGAATTTCAATCCAGTTGCTGGATTAATGTGAATCAGCTCGGAGCTCTTAAAATTGTATTTTTCATTAGTGACATACATAATACGTCGAAAAACATTCACACGTTTAGTCCTCTGTCATCCAGATATATCTGTTGCCTATGCCATCCGGCCAGTACCTTGTCAAACTACAGCGTAGTTAGTCTGCAAATAAATAATATATAATAATACGGAGCGTTGGATCCTATTCACAACGTCATACTACATACAAACTTGAATATTAATGGATATTTGATAATGGCTGGATTCATAAATAGAGAAGAAAAATACAACTCAAATGACAAATAATATATACGACATCATTGTATCGGTCACGAGTTTAAAACCCATTTGTTTTTTGTTTGTCAAATACAAAGAATATAATAAAAATATCTACTTATTACAATTAACCAAAATTGTAAAATGTTAATCAGTGAAATTATAGGACATTTTGGGAAATATCATTACTGGCTATGTTTTATAATATTTCTGAGCAGATTTGGTATAGGTTTACACCAAATGGCGATAATCTTTCTTGCACCACCAATAAAACATCACTGCCCTGGAAACAACGAAACATGTTGCGAAAACCCTATATATGATACATCTGTATTTACAAGAACTATTGTGACAGAGTGGCATTTAATTTGTGGGAGGACTTGGCTTAAAGATTTCACCCAAACCATCTTTCAATTAGGAGTTTTATTGGGTAGTGTTGTACTTGGTATAGCCTCAGACAAGTATGTTTATAATATCCTGAATTGGTTTTCTTCATAACAATATGTGTTTTAGTTGTTCTGTGTCTTATTTGTTTACTGATTATTTTAGGTTTGGCAGAAAACCAATATTGATCATATCTGTCGTAATAGAAGTTTTAACTGGAGTAATGGCGGCGTTTATTCCTAATTATTGGGCTTTTAATTTCGTTCGATTGATACTGGGTTTCTCAGTTGGTGGCATTATGGTAGTTACTTTTGTAATAATAATGGAGTTTGTTGGAACCACGAAAAGAAATCTAATATCTGCTTTGTTTCACATTCCTTTCACAATGGGATGTATGGGTTTGTCATTATTTGGCTACCTTCTACGAGATTACAAACATTTTCAACTAGGCATATCATTAATCAATGTATTTCTATTGGCATATATTTGTGTTCTGCCGGAGACGCCCAGATGGCTATTGGCTGTGAATAGAACACAAGAAGCTATTGCATTAATGGAGCGCGTTGCATTATAGTAAGTACAAGGTTTAAGACTCAAGATAATACATATATTTGTTTAAACGCTAATTCTAATAGAGTAAAATAATTTTCAGTAACAATTTACCTCGAGATGAAATTCGACAGAAGATTGAAGCCTACCAATTGGAGCATAAGAGCAGAAATGTAAAGAAAGGCTCAGTTATTGACCTATTTCGTTCACCAAATTTGAGAAGAAATATCCTAGTTATGTCCTTCACCTGGCTTGTCTGCAGCTATTGCTTTTATGGGGTTTCGTATTATATCAGTCATCTAAAAGGAAATATTTTCCTTAATGTGATGGCCACTGGGAGCGTCAGCTTGTTGGCATGCTTTTTTGCCATCCCGGTCATTAAGTACATGAAACGAAAATCTACAGTGATAATTGGAAATGTCTTGTGTAGTTTATGCTTTATCATCATCGCTTTTGTACCTGAAGGAAAAGCTTCTGTCGTTATGGGATGTTTCGGAGTTTTATTTTGCTATATGATATTTATCGTGATATATTTATATTGTACAGAGATGTTTCCGACTGTGGTTCGAAATGCAGCAGTGGGAATATCCTCGATGATGGCAAGGTTCGGAGCTATGATCGCACCTTTTATAGCGGAATTGAAACCATACGGAAAGTGGTGTGCTCCTGTTGCCTTTTCGATATTTCCACTTTTAGCAGCATTGATGTGCCTTCTTTTGCCAGAAACGAAAGATTGTGAATTATTAATGACTATAGAAGAAGGTGAAGCTTTAGGAACTCGTGTAGTGCAATCACAACAACCACAAATCAGAAATCAAACCAGTCGTAAAGAAGATGGCAAAACCTAAGGTTCTGTGACGTAATACGTCTGATGTTTACGTACTTTTTCAGGAAGAACATTTATCATGTAGATTTTATTTAAATACCTTTTGAAGTCAAATTTAAATTTAGTAAATATATATTTTTTTTCTATTTAATTTTTTTTTATGAAGTCAGAAAATATGTAGATATATATATTTACATTTTTTTATTTGGCGGCCTCTGTGGTTGAGCGGGCTAAGCCTTTGGCGGCCTACCTCACTACAACCCAGAGGTCCCGGGTTCGATTCCCGGTATAGTAAATTTCGGAAACGTATTTTCTCTGTCATTTACCATGGTCTGGGTGTCTGGGATCGGCCCCAGAGTGGTCCGTTGTATATTACACATAACACAAGCGTAACTTGCTAAATTTGGGGATATACAATGTGTGTGTTTGTCTGCCGATTATTATTTTTATATATATAATCGATACAAAAAAACATAGTAAAAATAAGGTTTATTTTTACTACATTTTGTTCTTAATAGTCACGTAATAGGGCTTAGTGTCTTTGTAAGGTTTCTAATCTTAAACAAGCCGGACATGGGAAGGGCTTCTTGGGGGCCTATGTCAGTGTAGGCACGAAGCGACATGGCGGCAGGGCTTCTGCTCTGCACCGCTTGGTTTTACACCATACTTTCCGGTATGTCAATTAAAATATACTTAAAAATTGTGTAATTAGATGATAGCTGTAAGACACTTTCGGAAACAAGTAAAATCGAAAACAGCTTCATAATTTCAGGGTTCTACATTTTATACTGCCCTGTTATGTACCTGATGTTCTTTAATCATAGGCTCTACAGAAAGATCGTTGACACTTTATTTGCCCTTTGGGAACTTTATCCAGTGGTAAGGTACATTAAATATTTATAACCGATTGTCAGTCTGCATCAATAATTAGTCCAATTTTTTAGCGTATTATGTTTAAGGCTCTTTTTCAATGTTGCTGTTCCTCCGAGATTCACCATTTTGGAGATTATGTGAATCCAGATGAGAAAACTCTAATCGTGATGAACCACCGTACTCGAGTTGATTGGAATTATGTATGGATAGCTTTATACCACGCAACGCAAGATCCATCTGATAAATGTTTATGCAAACAGAACGAGAAGGATCTTCAAGAAGTCAGTGCGTCTAATCAAATAGTAGATATTGGTGGAAAGTCTAAGATTAAGTTTGTTCTAAAGGATGAAATTAAAATTCTACCAGGGATCGGTAAGTTTGCATGTCTACCAATTAACATAAAAATCGGGGGAAAACGATACATGCTAATAAATAAAAGGGAGTGTAATTGTTTTATATCTGTTCTATTATCTTATATAAACCACTAATTTATACTAATGTCTTTGTTTTCCGTGATCACGTCTACTGAAAAGTGGCCAAAACGTCGGAATAAATATCAAATAAAATAACGCGCTCTTACCTTTAAAACTTAGTTTTATTATGTGTACTTAAGGCTGGTGTGCATAGACATTTAACTGACGGTTATAATAAAATAATCGCTGAAAATACATTGCTTAACAGCGATTATTTTATTTTAACAGTCGGTTAAATGTCTATGCACACCAGCCTAAGAAAACAGTAGTTAAAAACATTTAAAAGTGTAATCATTTATATTTGTCTGTGTATATAGACATAAAAACGAAACAGACAATAAAACAGATAAAAACATGGATAACAAAATTTACCATATTTATAATAAGTAGAAGAAAAGAAAAATACTCTAAATAATATGATATATGTAAAAATCAGAACAATAAAGATTTATAATAGGTGTTATTATCACTGTAAGAAAGTGTTTATAAAATTTCATTGAATAGATGTGGGCCATTTGCAATACTGTAACTGTTTAAAAATTCCGTGACGTCAAATCCTTGCATAACCTTATCTGTTGAAATATATTTATTTTCCAATACCTAGTCATGAATAAAACGTGCTTTATCTTCATATCGATCGTTTTGCATTTAAATAGTTTCAAGGAAGTATAAAAATTTCAAACTCAAAAGCCCTATGGGTTACGGTTTAATTATAAGTATTTGATACATAAACATGGTTATTTTACAGTTCATTACTCGGGGTACTTTCATTCGTTTTTGCTCACGTACATTCGATTTTGTATTCGTCGAAAACTATACAAATAGCAAGAATAAAATATCTTATGTAACCTGTAATTGCAACTGCATTTAAATCTAAATTCATGCTTGTGCAAACTCCACAACTGTGTCCAGCAGAAATCATCCTTTTTTTATTATTATCTATTCAGCCTAAGCTGTGAAGAAGGATAAAATGTGTATAAATAAATTTACTTTCATACTTATTTATTATATCTACATTATCATGATTACTTAGTACTGTATATATATATTAGGGTGATCCAAAAATTTTTTTTTCCAAACAGGCTCAAAAGTTTCTTTTGGGTGTAAAAAAATTCTGTTAAAAGATTAGCCCATAATATTAATATTAAGATAGTCCTCATCGGATTTTTTTAATTCCCATAAGAATAACACAGGAAAAAATTTTTTTGCTTCTTCTCATTTTTGTACCGTTCAAACGACTGGTTGAATGATAAATCGCTGTTCCAATCTTTATAGAGAATTGAACGCTCTACAAAAAAGGTCTGATAACATTTTTTGATTTTGATCACCCTAATATATATATATATGATATTGAATTTATGGTTTGAAAAAATACAGAAATAATTGTATTTAATTTTATATTCCAGGATGGATAATGCAACTCAATTTCTTTTTGTATGTAAAGAGGAACTGGCAAGAAGATGAGGTTAATTTGTCTCGTTTTGTTGATTACTATTCAACACTAGATTATGGCTACAGAGTGGTATTATTTCCCGAAGGCACAGACCTGAGCGAAGACAACCTACGGCGCAGTGACAAGTTTGCAGTTACCAATCACCTCTTGGTATGTTTTTATCGCTTATTTAGCTACATGTAGTTTAACCGTTTGAGCAAAGAATAGAACGCAGTGTTATATAATTCAAAAGATTGTACCGATTACAATTTAAGGTCTGCCTTCATAAATTGCAAACCCGTAGCATTGTGCTTTGGACTTAGAACAAGGCTCAATCCTGTACCGTTGTACCTTATAATATGTTAATATCCAGCCTGAAGAAGTCTTTTCAAATGCTTGAGGTTTCTGTCGAATTACATCTCGCTATATTTTTTTTCTATTCTATATTTTATTAACATTTGGATGTATATTTTGATGTTCACACCGTTATGAACTAATAATTAATTAATTGAAAATGTGTTTGTTTCTTATCAGCAATACAAATATGTTCTGCACCCTCGCACCACTGGATGGACAGCCATGTGTACACGCTTGCGACAGTCTGGCTTGACATCAATCTATGACGTCACCGTCGCATACGATAACCCTGCTCAAACGGAGATGGACTTGATGAGAGGGAATATTCCCACAAACATATATTTTTATTTTAAACGGTAATTTTATTGTTATATGCACAAATAAT
Organism: Dendrolimus punctatus; assembly: GCA_012273795.1. Taxonomy (NCBI): domain Eukaryota; kingdom Metazoa; phylum Arthropoda; class Insecta; order Lepidoptera; family Lasiocampidae; genus Dendrolimus; species Dendrolimus punctatus. Next base: position 9,106,966 of record CM022527.1, read on the forward strand.
TTTTTTCCTTTAAACTTTTATGTATTTTTCACCGAAATTCACCAAGATTTGTAATCTATAATAAATAACTCTCTATTACAAAAATGCTGATAGATGTATAATATTTAACTTGAAGAACATAATGCGTATATTTATTTAATAAATGACGTATTCTTGGGTCACATTCCAAAATTAAACTTAGACCAATTGATTTGATTTTTTTATGTTTTTATCTAAGGTACTTAGATAAAAACATGAAAAATTCAATATAGTGCGGATTTATGAGGTCTTGTAGTACAATTCAAATATATTTCACAAAAAAACCACCATAACAAATGTAGACTGGGTTTATGTTATACATGTGTGTGTATACATTAATATGTTCCTTAATTTGGATGTTGTGCAATTTTCCTATGTTGTATTTTATTCTATGAATAACTCTTATCAATTTGTTTGGTGTATGTGTGGAGCCATGAAGAAGGACCGCGTCAGAAACTCTCGTATCCATGGTAGTCTTCATATTCATGACAACAGATGAAATGCAAGCGCATCGCCTAAATAGTTGGAGCATATTCCATAAGAACCTTAGCCGCTGTCGTTGAATATGACAATAGTCACATGGAAAATAACAAGTTTTTCTTGCCTATAATTACTTAACTAAATGTATAAAATAACTTGACCCCCTTCTAATGAGCTGAGAAATTTTTATTTAGAGACAGGTAGGTGATTTGTTTGAAAAATGTATTTATTTTTTATATTCCAACTATTACAAGTCATGTTATAAGTATTTTTAACATGGAATTCTCGAAGATTATTTCCCTTTTCACGTTATCAATAACTCATTTTGAGGAAAATGAGCGTTTACATGACTACATATTATGGTTTCAAAGTCAGATCTATTTATAGTATATTTAGTTCATGGTGAATTGTGTAGTAGGTATTCTTTATGGATTCTAGGTTTTTTTAAACTACAAATATGATTTCTATTTAAACTTACTATGAAAAATATAATACCAGCATAACAGCCAGTTGGCGGCCTCTGTGGTTGAGCGGGTTAAGCCTTTGCCGGCCTACCTCACTTCAACGCAGAGGCTCCGGGTTTGATTCCTCGTATAGTAAATTTCGGAAACGTATTTTCTCCCTTATTTACCATGGTCTGGGTGTCTGGCATCGACCACAGAGTAGTCCGTTGTATATTACCCATAACACAAGCGTAACTTGCTTAATTTGGGGTGTACAATATGTATGTTTGTCTGCCAATTATTATTATTATTAAACAGAACATGTCAATTTAATTGAACGTAAAATATTATGCATTTCAGGTACCCCATCAATCAACTACCCACTGAAGAAGCGGGTTTGAGAAGTTGGCTCAATGATAGATGGCTTGAAAAGGAAAATAGTCTTCGCAAATTCCACAATGAAGGTACACGTTACATATTATTTTGTAGTTTTAGTTGCCTTTGTACCTATTTATTACACATTTCCAATGTTAAATTTGAAGTTACAATATTTTAATATCACAACAATTTTTAAAATGTATTAAGTTATTAAATAATATCAACCCTTAATAATCGGCTACAGATCAATCGGAACGGACAGTATACCAGCTTGTTCCAAGGCAAGCTGGCACGTTTCTCACACCGATTATCATGAAGTAGAGGTTTCCTTGCAATGTTTTCTTTCGCCGCCAGTCCGTAGTAATATAAAAGTAGGCACGTTACCTAGGTGAGAAAAACGGTCTGAGTTGCACATACTTGCCAGCCAGGATTCTAACCCACGTTATTTAAATGAGGCGTGCTTGCATTAGCCACTTAGCCACCGTGATGTTTACTATCTAGAAGGCTGTAGAAGATAATCTATACTATGATAAATCTATTGAGGATTTAAGTTTATACAATGATTTTGAAATGAGAAAAACACCCGGGTGGCTAATTCGGACCAGCAGTTTGCGTCTCTGTTTGTTAGAGCATCACATGAAAACTATTGGACGGATTTAAATTAAACTAAATATATAGCTAGCTTATATTCCTGGTCCCAGCGACGCACCAGGTTTTTAGTCCGGGGGTATTGAAAATATTCTGGGAATTATTTAAATTGGCCAGATTGAAAATAAATCGAACCCCAATGTGATTTTTTCACTTATCGATAACAAATGTTATGTAATAAAATGTGTGATACTTTTTATCCCAGGAATCCCACGAGTTGATTTTCAGGAGCAGATTGTAGTTGTTCTAGTGCGTAAAAATTATCTTATTACAACACAGTTTTCACTAAAATGATAGCTTACATTCTGTTTTAAATGCACCGATATTTTGTGCCCCGAGAATCCCGCCTGAATTTAAAGTCAAACGTGGACGAAGTTGCGGCCATATCCTAGTTATAATAATATCATGATTGTATGTATAGATTTTGAAACAAATAAAATGTTCGAGTGTTTGATATCGATCACACAATGTAGGTATAATATTCACCTTTTTTCACAAATTCTTGTGATCTCGACTCTAGTGGACTTATCTATTTATTCTGAAAGTGGCTTAGCGTTGGCACAATACCTATCATTTCAGGAAACAATAGTTATTCTAAAAGATGCGAGTACTACCGCTACGCGAATATTAAATTCGGCCCTGACGTAGTCCACGTTGGATGGGTAGCAAGATACAAAGTTCTCTTACCAACATTTAAAATTAAAGGGTATTTCCAGAAGGGCAAAAGCTATTTCATTAAATACATGAATCCTGGAAATTACTGTAAAACCCTAGGATGTTACTAAAGTCATAGGTACGTCACAAAAACTGTTCTACTAAACATTTTTAAAGGTACCAGAAAGTGTCCAAGCAAGAAAATCATAAAATCTAGTCTAATGGTTTCGAAGTTAGAAAATCCCGGGCAATTTCAAAAGACCAGGGATATATAAGAAATTTCACATGGTACCAAACTATGTTACAATCAGATTAACGGATAATTTTCATATTATTTTTAGATGTAGGATCGAATTTTAGGAAAAAGTTCAGGATTTTCTAATAATAAAAGAAACTGAGCAATATTATCCATACATCTATACTAATATATTTATATATACTGTTTTCTGACCTAATATGCATATTGTTACAATAACCACGTGCTAACAACAGTGAAGGAAAACATCGTGATGCAACCTGCACATCGAGATAACCGATGTGTCAAACCTGCCAAGCCGCCTTGGACAAGCATGGCGGGGGTATACTGTCCATTCCCTTACAGTGGGAGGCCCAGCAGTGGGCCAGTTATGGGCTGTTGTAAAATCTATACTAATATTATAAAGAAGTAAAGTTTGTGACGTTGTAGGGGGTAACTCTGGATCTACTAAACCGATTTTAAAAATTATTTTACTGTTCGAAAGCTACGTTAACAGTAGGTGTCATAGGTTATATAATATGACGCTATATACCACGGGAGCGGGACAGAGCGCGGGTGAAACTGCACCGGGCGGCTGGTATTATAAGTATTACATTATGAAAATTACTGGTCTAGTTTCAAGGCTGTGAAGAAAGAACATACAAACATACAAATAAAATAATTTTCACGTTCTATATTAGTGTAGAATGGAGTGCGTTTTTATATTTCAATAATAATAAATTTTATGCCAGAAAAATACTTATTGAGACAGTTTGATAAGTGTAATATCAAGATACTACAACTAGATAAGATCTGAAGTTTATGATATAGGCTGTTAAGTCACTTTAATCTGTTTCAATTCAAGCACTGTGCTTAGGACTTCCCATACATAGGTGAAGTAGGTATTAAGATATGAATACGTTTATTGATAATAAATGTTGTAAACTCATGATTATTTAAAAAATGTAGGAAAATAAAATTTTCTTATAATAAAAGTTTAACTTGTAATTTTGCAGCATTTTATATACATTTGCTTAAGTAAACATAGATATATGCACCGGTTGTGCTCTTACGCTCTCATTAATATTGATTTAGTGTAAGTTTGTAGGCTTCTTTAAGGTTCGTGAAGAAGCCTACAAATTTACTATAATCTAAATCAAATATGAATAAGAACGTAAGTATTGATAACTAGCCGCCCGGCGCGGTTTTACCAGCGCTCTGTCCCTCTTCCGTGGTATTTAGCGTCATCTTATATAGCCTATGACTCTCCCTGTTATTGTAGCTTTCGACCAGTAAAATAACTTTTAAAATCGGTTTAGTAGATCCAGAGTTTACCCCCTACAACGTCACAAACTCACAAACTTTACTTCTTTATAGATATATAATATGCATTAGCTTTCCCGGCAGACTTTGTCCTACTCTGAAGAAATAAAATTTAGAACCCGATTGCAGCGCCATCTACAGGGTCCTATTGTGAATCTAAACCATCCTCAAATCCACTTGAACACACACAAAAAATCGGTCCAGCCGTTTAGGAGGAGTTCACTGTCAACACACGTGCAGAAGAATCGTAACTAATATTATAAATGTGAATGTAAGATTGTTTGTTACGCTTCCACGCGAAAACCACTCAACCGAAAATAGGTGCGATTAGAGTTCCGGAGGTCAAATTCACTAGTGAGATGCGCATACTGTATGCCTATTATTTTTTTACCTTCAGAAATTAAAACTGTAATATTTTTGGACTGCTAAAATTGTACATGAGAACATTTAATTGTTTTACTGAATGCTCCTAATAATTCAAAAATAATACAGTATGAGCTGTATATGAAACTAAGTTGTGTTCCGTGGAAAATAGTTATCTCCTTAATGTTATCAAAGGTCTTAACAGTTTTAGAGGGACTGTTCTGTTGCAATATAAAACGTTCACTATGTATGTCAATAGGTTATTCAATTATTATTGACCCAATGCACGCCACATCACTGTTTTACACATAAAACATTCATCATAACAAACAACTAGGGCCTTGTATAGAATCGAATTCTCTAGTTGAAACCTGTCTATTAATATTATAGATACTGGGTAGGTGCAAGACACAGCATGAGGTTCCTCTTTATTTTGACGCCTTTGTCATCAATACGTGATAGAAATCTGCGAAAGTGCCTATTTTAATCCACCAGCCTAGTCATTTTATGACAGGTCTTTAACTTACTATCAGATTATTTTTGACCTTAGCAGAAAATTAACATTATTTGTAAGTTTATATCGTATTTTAACCAGTAGCAAGGCAAATGAATGAATAGTACATATGGTATAGAGAAACACGGTATTAGTTGACTGTGAAGCGTAGTCTGTGCTTGTCATTGAAGCAGGAGCTGCATATCATAGAAATTCTATGTTGCAATGGATTTCTGGTGATAAGTGAAAGAACTGCGCTTAAAACTCGCGGAATTAAGGCAGCCTTTATATCTGTGATAGATACGCTGCAAGAAAGTGCCTATGGTACGGCTGCGTTCACAAATCTAGCAATAACAGTCGAGTGCTGCCGTTCCCGTCAGGTTCCGGTTAAATTGGTAGGCTTATAATGGTCGTGAGTGATACTGGTCTCGCAATGAGATATGCTGAAAATAGAGACGGAAAAGCAGGAAATTGACTCCGAAATATTTTTTCCAAACGTAAACAATATTTAATGTTCAGATATTGATGATGTGTCGTCAGTATGTACTTCAATATAGTATGTTATTCAAAGGTTAGGATTTAACCAATCAAACCACTTACAATTTTATTTACAATCATACGCCACAGTGCAGATAACAATATTATAAATGTGAAAGTTTGCGTGTGAGGTTGTTACCCCAAAGCTGTTACGTGCATAACAGCAACAACTCAATAGATTAAAGTAATAATACTTGATATTATTATACTAACATAGGGCTGGAATATGCCAAACATTTAAAAGATTTCCAAGCATCACGGACTTCTTCCTGCAATTTATTATGTGATAATGACTTACTCTTAGGGTTTTAAAAAAAAAAATTACTGCGAGAAAGCAGCAGACAGGCTGACGGCCCACTTGATGGACAGCGGTTACCTTCGACTATGGACATTTGCAACACCAAAGGTGCTACAAATGCGCTGTTGCTCTCATAAGGGAGCCTGGAACCTGGTCACTAATGCCGGAACACAATACAAGGTTGTTATGGCGGCATACTCTAGACCAGGGGTGGTCGCCATCCAGTCGGTCAAATGCCCTACCACCTGGCTATGGGTTGTTTTGTCGCCTCTTACGACAGGCCGCCTGGCCGCAGGAAATTGTATTATTCTCCGTTCTGCACGGGTAAAGCAGAAATATATAATTATAATATAAATACAAATTATTTATTTTGAAATATTTTCATGGTTTTTTATGTTTTACTTGGCACTGACTTCAAGATGTTGTAGAAAGAAGTCGGTTTGTTTTTGATATTTTTTTTAAGGTAATGCAGTAAACAGACTACGGAACTATTCATATAACGTCAATTGCTACGTATTAACTCGATTTTATATGATTTTGTAACTGATATAATTTTTATTACAGGCTATTTTATCGACCCCGTCTCGAATAAGCCGCCTCCTCATCGTGCGTCCAGACCTCTGCTCGTTGCCAAAGCAGCTTTCATCTTCTGGACAGTTATTGACGTAATCTTTACATACGCCGTGTTCAGTAGCGGATTGTTTCAATTTTGGGTTATTTACCACAGTTTAGTCTTCATTTTTGTGACTTGGTACTTTGGCGGTTTTCATAACATACAATATAAATTGTTATTTAATAAGTAAACTAGCTAGATACATGTAATTATTGCCTGTTAGCTGAGCCACATATAATATTTAATGTTTTACTTGTGTAGTTAGTCAAGAATCTGTGAATTCTCACCCATGCCAAATTGAAATGTAAATAATGATGCTTAATTATGACTAATAATTGTGTTGGTTTTTCATTTTTGTCCATTTTAACGAGTCCAAAAACCCGGTGACGACGTTTAGTTTTGCCAATTATTCACTCCTTTATTTAAACCTAATTTAAAATTTGGGAAAAGACAAAAATTTAACGAATGTATTTAAACCATAAAATATCACAAATACACAAACACAAACAAACACTGTTCGGCACGAATTTGACATTCTGAATTTAGCTTTTAGTTTAGTATGGTTTTAATTGCTTGCTATCACGTATATAATTTTAATTTTAGGTAGTCTTATCGTAATTTTTTTGTGCAAAACTTTATGAAGCGCCAAAATACCATTATGTCAGTTGATTCTTTTCCGCAAATCTTTGAGCAATATCTCACGAATGTGGTGAAAAATTCTAGCAAGATATATTACATATAGAGAAAGGATATAATGGCAAATAGTCAGAATGATTACTTGCAGATTTTTATTATCTACTTAACCTTGCCACGAAAGTACCTACAAGAAAATAGAAAATGGTACAATAGAATACATGAAAGTGGAGACAACTACAACTGAATGAAAACTTTATTATTAATTTGACATACAATTTTTTTTCGGATGAATTAAATCGGCTATTGTCACAATAATTAAATATACGTTTTGTATGTAAAGCAAAAACGCCTAATTTAAAACATCACTTACAAAAACTGGAAATGTTACAAAACATTTAATATACTGTATTCATTTATTTATTCAGAATGTATCGAAATTAAAAAACATCACAAAAGGAGTGTTTTTTTGCCGACCAGTGTAATTTTATTTGATTTTGTATGTAACAAATATTGACAAGTTTGTTAGCCCAGTGACAAGGCACCGTATATTTGAAATGTATTCTGTGGATATGAATAAAACGTCGAGACGCTTCATTCAAATCCACGGAGTAAGTAATTTCAAACAACTACTTAGCATTCTGGCATCGAATATACGCTTTTTAGGAAGTTTATCTATCCAAATTTGCATATTGTTATTGACAATAAAAAATGCTATGAAACCTGCTGCGTTAAACAGTCTTGACATGTTATACAATTAATTCACATTACTTGAAATAATAATACATACTAATATAATAGCGTTTTTAAGCACCTGATAGTAAATTCTCGGCAACTTTGGTATTAACGATTACATTTACCTAAAGGTAATTAATATTATTGAGCACATTAATAAAATGTAACTGTTAAAAGGTATTCAGTTTTCCGAAATATAGGGTACATATTTGCGGCTTTTGGAGTCAAGACCTTGGGATTGTGGGGGCCTGACACGCCGAAGCTTTATCAAGACATCCAAAGCTATCGTAATGTCTCATGTGACTGAAAGGCTACTTACTCTACATACTTCATACTTCAACGAGGCAATGCGTCTAGTCTTTTGGGGGAATGTTTGCTAGTGTCAGAAGTTTGGCTTTAGCTTTCTATATTATATTTTAAGTTTGTCGTATATATTTGTATATGAATAAAAATATGCGCGTCTTTAAAATATTTGCAGTATGTAATATGATAGGCACTTTAATAAATTATTAGTTTAATAGTCGCGTGGTCATTTTGCAAAATGGGACCCTGTCGTTATTTCCGTTTACATTGTACATGGTGTAATGAGCACACAATACAATATAGGGCCGATCTATAACTATGAAAAAGACTCAAGTAAGTTTCCTAAAGGCGCTTGTATCAAGTGCGAATCTGTTTGCTGCCTTGGGTATTCATACAGCAATGCTTTCAGTTTGATTTTAAACATATATGCACTGCGAACGGTTCTTATTGGTGGCGAAAAATTGTTCCAGCATTTGTAAGCTGCCTGTGAAAGCGGCTGAATGGTGTCGCATAGCAATAAGTTGTACTGCACAGTTTCGGAGATTAGCTATGTGAGCCTGTCCATAAAAGTAAAGGCGTAACATGGAAAAAATTAAAATATCAGTTGAACAAAATACTGGAATGGTTTCACTTCTGAATTCACCCTAGTTTTAATTTATTTAACTGATAAATGTAATATGACGATTGAAAAATCGGCCCTTGAGACTGATTTGTATACTGCTACAAGTGACAGATTTAGGTAAATCTCTTTTTTGATGTTCTCGAATATTTTTTGTGTTTACGGCAATATTTGAGGAAATTTAACAAAAAGGGAAGAATGTTTTATTCGATATTTGCAGTTGAAGTAGTAAGCCCACATTTAAATTGCGACCACATCTACGGCAGCAAGCCGGAATGTGGCAGGAAAACGGGTAGAGCGAATATCAATTGTCCAAATAAGTTGCGTTACATACTCTTGCTGTCCATTTCCTTCGCTACTTACCTGATTGATACCGTAGTAGGGATTATGTATTGTAAATGAGGCATTAAAAGTTTGTACCCTATCTCCCAATATTTCAATTATGCTATCTTGTGGAAATGCCGAAGTCAAGGTAGAATCAAAAATCCTTTCAACGAAAACTTATTTCTACAGGATCGGTTTTGAGATAATATAGGCTATTTTCTATTATTTTTGAGGATTACGTAATCTAATCATGAAACAGTAGACCTTCCTTCGGTCACTCCAGTTCCAGTCGATTATTGGAGCGAAGTTCTTTATCGCACGTTACTCAGACGTTCGGCGGATGCGAGTTAGACGGATAAAAATGTACCGTAATTAAAAACGCTGACCGCTGTATGTTGTATGGAGTATAACTACTTTATGCCATCTGTGTACTATGTGTTATACTATATTACTTCGATTTGGTTGTATACTAATTAGCACACGGATAGGATAGGATGGAATATACACTACTTCGGACCACTTTCACAGATGGCGCAATATTAATATCGATTTATTTGTATATTATTATTTATTGATATTACTTGTTGTCTTGTACACTTTTGCCCCTTTTCAGTCTACTTAATTTATCTTTGTGACATCTATGTATTTCATATCGAACCTTTGCATTTCTTTAATTTTGTCTACACTTTATTCTGCTTTATTTATGACGCAAACTCGGTTTTAGAGTTTTTACATTATTACAAAATTCTAAACATACCGTGTCTATTGAGACATTGAGGCTTTGAGAGGCTTTTAAAAAAATCAACTGGAATAGACTTTTTTTTTCAATTAACTAGTCTACGAACTTTACTTCCGTCCCCTTTTTACAACTTAATTATTGTTAGAGTTTTGTGTTATTATGTGTGACATTAATTTTATTGTTTTTGTGTTGTGTTGTGTACCTTAAAAATAACTTATTTTTTTTTCTAATTTTAATACTTAACTTATACTAATGTAGAGTGTATCTGTACATGCTGGTGTTATGAGAAAGTGCATGTGCAGTGTGTGCCTTATGTCTAGTATAAGAATAGGAAAGGAATAGACTATATAAACGACGGAGAACACGTTGCTATATATTCAGATTTCTTGTCTGTTTGTTTGGGATTAACGTAAAAACAACGGGGCCAATTTCGGTGCGGGGCGAATTTAGCTGATCGACAGAAAATTCTTAGATTTAAATCAGCGCTACTCGTTATTCTGGGAATTTCGCAGCATTTTTTCTAGGAATTATTTAAAATGGCCAGATTGAAAATAGTCGAATTCCAGTGCTATTTTTTCACTGAACGATAGCAAGTTTTATGTAATAAAATATTTGATACTTTTGTCTCCGGAATCCCGCGGGAATTTTCCCGGGAGCGGTGTATATGAATGAATGAATGTTCTTTATTGCATATAATATTGCCCCAAACGACTCCAAATATTTTATTTATTTATTTGACACAAAGTACTGCTGGAGCATTAGAAAGTTATTTGTAACTTGTTTAACAAAAAACTTGTTCGAACTATTGCGTAACAAGGATTATTAAATTTGAAACCACCTTACAGAATTCCGAAGCTGGTCAAGGAAGTCAAGTGTAAAAGGTCAATGAAAACGAGGAGATATTAGTCAATGTCTTCTGAAGAATTCGTTTCCTCCAAAGAATTACGTTGACAAATGGCACTGTTTCATTAAAATTAAAAATAGGTATTACTGGTGCAAAGTATGTTTGTTGTAAATATGTTTATTATATTATATTAGATTGGCAGATTTTTCTCTTTAATTTACCGGCCAAATTGCTAATTATTATCTTATTTTATCACCTGGCTTTTCTATTCACACGACATTGGCAAAATCAACGCATTTAAAATGCGATTGCATATGATCTGAATAAAAAATATTTATTACTGTTTAACATTGTTTAGCTGTTTACAGTAGAATTGAGTATACAGCTCATGATTCAGCGTAATGATAGTTAAGTCCATATTAAACATTCATTTCTGTCTTCTAATTTGGATGAATCAATCACAGTGACCCATATAACCCATTGACTTGAATAATTCCATCTCATTAAATGCCGTCGTATGCTTCCAGTTCTGCGCCTTTCTACCAAATAGATTCAATTTGTTGGGCCAACTAATATTAGCTTAGATCCGTATTTTAAAATAAGCAAGTACTACAAAATCATAAAATTTCCCCACCTTAAAAGTTACAAATCTTCGTTACATTAACATATAAATACTTTACATTTTTTAAACATTAAAATGATTAGATTGTTAATAATGAATTAGTGCTATTTAAATTAGAAATCTTGCGAATATAAAGCGTGCTCGCAATCATACAGAAATTAGCAGACAATGTAATCGTACAAAACATTCCTCAAAACAATAAATTAAATAAATTCATAAAATGTAATCTGATAATACTGTCTGAAGGTTATTGATAAGTATTTGTGTAATAAATATTTATTTTTTTATAGGTTTAAGTTTATGATATATAGATAAAAAGTAAGATCGGGCTCTAAACGTTGCCACTGGAACCATTATTGTTTTTGCTTTTATCCCTCTACACTAGGTTGTGGAACTGTCACAAAAAAGATAACAGCATCCACTCTGGATTAGTACTTATATACGTGTGGGAGTCAAAATATAATTCATTTTTCTTATTAAAGTAAACATTTAAATATGGGCAAAATATAATGGCTAAATATTTAATTCACATAGTCGTTTTTAACCAATCACAGTCGGCTGCTGGATCTAGGCCTTCCATTTCTCAGTCTCCACTTTCCTCAGTCGATGACATCGAGCAAGTAGCTCTTCCACTAGGCCGGTGGGTGTCCTACTCTATCGTTCAGGATTCGTCTGCTGCATCGGCCATGATTCAAATATATCAAATGTGCCATATGTGGATATACTGATCACAATAAGATGTAATTGAAGGAAATGTCTGTCGATGAAAAAACTGCAATGGTTTTTTCCTGGTTCATCGAAATATGTTCCAACTGGGGTTTGTTTATTCTCATCTATTCATTTTATTACAGTAAAGAAGTCAATGAGTTTCAAGATGACGTAAACTGCTGCTACTGTTATCTAAAGGACACTTCTGTCTTTGTGCAAATTATAAACACATGGTATTAAAATTATGTTCTGAATCAATTTCACATGGTTATTTAAGAAAACAATGGAATTGAAACTAACATTATAACAAATGCAATGTTTTTGAAATTTATTGCTGTAACTGCTATAGTTATATGTATGTTTTCGTAATAATACTGCGTAAACAAAGCACCGTTCCAATATTTCATATCGTCTTTAACATGCTTTTCGATAAAATTGAATGTTCAAGTGTTCATAAAACAAGGAAATATTACAGTAGTAATTAGAGACTTGGGTGCAACGATTTATATATTTTCTTAAATTACTACATATTCATAAAAATAAATAAATTATGCATTAGAAACAATCAAATATTTGCTCTATGACGCCTACCTACTTACCTACCTATAAAAGTACTTGTGCACCTTATTGGGTGCAAATTCGTCATATACAATAACTTTTTTAAATGGTATAAGTTCGAATATGTCGTACCCGTATTATAACAGGGCGTTCGATTATTAGCTCACAACGCCCAAAATGCTCCGTTAGCCGTTCCAAAAAGCGATCGCGGTCGTTGTGGTCGTGGCGAAAACTTCACTAAAGATTTCCTATTATTATTATTCCTAATTTTCGCTCACAACGACCCATGTCAAGAGATAGCCGTAGCCTACATATTATCAACATAAAATATACGAATAAAATGTACCTGTCAATAAAGTTTTGATATCATGTAAGAATTAGAAGTAATATAAAAGTATAATACTGACATTCACTTGTTTATATCTTGCTTAGTTTTTCTGTTTCGTCAATAGTATTTAAAAGAACTGTATCTCGAGTTTCCGGTAAAAAATAGCATAAGAAAGCAGCGCAGAATGCTAAACTGCTGAATATTAGTACTGATACCCATTCAATTTGTATATTCACTACGAACGGAGCAATAAAAGCTCCAACTCTAGCGAATACCGACGCAAACCCTAGGGCTGAATTTCTTACCACGGTGGGAAATATTTCGGAAGTGTAAAGGTAGATTTGAACAAAAGCGGTATAAGCTCCTATTTGTCCTATTATAGCAAAAGCAAGGATTGCTGTAGGCGCATCTTTTGGTAACCCAATAATAATGAGCAAGGAAACAGCTGCTACTATGAAACTTGAAACAACGCTTATTTTTCTTCTGCAATATAGAGTGGCTAATACGACTAGTATTAAGCCAGGCACTAAGCACGCTGCGGAAAGCATAACATTTATATATAAATTTCCCTGAAGACGTCCAATGTATTGGTTCACTCCGAAAAAAGTATGCCCGCAAAACATCCATATTAAAGCATTGATGATGGTATACTTTCGAATCTTTGGTGTTTTAAATAAGTCTACGTATGAACCAGGCTGCTTCTCATTTTCTACACTTTCAACGACAGCTGCAATATTTTCTAGCGGCCGATTATTTCTGTAACAAATGAAATACAATATAATAAAACTAAAAACACAATGAGCAATTTGAGTAAGTTTAATTACAATTTTCACTTACTTTTTTGCTATATAAGTAAGTATTTTTACTGCTTCCTCTTTCCTTCCCACGGAAATAAGCCATCTCGGAGATTCTGGCAAAATCCAATAATAAACGACGACAATAATCCAAGGCACTGAGGTGACCAATTGAAGGTATCTCCATTCTCTTACGAAGTAGGCTATTATTGGAAGCATGAAGTAGCCAGTAATATAGGCTATTTCTACAAGCCCTACGAGATAGTGTCGGAATGATTTACCACAAAGTTCTATCAGAATTACATAAAATGTAATCATGGTCCCAGCAATCGCTACCCCAATCAAAAATCGACACACGAAAAACATCCATAATTCAGGAATTAGTCCAGATGTAGCTATGGATGCTACAATCAATAGATGAGCTAGTAAAGCCGCTTTCTTACGCCCATATCTGAAATTAATTAATAATATTAAATAATTTAGTTTAATTTTAATTAGGTGTTTGATTTCCTTATTTTATAATCTTTGATTAGATTCTTCTATGTATTTATTTATTTATTAGTTAATTAATAATATTTACTTAAATATCTCATTTTCTGGGATATAAAGTTTCTGTTTTCAAATATTATATAGAGGAAATTATAACTTTGTTGACATATTAAGATATTGTAATTTTGTAGCCATAATAATTTAAATATTATCATTCTACGGGTATAATACTAAAATATTCAATTTTCTTAAAGGTTTGAATAAAATAATAATCCAATTCCAAAATTTATGACAATCAGCTTTAAACAAATATACAAACGTCCAAATAAAGTTACTTTTACATGTATGTGTATTACAGTAAAAGGCTTATCTTCATTGCAATAATGGTTGTGTTAGATAATATATAAAAATAATACCTAACTCACCTTATACACATTATTCATCGTTTACTACTTAAAGTTCTCATTTTTGCAGTACCTACGTTATATTTTTCATATTACATTTTATACAATATGAGGTGCATAGCTTGTATACATCAAAAGGAATACATGGAGCTAACTATGCATATTGATTACAAATAAATATAAGTATATAAGTCCTGTAAACTTTTTACTCAGACCGTAACTGTGTCGACCCTAAATGTTTGGGGTAAGGTTTAATAAAAAATTACCATTCTGTTCTTTATACATTAACATTTTACAGTATTATTATCTACATAGTTTCACGCGTGTAATTTTATCCGTTTTCAAACTACTACATTAAGTTCGGAAAAAGGTTTATTACTACATCAATAAAATACTAAGCAAATTATGCGTTAGGCGATAATATCATTTACCAATAGGTTTAGCAAGGTAATGAAGTAAGGAGTCTGGCCGCTTTACATTTATCCATCAGCGCTTTACATCCACGCAGAAACGGAGAAAGAATACAATTTCCTGCGGCCGGACGGCCTATCGTTAAAGACGACTAAACAACCCATAGCCAGAATGTAGGTATTTACCCGTCTGGACGGCTGCTATAATAACCTTGAGTCTTTTTTTTCTGGGCTCCTCGGTCTTTGGTCAAGACAGAGATTCTCATGACCTTTTTATGTTGGTATCTCTTTATTTCTACTTTTCTAAATAAATACATTTTACTACTACTTATGTTTATTTCTAAGAGTAAATAATTGCAACATAGGTAAGTTGGGTAAGTGGATGGATGTAAGGGTAGGTGAGATTGTGATCGGATGAATGGATTGGGTATTTGGATAGATGGTTGATTAGATGTGGGGGATAAGTGGGAAGATGGGGAAATGGGTTAATGGATGGGTGTGAGGAGGGCTGTGGATGAATGGTTGAGGGATAGTTGGGTGGAGGGTTGGAAGGATGTTGTACTTTATTTATATGTTTCTATTTCTAATTTTACACTTGTTTAAATCTATTTAAGTCTTTATATATACATTACAATTTTTTTATAAATTCTGTTGCCAAATTTGTGTTTATAGACTTTTACAATAATTTAGGGCTATTTTCGTTATATATTTCAATCTAGTTCAATGTTAGTTAGTAATTTATAAGTAGTTGTAATATGTTCAGTTTTACTATTATTTCCTATTTCTAAGTGTTTGTGCATGACGAGTAACAAAATCGGTTTTCACCTTATCCGATGTAGTAGGTTCCTATTTTATTATTACATAATTATATATTGTTATGCTATCTTAGATTATTGTTGACGCTGGTAAACATAATTTAGTATATAACTGCAATGTTATATTATTACATTTATAAACAACCGTGAGTTGTGTTCTGGCATTAGCGGCAAGGTTACCTTTAGAAGGCAGCAGCACATTGGTAATCACCTTTGGTGTTCCTAATGTCCATTGGCGATGGTAACCGCTTTCTATCAGATGGGTTGTCTGTCTGCTGAACTCACGGAAGAAAATAGGAAAAGCCTGAAGGCTGAATAGCGTACTACATTTTTCAATTGTCTTTAATTGTTTTTCATTTTGCAAATAATAGGTTTAGATAACGAGTTGTTTGAAGTGTAATAGAAACATACCTGTCTGAAATAAATCCAAAGAATAAGCTTCCAATTAAGATGCCAATTTGCATTATGGATTGCGCTAAGCTAGCTAACCATGTCCTGCCACAAATCAAATCCCATTCAGTGGTCACTGAACTAACAATTGTGCTTTGATCATACTCAGGATTTTCACACGGGCAGTAATTTGTGGCGTTTGAGGCATTCTCGTCTAAGCATATATACTCTACTCCAGGTATTATAAACACAACGTTATTGAGCTGAAACTCTGTTGGATATCGAGCTAGTGTAATTAAGAACAATATCCAGATTTGATATGTGCCGAATCTACCAATCACTGTCTCGATTGCATCTTCTGACGTCATTTTCTGTAAACAAATATCCCGGACAAATTTTAAAGAAGAAATTTTAACTCCTTGTCTATAACTACTCTCTGATAGTACCTACCTATATGTACAAATTAAAATGTGTGCAATGTATTATTTAAGTTTCTGGGCTGCTTAGAGAACTAAAATTAATTAGTATTTATAAGTAGTTGTGAATTCAACAGCGTGAACATTGTTATCTACATCCTCGAAGTTTGATAATAATGACTATTTATAATTTGCTTTGCTACCGTAAACTTTAAATCCGTAAGCCGGGAATATTATCCTATTTTTCGAAATAAAAAAGTATAATTTATTCACATTTCAGTACATATCAAATTAATGTGACAATATGTTTATTCATTTTGAACAAGCGCTAATATTTTTGTAACACGCTTGTTCATTTTGGACAGGCGTTCATATTTTTGAAATTCCGTAACCTTTTATATGTAGTACTACATACATTTGATAATAATTATGTACAACATTGACCTTGACCTTGACACAAAAAATGCAAACCTTCGTCTGACGGATATTTGGAATTTACTGTGACATCATAAGTGCTACTTTAGTAGGGAGTCTAATAAGCTAATATTAAAGAAAATTGGACCCAATTTTATGTTGAATGTAAATCGGTCAAGTGCGTATCAGTCCAAGCACAATGAAGGGTTCTAAGAGAAATGCAACGCCAACGTGTACGGATTTTTTCACTTGGCAACAGAGTCCTAAAAACACTTAATGGAAAATACCTTCAATTTTAAAATCTAGTTACGTGTAAGATCTTTTAGAAACCAGTTTCGTTGTAAATATTTTTAAACCTAAACATTTGCGGCACACTTTTTGTGACTTGGAATGCAAAAAATTCTTAGCCTGTTGACTCAATTAAAAATTCATTATGATTATTGAAAACATGTCTAGCGATAACACAGGTTATATTCCCTTTAATATTCTATAGCATCTTAATATTGAGTTTCATAGAACATTATTTTACAAGCTCTGAAGGGATACAAGAAGTCTATAGGCATTTTGGTATATAACAATTTGGGTAACTTCACTAAAACAGATAACATATTAAAATATCTATAGACTAGAGCTTCTTGTTTAAAGAGCGTTAATAAAGGTTACATTGTACTATATTTTTATGTTAGTGCTATTTGCACTCGGAAGATTAATGTTATTATATGTCGCAAACTATCCCATCTCCCGGTATGAAAAGAATTTATGTCCATTTTCGGTAAAAAAACTACATTTAAACAAAATTACAGCAGAACCGAAGATCGAGTATTCCTAGTAGTTTTTCGTGAAAGCTTAAGAGAGAGACACTACCGACTACGAGTTAGTGGTACGGTTTCATCCAAACTTTTATCCTCTATTTCAAACCGTCCTATTTTTATTTTGTATCCCCCGTCTATGAATACTACATTAATAACAATAATGACAAACAAAGGACAAATGGACAAAATGACCAAAATTACAAAAATTACCAAAATAACCAAAATGACGAAAATGGCAAATCACAAAAAAATTTCCTACTTTTTGGGATAACCTTTACATAAATCACCATTATATGGGATAAAAAGTTTCTTTTGTCCACCCTCAGTTTCAAAATAACATATATACCGGATTTCAGCCAAATCGGTCCAGTAGTTTCCGTGAAAACATAACAGACAGATTTACTTTCGCATTTATAATATTAATAGGGATATTTGAAAAATAGTTTAACAGTCTGAGCAACTTTTATTAAGTTGGCGTCAAAATTTGTACAGAAAATGCTCTTTATACTACTTAAGTAAGGATAATATCATTATTTTTGTGTTTAAATAATAATACGGTTACATAAAAATGCCTTCCTATCGACATATTTGTAAAATTAATCATGTTTGTTGTAAATTAGATTTTTTTATAATAGTTATTATGACTACGTATTTCAGACACAAATGTTTTTTAATAATTAATATAAATAAATAATAAAAACTTACCTTCAACACTTACTGTACTTAAGGCAGAATTATTAACAGATTAATT
Source organism: Dendrolimus punctatus (assembly GCA_012273795.1). Lineage (NCBI taxonomy): Eukaryota > Metazoa > Arthropoda > Insecta > Lepidoptera > Lasiocampidae > Dendrolimus > Dendrolimus punctatus. The sequence goes on from CM022527.1 coordinate 9,125,557, forward strand.
TACGCTTGAAACCGTTCTTTATTTGACTGGTCCATTAAACGTACTAAAAGCCGTATATGATCACCATATTAATTGTGGTACATAAGTGATCTCTCATAACATGTCGTATTTTTATTCTCTTCAATAGACTCACAATACTCAAATAAATAGCGCTGAATGTGTGTGACCAATTCCAAAAACGTTACTCTCGTAATACACCTTTACATCGACTAAATTGTTAAGCGGGAAAACTATAGATACAGGTACTACAATACAGAAAAATGTCGTTCACTGATTATTTATTACTTTTTATCAACATGATATGAACCAATTTTGCGGTCATTATTTTATTAGGATACACAAATAAATCATTATAATTTGGGAGCAGGTTTTCACTTTCATTTAAAACATTAAAAACATGTGTTTATTGGTATAACATTTTAATAAAAAAATATTATCACAGCCTATTCAAATAGACTTCTAATAGTCTGAATATACATTATTTAAAATTATAAGTAAAAACTAAACATAATAATAGGTATAAAAAACATCACACAAACATTAACAACATTGTCTTTTATAAATTAATAAGTATTAATTCTACATAGAAATACTTTATGTCCTCGAATCTTAATAGCCTCGTTGGTAAAATGAGTTACGCTTCACCTTCCTCCAACGTGTCAGGAAGTTTTTTCCCTCGAGTATCTGGTAAAATGATGCACAGTGCAGCTCCTATTAATGGAACTATTCCGAAAGCTAAAGGCGGTAACCACGCACTTGTAGTTGAAAGAGTCGCTACAAATGGAGCAAGCATAGATCCAATCCTCGCTACTGTTGAGGACAATCCAACACCTGTATTTCGAACAACTGTTGGGAATAATTCTCCGGCATATAAGTAGACTGTTGCAAATGATATGCTCAAGCCCCAAAGTCCAATACAACCTAGAGTTAAATTACTTGCTCCCGACGATGGTACTACAATTATAAGCAAGCAACTGAGACCCGTCACACAGTTTGAACTGATCAAGGTGATCTTGCGACCAAGTGCCCTGTTTGCGTATATCGAGATTAGCGTACCAGGAACCTGAAAACAATGGATTAATTAATCAAGTGATTATTAAAGATATTACTTAAGATAACCGGGTCATTCATATTGTTTGAATGTTTCTTAGTATTAAGATGAAGTTGATCACATTATAAAAAAAATATTATTGGTAAAAAATTTTTGATGTTCTAGGGATCAATGTTGTCGACAAACAAAATGTAGATATTATATCTACAAACCTTGAACATTTATTACCAAGCAACTAACTATAATTATGCTATTTTACTTAGATTTTTATTTACTAGTTGTTATACACGTCTTCGTGTATAACGTTTTATGAATGATGTAAAATAAAACGTAACTATATAACATGTATTTCGTACCAAGAGCTCTACGTATATATTAAATAGTTCTTATATTTCTAACTTATGGGTTGACCTAAAATATTCATTCCTTATTTCTCTCCCGTTAAGACTTTTTAAAAATCAAAACTAGCCTTTATCTTTCCCCAGAACACAATCTATGTCTCCTCAGATCTTTTCTGTCGATTAAGCTTGCAAAAGTACCTACTTACAAACAGGTTCAAATGTCTATGTATATCGATTTCCATGGTGACATATTGAATAATGAAGAAAATGATGTACTACAGTGCCATCTAGTGGCCAGTTAAAGTAAAACGTTAAGCGCGCAACTTCATTTATCGGCTAGTTAAAGTCAAATAGCGTAAAAATCTTTACAATAAAATAACTTTTAGATATGGCAATTTCCATGATAATCGGTCAAAGTATGTTGGAGATAATTAATCTCATATACTTATATGAGAAAGTATATTGTGTATACCAATATCAGTTTAAATTATATCTAGTTTAAACCAGGTTCCATATGAGAAATTTAGCGATGGAAGCGATGCGTACCTGTATAGCAGCAGATATAGCCACATTGGTGAATATATTTCCGGATACATGTCCAATATATTGTGATACTCCGAAGAAACAAAGCCCGCAAACGAACCAATTGAAACAAATAGCAATGGTGCGCGCGCGTAACCGCGGCGTGCGGAATAGCGCAAGGAACGACGCATGCTCCTCTGGTTTACTACTTATACCCACCACCATTTTCTGAGTAGTTGTGGTTATATTGTCCGTTGGTAATCCGTTCCTGTACAAATAAATGATAAACAATGTGTAATGTGTAAAGAATAGAGTGCAATCATATTATAGAAAGTAAGTACCTATACATCAAATTTCATGATGCTTAAGGTCGAGTAGAAACAGCAAATAAACAATCAAATAAAGTCCATTTTAGATTAATATAATAGTAAGCACGTGTCACTTATGGACTATGAATTATTAGCATTGAAATTTCGGTAAAAAAATAATTATTATTAAAAAATCAATAATAGTTCTACGATATTAATTGTGTCGAAAGTCTCAACATTTAGTGAAATATTCCTTTTTGAGCTACCACAAGAACTCCGTTTAGCGTCACATGACCTACAATTTGTTTGAGTCTTTTGATTTAAGATTATTCTAAAACGTCATTATTTATGCTGTCGGCTTTGCTATTTGTCCTATATCTGGACAATTGTCTCCAGAGATTAAGATTGACGGATGTTGGCGTGCGGATGGGTGATCTAGTTGTTAGCAGCTTGCTTTATGCCGATGATGCCGTGCTTTTAGCCGAATCGCCATCAGAACTGCAAACACTAGTCACAATGATGAAAGATGACTGTCAGGCGAGAAGCTTACGTTTGAATGCGAAGAAAACAAAGGTGATGGTGTTTGAACGAGAAACAACCAGAACGAATGCAAGGGTAATGGTCGATGATGTTATGCTGGAACAAGTGAATGAGTTTTTATATCTCGGATGTGCTTTTAGCAGGGATGGAAGGTACACCGCTGATATAGAAAGAAGAGTGAATTTGGGGAATAGTGTGAATGGAGCGTTAGGTAAACTTCTAGGCGCTAAAAACCTCAGCCAGAAGGCCCAGCTTGCCATACACAACGCGGTGCTGGTACCTACGCTCACGTATGGAAGCGAGAGTTGGGTATGGAATAGAGGGCACGAAAGTAGAGTAAACGCGGTCGAGATGCGAGCACTGCGCAAAATCTGCGGAGTGACGCTCGCGGACCGCGTTCGTAATACCGAAGTAAGAAAGAGAGTTGGTCTGAAAGAGAGAGTCGGGGTGAAGGTAAGTAAAGGAATGCTCCGGTGGTTCGGGCATGTGGAAAGAATGTATGATGAAAGAATGACTAAACAGATATACAATGCAAAAGTGGATGGATGCAGAAGTCGCGGAAGGCCACGACACACCTTCCATGATCAAATTGATCGTGTACTAGCAGAAGGTGATGTCAGGAGCCTTAAGAACAGTCGAGCGTGCATGACAAGAACTATGAATGTCAAAGAAGCAAGTGAGGTGTGTAAGAATAAGCCTAAATGGCGCTCTGTTGTTCGTGCCTACCCCGCAAGGGACCTGGCGTGAAGTTATGTATGTATGTATGTAATTATTTATGAATTCACATATTTTAAAAAAGAAGAAAATCATATTACAATTGTTATAGTTTCAATTTTAAACGTCAGATATGTTATTTGTAACAAGGTTTCGTTATTGATATCACAATTATTTAGACTAGTAAACAAGTGCCTTTTGGATCAACTTTTTTCAGCAGTCTCCGAAAATTATAAATGAGGTGTCATTCGATTCGGAATGGCATCTAGATGATTTTTGAAAAAAAATGAAGTTCCGCTTGCAAAAGTTATTAACAATTAACTTAAAAAAGGGGGGGGTTTAGTTTTTTGCAAATATCTCAAAAAGTAATAATGATTTTTCAAATTTGAAAAAAGGTTCAAAAGAGGAGGAAATTTCCTATAAAAAGTCTTGACTCCCAAAACCGTAAGATCAATATTTATAATTTTCCCAGACGGGGTGAAAATACGGCCGAAAACGGGTACTCTGGCTTACCGCAAGCCACACCCACGTCGGCCCTTTAATGAATAAATATTATTTAAACATACTAAACATGAAAATAAAAAATTGAAAAAATTCAGGCACTAACTGAATAGATGAATGAACAATAATCTGCTTGAAATTTTTTTTTTATAATAAATTTTCATTTAGTTATTCAATAGTTAATTAATAAATTTTCATTTAGTTATTCAATAGTTAATTAATATTTTTTTTTGCTTGAACATGAACATTGCAAGTGTGATAATTGTTAAACTATAAATTTAAGATTTTTTCCTTTCTTGGAGCAATTTTTGAAAGGCTTTAGAATAGAACCCCGTTGGAAAAATTTGAAAATGTCTATTTTTCATTTTTTTATTAATAATTTTCGTTGTTACAAAATTAAAACTTAAATTAATCATCGAAAAATTTTTTTTTTTATATTATTAACAATCCGTTTTTATGCTTATAAGAAACTCCATAGAAATATTTTATTAAATTTTTTATCTCTAATTGTTTAAAAAATTGTTATAAATAAATACGTTGTTTATAAGATAATTGATGTTTTTTTAAATGGAATTTCAATCTTTGATAAAATAATGATTTTCAAAAGAAAAATTGATCCTTAAATTCAATTCAAACTCATTATATTTTTTAATATAAATTAGAAAATGGACTTAATTTTTAACTTATTTGTAAGATATTCAAAAATATTCTCTAATGGAACATAATTTGAATTAACACATTTAAATTACCTTTTGGCAACAGTTTTCAAGATTTTATCAGCCTCCTCGGCTTTTCCAGCCGTCAATAACCATCTTGGTGATTCAGGCAGCAAGAAATAATAACTCATGAAAAGCACTGATGGCAGAGATATGGCTAATTGGAACGTGCTCCAATCTCGGAGGTAGTATCCAAACAATGGTAGCGTCAGATGACCAAGGTTGAACGGAATTTGGTATATGATACCAACTGTGTCTCTGTATTTTGCGCCAATCAGTTCCATTATAAGAACGAAACTCGTGACCATGGTTCCTCCTGTTGCAACGGCCAAGAAGAATCTAAGAGTGGTGAACATGTACCAATTGACCGAGTAAGCAGTGGTGACTCCAGAAATTAGCTGCAGGAACACCGCTGCTAGGAATGGCAGTCGTCGACCGTATCTGCAATGAGGAAGTTAATGATTATCATAACTCAATTAATTAAATAATAATTTGCGGTAGTGTTTGCTCGTTTAATTAGCCTTGTTCTTTTATCTCCCACGACTTATTAACTATTAAACTTAAACCTATATCACGCGGATCTATTGTGATAATACTTATTATTTATTCTATATGCAAAAGTTTAGATAAACAAGTGTTCCTATACATTTTATTATTTTTCTGGAATTATTGAATAATAAGCTCATGGTTCCTTCCGGGTGAGCTTCATTTTCGTGCCCACAGAAAATGTAACATCGTCTTATACATTTGTTCTTGGACTCTAAAATATATATCTATAAAGGTAACTTTTATGAAACCTGGTTACTGTCTAAGCTTACAAAGATGAGCAGTTGACCAAACATGCAATTTATTTTCAAACTTTATACTACTTTATTATTAATATTTAATTTTATTACAATAATATAGATGATAAAATTATACAATAAATGAAACCTCCATGGAATTGTATATTGGTTCATACAACATTATTTGCGAGCTATTCGAAAGCATCATAAAAGATAAATTATATTGCATGTGGATTCGCTGGAAACAGTGCATTTCATGTGCATAATATTCCAATCCGATAAAAACATGCATTCATGGAAATTTTTTTCATAAAAATGAGTTATGAATTATAAAAACGAACTGATATAAAAAAAATATTACACAAAGTAGGCCAATTGAGTATTAAGGGACACTTTGGTCGAATTTTATTCGGTCCCCTCTTGTTACACACACAGCGCATCCAGGATGTGCCAATTTGTTCGAGATGTCGTTTAAGTTGACATGCCCACATACATAAGAACACCTACGTTCTTCCAAATAAAAAGCCAATTTTATAGCATAGGCATATAAGTACGTTTATACCCACTACTTTTGCCCATAATTGTATATTCGTTCAACAATTTCTTTTCAATGTATTGACAGCTCACGCTTATAGTATTTGGACTAATGCGCGATTGTTATTGTATAACTTCGGCGATTTTATGTAATAAATTATTGAGGTACTAACCTGTCTGAGAGGTGGCCGAACATCATATTGCCAACTAGAATTCCCAACATAAAAATTGTCTGTGTTAGATTTTTCAGCCACTGTCTCTCGCACACTAGATTCCATTGCGATATAATTGTTTCTTGAAAGACACTATGGTCGTAACTATAGTCACTGCAATTTGCATAACATTTGCTGTCAAAAGCATCGGTACTGTTTCCAGATATCGTTGAGCAAGTGAAATTCATAGGTGGTGCTAGAAAAATGATGCTCATCTGATGCCAAGCTACAGGAAACTTCACCAAAAATACCACGGAACAAATCCATATTTGCCATTTTCCTATAGCGCCTATGATTTTCGTGATAGGATCTTCATTGATTTTCTGATCTTCGATGTCTTTTGATTGAGTTTCCGTCACTGAAATAATAATTGAAATATGAAACAACGAACATTAAACACTTGTTTGCAGTAGTCAATACACTCACTTATGTCTCCTTAGTGTATCGGTGAGCAGCTTTAAAAGGCATTTGATTAATATATTTTTAACTTCCTTATAAGATACCCCAAATAAAACAATTAGTGAAACTTTATTATCGGCTGTGTAATTTAAACAAACATCGACTAGTCTTAACGGTCGATAAAGCACTAATGATATGATAATTACGTGTCTCACATATTCATCTACTCTTACACACATTACTCACATCACAATAATGACGATAAGGTTTTGTGAAAAAGTGATAATTTCTTGAGGTTACAGTGCCATGTTCTACGGAATTATTTTAGGGTCAAATATCGATAGCCTTCCTTTTTATTAGTCAAAACCAGTATTGCAATATAATTAATTTCATTTTTAGGTTAGTTAAATGCTGTCTGTACTATTAAAGATTAAAGAGAGCTATATTTATCGTCATCTTACAGTATAGGTATTTTATATATATATCACATCATATTAACTAACTTTGAATAGAATATTGCTACTAGTATTTAATTGAATGTGCATTTTTTAAATTTCTCAATAGTGTAGCGAATTGGCAAAGGAGAAACTCTTAATTTCATCATAATCATCTGTTCTTCTAGGTTTGTATATCATCATCCACTGGGACCATTCAAATTACATGATGAAGTCAACGAAGGTGTTTTCAATCAATCGCTATACAATGATATTTCATTTCAATGGTATAGAAAAATTACCGAAAAAATAAGATAACGTGAGGGATGAATAATAATCGAAGCACATGAGCTGTATATACTTCCAAAATTGTAAAACGTGTGCCTACTTACTTTTAAATGGAAAAATTGGAATTCATAATGGAAATTATTGAGTAGTAGAAGTTAAAGCACTCAGATAAAATTGACCATAATATGACACCTACATCATTATAAGATCATTGCCTACATCGTTCGAGTTGTAATTGAGCAATGGTAAAAAGTAATAAAAACGGCCTTTGTTTCTACAGAAAGCAGACATCACTATGCATAGTTTAACAAACACATGACTAGTTATTAAATTATAAAAACGTTAAAAACCGAAATAGTTTATTTATATTAGTTCCATATCAGTTAGTATATAATAGAAAACACTCTATTGTACACCACATAAAACGTATACAGATTCCTGTTTATAAAACTGTGAATGTGAAAATTGTGCCATTGCCATTAAATAGTCAAAAACTTGATAACCTAATCATGGAAAAAGAATAGCAATTCCATGGTATCAAGAATCCTTATTTTATATTATTTGATGCTCTTTACAAGATTAAATGTTTTTGTAAAGGCAAAACAACACTAATATTCTACTGTTTTTGAATAAATTAATTTCATTTATCTATTTTTTGTTCTTGTATACCTACACTATTTAATAATATTATACTTTTTGCGTGCTACTTATGCATGACATGACGGATTGTTTAACTGCCGTTGTTAAATTGCTATCACGTGTAAAAAAGTGGATTTAAAGAGAATGAAAAATAATGTAATTACAGCGTGCCAGACTGTAAAAAACGTATATTACATCCCGAGGAATGCCGCGTGACTATAAATTTAGTTACTGCCTAATTTTAAACATTATTTCGTCTGCGTAGAGCTCATACAATAAAATACTTATATTATCGAGAATCTTTGTACTTTATACGTATTATTTGCGGACAGCAAAATTTTAATGAAACATGACTGAACCTCGTGACCCCACTGTTAGTTTATCACTGGCAATGAAGTCTGCGCGGCGCGTCGCGGTCACCTACGTCTTATCACAGTACGAGCCTCCAAAGATCAGCTGATATTTTAGTAAATTTGATCTACATATTACATACTAACATGTGCCAGCAAAACTTCGTTCGAGTTGCCCTGGCGAAGAGATGTTCGTTAGAGCGTCATAAAACGCGAACACAACGTCATCTGTTTTGCTATATCCCATAGAAACGAACTCATTTACCTGCAAAGTATCTTAAGTAATTGACCCGCTATATAAGTTAGCTCTGTGTCGATTTTCATTCAGTAGGTTTCACGTGATGCTAAGACAGACAGACAAAAAATCTTTAATTTACCATTTTAGAATCGGCTGGTCGAATAATATTTACTTTCTTAAAATTCATTATTACAAACCCCCCCTCTGTAGAAAAATATATTGTGTGATTGTAACAGTTTTAATTTATTGTAAATACTAGATGTAATTAAAACTACTGTAATGCTGAGCACTTCTATAGACACCTAACTAAATGTAATATTAATCAATAAACATTTGTGTCAATAAACTAAAGATGTATGTTTTAAATAAAATTATAAATATTTTTATAAAATTAATTTTAATTTGGTTCAGTATTATATACTAAGCTTTTTATTATTATTATAATGTATTCTTTGACGACCACGGCACATAAAAAGGGCTGGACTTTTGGAGGGCTTGCGTGGGGCCTAGAGTAATAGTAGAGGTCCCTTGACAAATGTGGGAAATAGAACAACAAGTTCCGGGCTATTGGGGTGAATTGCTAGTCGTACTAGGGGACTATGGCGTCGGCCCGTCGCAATGTTCGGGAACATGAAAAAATGTGCAGATGGTGACTCGCCACTGCATGCATGAGCCCCAAAAAATGCCCAAGAAGACAGGGGCAACATGTGTGTGAGTGGCTAAGTGCCGGCTGGCTTGACCTGACTCCGAGGGCCTTGCCTTGACACCCTGTGAGTCCACGAAGCCCCCCTGCGAGTATTATTATCAGCTACCTAGTAATTAAAGCATAAAACTTGTTTTCAGAATTTGTCTCAAATTACAATGACTTTTATTTATAATATTAAAACAAGTGGCGAATGTTGATATTGCGAACAAAAGAATACACTAAATAAAATTAAGAGCTATTTTTCTACTTTTGTATTGACATGTAGATTGAAGCCTGACATGCTAGTTTACAAATTCTTAAGAACAATTGAAATTCTCAAAGCATGTGCTATGACCGACGCTGATAACGTTAACTTGTATGGCGTCGATCGACAACTTTCGCGACTAATACGTTTATTATTGTGTAGAAACAGAAGAATACTAGAAGTGACAATCGTCCATTAAAGAACATAACTCTAAAATCTTCCAAATAAAGAAAGTTCGAACTTAATAAAATTGGATTGACTCATGTATTTGCTTCAGCACTAAAATGTTATGCAGTTATGCCGTTTAACCAAACTATTAGAGATGCATCGCTTAGAGAGTACTTATAGTTTAAATTCGCCTGAACATGGCCGCAGCGATGACGCGTCGAGAGGAGTCAAAATACAATAAACTTACGGGTAAAAAGTCATGTCTTGAGTATTATTTGAGTTTCATAAGTGGTTTTAACACTGCCTTAGTAGTACACATGAAGGCATTTTGTAAATAGTTACTTTTCACTCAACCACGTAAAGTATCGAGGAGCCCGGAGCACTGAGCGAGTTCTTGTCCATTGACCATATCATAACGACGATTCGAATAAGCTAGTTACATTGTATACAAAAGTGCTGATGACTACGTCAAAAAATTGACCAACTAATGTCCACATCATCTGATTTGATTGAACGCAATCGAATTGAGCGGTTCCAACCAACCAATGACTTTCAATTTCATATTTCTATTCACAATTCAATTTTCAACGTAGTGAAATTAGTCGTAAAATTGTATCGTGTGGAAGCCACATTTAACATGCTTTTTTGACTTTTTATTGTTTATAGAAAGTCCGATTTATTCAATAATCTCAAGGCACGTTGGGCACTTTCAGGATAGGGAAAAAGCACTGAACTCGAGTAACCTCACGCTCAGATACAAAGTTTCTAACTTGCATGTTTAGTCGGTCCATAGAGTACATCATAATAGGATTTTTTTTTGATAAGTTTGTTTCATAAATTATTTATTTGGTCTAAAAAAATAATAAAAGGCAAAAAAACCTCGACAAACCTCTGGTGCAGTCAAGGCATATATGATTTAAAATTTATTAAAAGCTACATTTTTTACTGGGCAATTGTTATCTTCCATACTAGTACAGTATCATTTCGATTCTTTACATTTTCAATTAAATTTCAACAGCAGTAACTTGTTTTTCATAATTCGTACTGAGAACTAATTGCCATGCAATGTACACCTTGCGTAGTAATGGGTGATGGCGGAAAATTACATATATTTGAGGGCATTCACCTGAAACCCTCCTGTTAATCACTCAAAGTCAGCGAAATTGTTTTTCCCAAACAAAAAGGTAATTTGCAAACTGCATGATACATTTTATGAGATGAGTGACGACACATTCTCTTTGAGATTACATTATATGGCAGCGATGATGAATTGAATTGTATACAATACGTCTATCAGTTTTTGTTATTTCATCGAAGTTGCATATAGTTTGATAATAAAACCAAGTTCTTCCACTCATAAAGTTCATTGTGGTATAATGATGTAATTTATGATCAATTTACATCATTCACTGTTATTAAAATAGGATAAAGGAATACAATATAAAGATAATGAAAATTTACGTACGAAGGATTATTATTAGTGAAAACAAAGTCTATGACGGGTCGTTGCAGGAATAAATAACCCGTTCATTTGCCAAATATATAATTTGATATAATATTTACATATTCGAGAGTATTAATAACTTATATATGGTATGATTTAAAAGGATGAAAATATGTACATTTTAGTGGGACTTCTCGGTATCTAATGTGACATCACAGTTCTCAATCCTTAACTCTGAATCTCGCCTGCCAAGCAGTGGGCGAAAAGGTTTGTTTCGCCACACCTATAATAAAACTTAAATACATAATATCTGTGACTTTTAAGATTCGAAATAAAGGAAGTTAATTTGCCGATACAGTTGCGGAAATAACTATTTCAATAAAATAAATACCTACATAGGACTGTTTCCCGAGGAAGCGTGTAAGGGCGAATAATTGTTTATTGTATCTATATGTTAACCACGTTATACCTATAAAGTGATAGGATAGTGACTTATCTGATAGAGATAATAATATTATATTAAATGTTATAATGGAAAAAAAACTAATAACAATTTGAATTACAAATGAGGTTGTTATGTTAAATCTATAATCTGACAACAATATTATCGATTTAAAAAGTATGCAGTAATTTAGGAAACAATACTCTCAAATATTTAAAAAATATATATTTACTTACTGTTGAGCATTCCTTTGCAATTGAAATGATACAGACTTTCACGTACTTTTACTGGCAGCTAGGAATGATGCACATTTACGGTAATATGCGCGGGAGATCGCGTGTGGTATTTAGTTTGTTGTCAAGTGGCCGCTGCGATCAGCGCCGCGCTCCAACTCGCTTTGCTGGCTCGGTTAGCCATACAACACTTTATGTACACAGCACCAGTCGCTCTTCTCTGACGTAAGACGCGAAGCCTGTGAAAAACCTGCCAAAAACTTAAAACGCAACAACGTCATCTAATATATAGCATACATCTTCAAAACATAAACAGTGGGATTTGATTAAAATTTCAAAGTTTTAAAGATAACCAATATCAACTTTATATGTAGCATATATAAATACAATTTTGTTTGACTCTTTCATTATATGTAGGGGAGACCGAGGAGAGTTGCGACATACTTGATTTCTCGGAACCTATGACCGTTAATAATGTGACAACAACTCGCATTTGTTGCTTTCGAGATGGGCTATTTAATGCAGTGCGGAAGAATAGCATATGGGAAGTGGTTTTGACTCTATGACATTTCCATACAAAAAATTGAATATAGTTTTTTTTTTAAATTTTGATTACACATATTATGTTTGCATGTTAATGATATTTTTTCTTATATAGTTTAGTTATTCAGGTTTCATAGCCTGGCAATGTTTTTTTAGGTTGGCATCTTATTTATTAATTATGAATTATTATTCTAATTGGTTCGCTAATTTTTGCACTAAGGTGAGTTGTGACAGCTTGTCAACTCAAACTCTCCTATTTGGCCGCTTGTTTTTCTGGCAGTTTTTGGTTGGTTTTAGTCTTATGGTATGATGTTGCACGCTGCATTGCCATTTCTATGATTCAGAATACTAAATATATGAAGGACTGATAATATGATAGATTGACATTGCTAAGGCTGAAAGTTTTGACGGTGCCCTTTGAAGTAGTCAGGCTAATATTTCACATTCATAGTATTGCCGCATACTATTCCAATGTCAACTAGGTGCATTTCCTTGCAATCTTAAGTCTAAAAAAGCATATCAATTTAATTTAGATGTCATCTACGATGACCAACACACCTACAAAGTATGAATTACTTCCATAGGAAAGGAAGTTTAAGCAAGTAAAAAAGAAAAATAATAAGAAAACTATCGTTTATGACTAAGAAGAAGCAGAAAATGATTGGTTTTGCTATTGTTACCTTGCCACCTATGTCAAGCAAATCAAAAGGGTTCATAACCCCGAATTCCAAAACTGGTTTCACATAGACGAGCTCCGATATTACTATCATAATTGTTTCTCAGATTAAACTTTAACTTTTAAACTGATTTATATACAACAGGTTTCAGAAAGATGTCATACTATATTATTTAGGATATTCATGTTTTTTATGCCAATGTTATATTTTATTTTTGTTCGTACATAAGTGTCACAACTAACCTTGTTATTCGTCACAACTTACCTCGGTATTCGGAGGGTTGTGACACGAGGAGTAGTTTTTGTTTTTGGTCATTTTCTCAGAAACCTTAACATTGCTATTAATTTTGAAGATTATTTCTTAAAGCCTATGAATTAAGCTACATTTACTTATAGAGCTCATAGATGTAGAATGCTTCTGGACTGAGATATATTAGTTAAAGTAAAAATTGACACAACTCTCCTCGGTCTCCCCTAATGCAAAAAAGACATACTCGCTGGATTCTGCATTCTTTAGTTTCTGTAGAACTATCTCAAAGTAAATGGTTAGAACAGGTGTATAATTTTAAGAGGGTTTTCCTCAACATCGACTGCAATCAAGACGTAATAGGTTTTTTGATTTTTTCCCCCTTCCAAACAATTTACATTCCAATAAACGAGTATCCCTGAGATATAATAATGAATATTCCTATTATTTTTAGTTTCTATATTTTGAGCTAAAAATAACGTGGAAAATGAACTTTTTACGGAAGACCGACATGTGCTAGCGAAACTTCGTTTGCGTTCTCATGATGACATATTTGTTAGTGAATGGTAATGTTGGTACCAATGAGTCGCAATCGCGACACCATACTTATATATCTTATATTCGCCTATCCCACGGAAATGACGTCATTTATCGGGTAAGCAATAAGCGCTGAGTCCAGTTTCATTCAAACCTGTTCAATGGTTTTCACGTGATGCTCTAGCAGACAGATAGAGAAAAATTCTAAAAGTTCCTGTTTTGAAATCTGCTGGTCCGAATGAGCATCCCGATTTCTTCGTCATATTTACAATTATTAGCAATACAAACTCGACTCTCTCCACACATTTATTTATAGACAATTGAGGTCTTCTGAAGTTGTAGAATTAAACAAAAATTGCAACGTATGAGTATATAGTGGAAAATAATACAATACAACCTGTCGCTGAGCTCCAAATTTCAGGAGAATGTACAGGACTGCGTAGACTATTTAATATGATTTTGATTCCAACGTTTTGGCCACTTTTCAGTAGCCTTGATCACGGAAGACAAAGATGTTAGATGTCAATGAGTAATTTTAAAGTTTTTATTTAGTCTAACGCCAACTTGCTCATTTTAATTGTTTATTATATTGTAAACTAGCTTCTGCCCGCCACTTCGTTCGCGTGAAATAGTTAAAAAAGTAAGTTAAAAAAACCCCGCGATTTTGAAACATTCTTCACTGGTGCTCCGCTCCTATTGCTCTTAGCGTGATGGTTTATAGTTTATAACCTTCCTCGATTAATTGGCTATCTAACACTGAATTTTTTTTCAAATCAGACCAGTAGTTCCTGAGATCAGCGTGTTCAATCATACAAACAAAGAAACAAACTTATCAGCTTTATATATTAATGTGTAAGATAAAACTCTCTCACCGACACCACACCCTGTCAAAATACCTCTTTTTATTATGCTACGTTGCAGAGAAATTACTTTTAGTCTGTTATAAGCTGTTTAAGTAATTAAAGCTTTTTAACTATCTCACGGGAACTCTTTAATTTTTCGGGATCAAAAGTATCCTATATGTTGACCAGGGATATAAGCTATCACCCTACAAAATTTCATGTTAATCGGTTCAGTCGTTTCGGAGATTAGCCGGTACAAACAGACAGACAAACGGACAAACAGAGAAACAAAATATTATAAAATAATCTAAATTAGTTGTATTTCACTTCTTACATCCCCTGACTCGGTTTTTAGTATTTTTTTTCATTGTACAGAAATTCGACCTCTACAATTTTATTATATGTATAGATAGATGTTGGTAAATTAGATTAGGTTCCCATAGAGTAAATAATAACCGTTAACAAAAATTAATAGTAAATAATTAAACTGAACAAGTTGGCTATTGAAAAGTGGCCGAAACGTCGAGATAAAGATCAAATTAAAACCGCGCTTGAAACCGTTCAAACGTAGTTGTATTATGTGTACTAGTCGTGAAAGCTTAAGAAAATACTGGGTTAGAGTTATTATAGAATTAATGAAACTTTAAACTTATACGAACAACGTTTGTTGTCTAGTTCTTAACTACCAGAAAATCAGATAACATTGTTACTTTTTTATCATTGCGAATTTTACTAATTATGTAGCTTTATGTAAGGAAAACAAGTTCTTATGTTTTCTATAATATACAAAAACATGAACTTTGAGCAACTAATTATATTATATATTTCCCAAGTACTCCTGGAAATCTTAAAAACTCTTTAAATTTTCTTAGATTCCTTTGTTTTGCATGAGAGTTTATAGTTTAGTTTTTCAGGTCTAAACCTACGATCATAAAATGAAGAGTATTATGTCATTACAATATTTTCCTGAATATTGGAAGAATAAAATATAAATATTTTATAAACGGCTAGTCTTGATATTCCTACGCAATTTGAAAAACTACATAATCAATATAATGCATGCACCTGACTTTACAGTATTCAGTGCTTTTTATCTGACAACATATCAATTTTAGAAATCATGAACTAGTATGGAAAATTAGGACTACTTAAGTATTTTGAAATTTAAATATTTTTTCTCAATTAAGGTAGTCTTAGATTTCACTTGTAAGGATAAATTTTTATATAGGTATTTCATAAATTGCGAATAATAAGAATGAAGTTCTTAAATTGGTCTATTAAAACAATATGGACGAAATCTACGTGTGATCCACTGAATATCTACTAAATTCATCCCAGTGTTACTTTAATTACCCGATACATACAGGATCGTGAGACTAGCTCGTTGCTACAAAGAGATGTCGATTTTGATTAAACAAATCTGACTTGTGAGATAAAAATCATGTAAAATATCTGAGAACTGTAAATAAAGTTAAATTTTGAAATGTAGCGTGTACTTATACCATTTTAAAATAATTATTAATGTACTATTTAGTTGTATATTCTATCCGTGCAGAAACGTAGAAAGAATACAATTTCCTGCGGCCGGGCGGCCTATCGCAAGAGGCGACAAAACAACCCACAGCTAGGTGGTAGGGCATTTGCCCGACTGGATGGCTACCACATATAACAATTAGATGCGTAGCGACACCTCGTGCCCGCCTCCGTGTTCGCCTTAGCCAGCCGGCACGGAGTGAAGATCGCTAGAGCTAAGGCTCAAGCTTCATGGGTGGAAGTAATAAATGGCATAACGTCGGAAGTAACACACCTTTCTGCACCCCTTAGTCACTCACATCTATGCTGCCGGCCATGCTTGTACGACATTTTTGAGGGTCTATGCAGGGAGTGGCGTGTCATCGTCTACCCATGCCATGTTCCCCGAACATTGAGATAGGCATGCTTTAGGATGCTTTTGCAGGATACAAAAGCGCGACCTTTGTGTTTGAGACGCGAGCACATTAATCACGTTTTTTTACTGCATAGCTTGTACTATATTTTTATTAATCTTTTCCTTATGTTTAGTTACTTGCAGGCAGCATTAGTTAAAAGTCCTATTTCATTAAATATCAAATACCATATCATCTTATTAATCTAACAGCAAACATTATGATACACTACAAATTATTATACGTTAAGAGCGTAACTGGTTTTCCGTATCTTATTTCTTAGTGGGATTTACCTTAAGTCAAGTTTCTTGAAATTAAACACACTGATTTAATATGACTCTCAAGATTTAGCATAGTTGAAAAGTTTTATTACACAGGACGTACTCTAAGTGTTTTTATCGTAGTATTATTCCTGATCGCGTCCTAAGATTTCTTGTCAAACATCAGATACTAACACTACATTTTTTACTTCATATTTAAAACTACAAATAAGTATTTCACAGTTGAGAAACAATAAAAAAATTCTATCAAATTCAGCATATGTAATCGGACTTGGTATTTATCTATTTATTTTTATATTTAATAAACACAACTTCAAAATACAAACATACAATATCATTTTACTGTGCATCCAAGTAAAACGATATACTTATAAATAGAAGCCACTAGACCAGCAGTGGAAAGTTTACGAGCTGTTATTACTATTTATTTAATATCTCTGTGATGAAGTAAAAATGGTAGATCTGAGGTAGCATCCGTCCCATCTATACTAATATTATAAAGCTGAAGTGTATGTTTGTTTGAACGCGATAATCTCAGGACCGATGGTCCGATTTGAAAAATTATTTCCGTATTGGATAGTACATTTATCGAGGAAGGCTATAGGCTATATATCATCACGCTACGACCAATAGGAGCGGAGCATCTATGAAGAATGTTTCAAAATCGCGTGGGTTTTGAAATCAAATTCCACGCGGACGACGTCACGGGCACAGCTAGTCTGTAAATAATTGAGTATGCGATAATTGGATACTAAGAGGTAGCACGATTTATTTTTTACCTTAAGTTTTTTGTTAACATCATCTTTGCTTGATATTTATTATGTTGTTCAATGTTTTCACAACATTTATAAAGGATTATTACAAAAAGCACTAAATATATTTATACTAATAATACAATTATAAGCTCTTGCCAGGATTTTGCCTTGCATTAACGCAGGTATGTTATGTGACCGTGGGTCCAAACGGACTGAGGACGAAAACAAAAGTCGCCTAATACTTTTCATAACAGAATAATATTTAGATAATTAGTGAGACTCAAGATCATTTACCATCTAAAATGTGCAAATGCAAATTTGCAACCCGGAAGAAGGTAGAGTAGCACAAGAGTATCTACTGAAATCATGAATTATTATGTGAGAACACATAAATATTATGCACATTGAATTTTTTCTACAGTTAGCATAGAAATTTAAATTAACTTGCAAAACAGATCTAATTAATCACAAAAGAATAAAATATCTCTGACAACTAACCAGTTTAATTATTGGTAAAGATTTTATTGTATAATAAACAAATCGAGCTTTTTCCCATTTTGACGATCGTTATACGTAAAGATTAAATTAAAAAGAGGTTTGTAATACTAACTAGTCTAATAAAAAAGGTTCACAATACTTGTATTGTACGCGCTGCATCTGGAGAATTGCCACATCCATATTATTTGAGGTCCTGAAGAAGGCACTGTCTGCTGCATCAGCGTCATAGTTTTCTCCCAGGGGTGTATACATTCCGCTAGAGTCGGGATGTCATTTGCGTATAGGCCATATAACGCTGGTGAGAGACAGATGCTTTGTAGTACGTCAGCAGTGATATTCCACTTCTGGGATGAGGCTTGCTCTAGCGAGACACAAAAGCTCCGGCCCTCGAGGAAAGACGCCACTAGCCGTACAAACGTATAGATGGTACGTGGTTTCGATGATTTTAAAGATGATGACTGAGTTCCATACACGGTCGCATGTTGTAGAATGGCTTCTGTTGAGCTGATTAGCTAGCACATGCAACACGCGCACAAACGGGAGTGTGGTAATAGTGGCGCTGCGGAAGTCAAACTGCTTCGCGCACGGCTTGATAAACGGAGTCAGCCTGATGTGATGGGCCGGTAGCTTGAAAGCAGACAACGATCCCCGCCTGGTTTCGGGAGCATTATGATCTTCCCAGTCTTCCAGACACTGGGGAAGAGTGACATGTGCGAAATCCTTTTTGAAGTATGTTAAAAAGAGCATGAATATGAAGTTAAGTTGTTATTAATTAGCACGTCATGTAATTTGAGATTGCCCTCCAGTGTTTGGAATAGTAGATTGTTACACGAGGGATGAAAGAAACCGATTAATGAGATGATTGCATGAAATGATTTGGCGTACGAGCGTTGCGAGGAGGCTAACTAACTAACGCGAACGCGTCTAAATAGGTCTTTCTCCCGAAGTTGAACTCTGCTTTTCATTCCGAATATAAAGAAAGTAATAGCTAAACAAACAACTAATTCTCAAATTAAATCAGGCGTTAAAACTATATTTAAATCTGACGAACTCTTTTTTTATAGGTCACATTTATAATTTATTTTTCTGTGGTATTCTACCAACCAGTATTTTTCTGTCACTGCGGATAGAAAATATTTGCTACACTCTTTATGTGAATTATATACTTATTAACTTAATGAAAAATATTATCAGCGTAATAAATTAATTGTTATTGGCTTTCAGGTTTGTTGGTTTCCTATAAAGGTACGTTCTATAGAGTTTCTAAGTGTCACATCGGGCTTTTTAGTTTGTAATTATTATAAGTAGCAAATTTAGTTTATTTTAATATAACTAAATGATCATAAAACATATTTCTACCTAAATAAATTTGTTTTATAATTAAATTGATATGACATTAATAATGAAATCATCATAAAACATAAATAAATTCAGCAACGATCATAATTGCAGATTCAACCGATTGTAACTAATTGAACTACTGCTGGATTAGAATATAACTAATTTTCATTTTACCTTACAAAAACTTACTTATGACCTAGAATTTATGATCATTATAATAAAGTTATTTCCATACAATAAAAATGTGTCCTTCTGACGACTACTTAATTATTTTTAGATCTACAGTTGTTTTACTGTTCCACCTATTTAACTCCCAACTATTTAATTGTATTGATGTTACAAAATTTGGAAGTACCTACACTGTAAAGTTTATAAACATCTAAGTATATGTTGTAGTTTTTGTTACTTATCTGACATTTGAAAGTCATTTTCAAATAGAATAAAAAAATCGATGTGTGCTGGGACACATAGTAAAAGTGAAACTTCAACGGACAAGTGGAAAAACGACTCGCAACAGACAATTGGAAAAACGAATGGCATCGGATAAGTGGAAAATCGAATCGTAACGGTCAAGTGGAAAAAGGAATGGCAAAACGAATCGCAACAAAATATTAACTTGAAGTTTTTGCGGCCAGATTGTTAATGTACTTGTCCAATTTGAAAACCACCACTAGTTCGTTGCGATTCCTTTTTCACTTCTCCATTGAAGTTTCACTGGAGGGAACTGGGACTGAAGTTTCATGTGTCCCAGCACACATTTCGATTTTTCGCAGGTTTCCTGCAAGTTATGATTATTGAAACATATTTTATATTATCACACAAAAAAACTGAATTCGATCCGGAACCAGAAAAACATCAATAGTCTACTCTAAAATTATGTCGCTTGTCACCACGTCTACTCTAAAATTATGCACGCGGCCGTAACGCTTTTCGTGACAGAAAAAAATCCTATTACGTCTATATAGACGTGTCACTTGAATGTACCAAAATTTTGTTAAGCCCGTTACTGCTTTGCACATATCAAGTCCTTTGGCCCTAGCGGAAAATCAGCGCTGGATAACGTAACCAGCAACATGCCGCTAGAACTAATTTAGAGCTAGCACTTGCTTCGTCGTTTTCTCTTTACTGCATTTTACATTGTACACATTTATTTATTTATGCTAGTGTTTTTTTTTTTAAATTATTGCTGAATCTTAACAGACAGACTTGTGGCCCAACTGTGATGTAAAGTGGTTACCGTCAGCTATGAACTTTAGCAATACCAGAGGTCCTGCCAATGTGCTGCCGACCCTGTAAATTCATCCTATGTGCCCTGCCTTATGCATGTAATCTAACAAATGAACAAAACAGGCACATATATGACTTGAATTTATTAATTTATAATTTGACCCATCGTCATAGTGACAATATTTTTTATTTTGACCTAAATAAATTTACTAATAGTAAATTTAGGCTAAACAAAGATACTATGTATCTGCCTTTTAAGTTACGAAGACGTATAGCTACTTTGTTAGCATTTAATATACAAAATCATGACAAAGTTATGTATGATATAACTGATATATATGACATAAATTTTAATAATAACATTAATGTTTTTAATATTAACTCTACTGCAAGTCCTAGCACTTTAAACTGCTAGATATGACCAACGCTAAACCTACTTCTAATCTAAATATAGTTCACCAAAATATACAGGGTTTAGCAGGTAAAGATTTAGAAATTGAACTCTTTTTAAAAGAACATAAGGTTCATGTCCTATGTATTACAGAACATTGGCTTAAACCTTTTCAAGTCATAAACTTCATAGAGAATTATACAGTGATAAGTGCATTTGTAAGAAAGTCCGCTATACATGGTGGATCACTTATCTTTGTAGCAAATGATGTAAAATGTAAAGAGCGTAGAGACATTATGTCCCTTTCTGTTGAACGGACTGTGGAGGTTTCCTGTATTGAGCTTGAGCGCTATGTAATTGTCTGCGTCTACCGACCCCCCACAGGAGATTATAATGTTTTTGAAAGCACAATGGAGGACTTATTAAGAAAATTAAATAAAACTAATAAATTGCCTATAGTTTGTGGGGATTTTAATGTTAATTTGTTGGAAATGTCATCAACTCGTTCCAAGATCATTAATCTTTTCAAATCGTTCAATCTTATACATGTCTTTAATGAACCTACGCGTATAACTGCTAATTCAGCAACCTGTTTGGACAATATATTTTGTAGTTGCGAAATAATCGACAAATCAGTCTTAGATGTACTACGGTCGGATCACTGTGGCCAGTTTATATCAATACCTTTTGATAGTATTAAAATCAATTCTAAATTAACCTGTAGGCCAGTGAATAATTATCGCTTAAGAACCTTTAAAGATAATTTATCCAAAACAATTCCTACTTTGGATCTCAGCAGCGAAGATCCAAACAACTTGTATAGTAATTTCTTCGACATTATACAAGCTGAATTTGAAAACACATTTAAAACCAAAATAATCAACAAAAGTAATAAACTTAAGTTTAGTGATTGGGCTACGAAAGGTATATATAAAAGTCGAATGAAACTGTATGAGTTATACAGTGAAAAACAATTTAATCAAAATCCAGACTTCCTTCACTATATTAAAAAGTACTCTAAGACCTTTAAAAGAGTGTGCATCGCTGCCAAATCTCTATATTATAGTAACAGAATTAAAAAATCATCAAATATCATTAAGACAACTTGGAGTGTTATAAATGATGCTTCCGGCAAGATTTCACGTCGAGATGATGCAATTCAACTTGTAATCAACAATAACACCATTAGTAATAACTTTGAAATTGCACAAACATTTAATGAATACTTTAGGGATATACCAACTTTAATAACTAGCTCTTTGTCATCATCACCACTGGAAGCTGAGCTGCTGATGACACAGTGCGTTGATCGATGTAATATCACATTCAAATTTAATCATATAGATACAGATGATATTGTAAAAACGTTTAAATCGTTAAATATTAAAAACACAGCTGACTTTTGGGGTATATCCTTAAAAGTATTAAGTGACTTAATATGCACTATTGCGCTACCACTAGTACACATATTTAATCGATGTGTAGATAAAGGAGTATTTCCTGACTTAATGAAAGTTAGCAAAGTTATTCCTATATTTAAAAGTGGAAACAAAAACGACCCCTCCAACTTTAGGCCAATTTCTATTTTACCAACCTTAAGCAAGGTTTTCGAAAAAATAATTTTAAATCAACTGCTCTCACATTTTAATATTAATAAATTAATTCATGCAAAACAGTTCGGGTTCACCAAAGGTCGTTCCACTACCGATGCAGGTGTTGAGCTTCTAAAACACATTTATGGTGCTTGGGAAGGGACACAGAATGCCATTGGTGTATTCTGTGACCTGTCCAAGGCATTCGATTGCGTTGAACACGTGACCCTCCTGAAAAAGCTCAATTATTACGGTATTCATGGCGATTCTCTCAATCTTCTGTCGTCTTACTTAAACAATAGATCCCAAAGCGTTGAAATTAACAATATCAAATCTCGTGAGACTGGCATATCTATGGGTGTGCCTCAGGGCTCTATTCTAGGTCCCTTCTTGTTTTTGATATATATTAATGATTTGCCATATTTTATTCATGATATGTGTGAGGTAGTGTTGTTTGCTGATGACACGTCACTTATATTTAAAGTAGACAGAAATAAACAGAACTTTGACGACGTAAACAACGTCTTAACCCAAATATCTAAGTGGTTTACCGTAAATAACTTATCACTCAATCCGAATAAAACTAAATGTGTTAAGTTTGTTATGCCCAATGTAAAAGAATACGATGTTAATATTTCCCTTAACGACACTAGACTTAACCTAGTAGATTCAACTGTATTCTTAGGCATTAACCTAGATCAGAAACTCCAGTGGGGCGCTCATATATCTAGTCTCTCAGGAAAGCTTAGTTCTGCTGCATATGCGGTCAGAAGAGTTAGGCAGTTCACTGACGAAGAGACTGCTAGACTAGTTTATTTTAGTTATTTTCATAGTGTCATGTCCTATGGTATTTTACTTTGGGGCAACGCTGCTGACTTGGAGACTATATTTGTTTTACAAAAAAGAGCCGTAAGGTCAATTTACAACCTCGGCCCTCGGGTGTCTCTTAGGGAACGCTTTAAGGAAATCGGTATTATGACGGTCGCCTGCCAATATATTTTCAATAATATAATTTATATTCGTAATAATTTGAGTGCCTACAAGCGGTATAAGGATGTTCACGATTTCAACACCAGGCATTGTAATAAACTGATATTGCCATCTTTTAGATTACAAAAAGTATTGTCTTCTTTCTTGGGGGTTGGTATACGCTTCTTCAATAAGATTTCGAGTGAAATGTTAGATCTGCCCTTCACTAAATTCAAAATCAAAATAAAAAGTATCTTGCTTAAAAAGGGATACTACACTATTGAAGAATATTTAAATGACAAAACTTCATTTACATAACAGCTCGCTCCAACCTCTTATACTGTGTTTTGTACGAGTATAACCTTTTTATCTTGCCGTACTTGTAAGGAATATATGGAGATATGTTGCAAAAAAAGTAATTACGTTACGTCTTTATATTTATAACTATAATTATTTTCTATCCTTTTATTGCGCTTTTGTCTTATTGAATATGCACTATTTGCTACAACTCCATTAATTCTTCAAAAGTTATTCTGTAACATAATTCTGTATTAAATTTTAAAAAAAAGTACTTAAATGTAAAAAATAGAACAACAAATATAAAGAAAAACAATTTTTAGCTAGACGTGTTGCTGGGGAGTTTCTTGCCGCTTCTTCTCCTTAACAGCAATAACACGTTGCGAAGCGGTGTACATAGACTAGGAAGTAAAATTAAGTTTTAACCTATATGTATGACCTTCAAAAAGTGTTCTCCAGTGGAACTTATTTTGAATAAAAACTTTTGAATTTGAATTTGAAAAGAGAAACTGGAACTTTGACCACATATGCCAGAACACAACTCCAAGTTGTTATGCCAGCATACTCTAGATCAGGGGTGGTAGCCATCCAGATGGGCAAATGCACTACCACATGGCTGTGGGTTGTTTTGTCACATCTTACTACAGGCCGTCCGGCCGCAGGAATTAGTATTCTTTTCCCGTGTCTGCACAGAGCTAATAGTGTAATGTATTCTCTTTTGTATTGTAGTTATTTTTGAAGTGATCACTTGTTATGGGAGGGTAAACCGCTTCGTTACGTAACGCGTTACCGCCAGTCTGTCTGGCTACCCTTTCTCTCACGCATACGGCATCGGTAGGCAAGCTTCTCCTTCACTCTAACCCATGCGCTATGTACATAAAATTTTAGTAATAACCTAAGCTTTTTCTGAAG
Source organism: Dendrolimus punctatus (assembly GCA_012273795.1). Lineage (NCBI taxonomy): Eukaryota > Metazoa > Arthropoda > Insecta > Lepidoptera > Lasiocampidae > Dendrolimus > Dendrolimus punctatus. The sequence goes on from CM022527.1 coordinate 9,150,399, forward strand.
TTGATCAATTTTAATATTAAATAGTTCAACTTAGATTAGTTTAAGTTATCACTTCTGTCGGGCGTCCCGAGACACACACGTTTTTTTACTGATTGATAACAAATTTTATGTAATAAAATGTGTGTTATTTTTTTATCCCGGGAATCCCACGGTGTATAGCTGTACGGGTGCATAAACATTAGCGTATTCGGACACAGATTTCACTGAAACGTAAGCTTACGTTTTTTAAACGCTGCGATACTTTGTGTCCCGGGAATCCCGTGTAATTTCAAGTCAAGCATGGACGAAGTCGCGGGCAAACTCTAGTATTTTAATAATATTAATTATATTGTTATTTATTTTATTCTATTAAATGGACAACCCAATACAATGAAAGTAATTATAAGAATATTTCATTAGGTCACATTGAAACAAAGACGTAGATCTTTTTCACAATCGAAAGAACTTTATAGACGGATAATTCATTTTTCTTCTAAGGAAAAGATTAGACAGGTCAGTAGCAGTAGTAGGTGTCTTTTAGCCTTAACCTTTTCATATTGCAAAATTGTTTCACCTTTGTAAATTTAAACTATTGTACAAGGATCATATTTGCACTCCGCCAATAGAACCACGTTTCTGAGTTGCATAAAAAACTTACTGGTTGCCAATATCGATTTCGCTGGTAAACTCACATTCTTTTTTTTCTCTAAATTATCTCAAACACCGTTTTGGATTTATTTTGTGCTCCCATATTTTAAGGTGAACACGAATAGTCCTGTGCATTTTCTATAACTAATATTATATTACTATCATGTCCCTGCTCCATTTGGGATAGTGTTAGTTTAGGAACTGGCCAAATTAGTTTTGCAAGCGTTCAAAATAACACCGTTAAAGATTATATAGTCCGGCCGCTCTTAGAATGCGTTTGTAATTTCGTAAGCATATGGGCGGAGAGCATTGTAATGAAAAACTATTTACGATAAAATATATTTTTTGACTTCTGTATTTATTAGGTGATTTAAAATTTAGTTAAAATTCATATCACCGCTACAATTTACGGTAAACTAAATTGTTTTAGCGAAAACGTAACTACATCAATGTACTATACTACTTATGTTTTCTATCAATATTTAACGCTATAATAGTTTCATGTATCGTATCACAAATAACGCAATTAAGTCATCGTTACAATTGCGTGAAACGGTCACTAACCCTAATTAATTATACCAGATGTAGCATAAACATGGGACAATATTAAACCCCCTGTTTATATGAAGGGCTGATTTACACTCATCCAGATACTCACTTGGGGAGCGGACTGAATTCAAAATATTCAATCGGAAATAATGAAGTCAGTTAGACTTCACAGTGCTGTACTGGTTTAAATAACAGAGAGCTAGTCACTTAGGGTTTTTCACGCATTGCCGCGGGGAAATCGCTGCTATCGAAAAAGTATCGTAGCTCTTACGAGGGTAGAGCGTTCGGAGATTAATACTTAAAAGGCTCTTAGCGATGAATTGTTATCATTCACTTTCTTCCACAAAGTTGATTGTATTTTTTTTTTAGAATATAAAAGATGTTAACAATTCAGAACACTTAAATAACCTTCAAATATTTTAATGTTCATGCTCATAGTCCAATGCAAGGTGATTTTAGAGGCAGCCTCTTTAAACATTCACGGCCGCAAAAGTATTTTGAGTATTTTTCGCCAGCGCGAACACCATCGAGAATGCGGAATGTATTTAAATATGGTGACGACATTTCCCCACCGAACTCTTTTGTTTTCAGTGATGTTGTGAAAATCAAAAATTATTGTATCAAACAAGATGTATAGACCGTAGACAGAGAAATCTACACAGTTCCTTTGTCTACACTTGTTATGAATTCAACTACAATTCTAGAGGCCCATTCATGACCTTACATTGCAGTCCACCGCGTAACACAGAACTGTGAATGTTGTTGCAGCTTGAATTGTCTCCTACAGTATTAAGCAGAATGCCTCTTGAGTCCTGCAAGGACCGTCATGCCCGCTGCAGGACTGCAGCGTAATATAGTGTGTGGGCCCCTGAACTGCTAATAACAGCAGACTTTTTCGCTTAAGGACCTTGTTTGCATACATGTTGCCAATCCATAAACATTAAAAAAACTTACAACATAAGAAGACTTTACCAACTGTCAGTGTCAATTTGACACTTCTCACGTCAGAAGTTGCTGCTCATGCTGCTGTCTTTGTAATTCGTTTTCACGTGTTATGTTGGAAATATTTACAGAACTTTAAAAACGCGCCCTTGGAAATTAGGTTAACAATATAAGATGCCTATTATACAAAGAATAAAGTTGGTATATTTATTTATGTGGTACTGTATTATATCATTCCATAAATGGCTCATTGCTGGGCAGGACTTTTCTTATCTTAGGGAAACGGAGAGTACGTCCTCCACGCTTGTGCAAGGTGGATTGCCAGGTTCCAAACACCAAATAACGTCTTATGCAGGTTTCATGACAATGTTTTCCTTAACCGTCAGCACGTGGTAATTGTAACAGAATGCACATTTGAATAGATTTATTAAAACTGCTCACGCTGCGTAGCATTATCGGCCAGGATTCGAACTCATACCCTACAACATAAAAATGAAACATGGGTGGTCAGCTACTAGGTTACTAGAACTTCCATGCTTTATTATGCTATATTTTGTAACTGTATGTTGATGTTTTCAGAAAACCTACCACTCGGAGAGGTAAAAAAGTGCTTCTCTCAAAGGAACCAAAGCCCATAGAAGGCCCGAAACAATGTGTATTTATGCAAGGACGAAACCCTTCTGAACGAACCCGCAAACTACTAAAAGATATATATGATTTAAAGAAGCCTGATGCAGCTTATTTGAGCCGAAAAAATGATTTTGTGCCTTTCGAAGACTCGTCTTTGATTGAAAAGTTAGTAAATTTATTATATTACATTGCCTAAGCAAAGTCAATTCAAAATAACAAATTCAGGCTAGATGCTCAAATCATTTGATAAAAAGTGGTTATAGGGAGTTTTGATTAATAAAAAACGGGTAGGCTAACAAACAGGTGCATTTGCAAATTTGTAGTGACTAGTGAATATATACCAGAATAGAAGAGAATTCTATTATATTTTAGTGGTTTTGGCCAGTGCTTTTTCTATTCCATTCTTGTTAATGTTGGCTCCAATGCCTTTGGCATTGATTTTGCCAATGACACAGTGAAAAACGATTGATATATTATAGTAAAATGGACACTTACACTATATATACCCAACCCTTTCCTGGTAAAATAAAAACTTGAGCTATGTTCTAAAGTCATCTTAGCCACACTCACATGGGGAATGATCACAGAATCTAATTTCATCAAGAAAACTGGTGGGCAGGTGTAGCCGAGTCTGAGATGAATTATGGCTGAAACCACTTTTAGAGATTTGTGGTATAGATAAAACCATGATTTGTAAGGGAGGAACGGTTGAAAGTTTCTTAAATGTCTACCTATGTTTTCGCTGGAAATTTGCTAATGTAAATTCTAAAACCAAAGACATTTTATTATCTGAAGCATGTACACACATGAACAGTCTGCATGTTGAAAAATGCTCACCACCTCTCATGGTCATATTGCAGGCCTAGAGAAATTTTGTTATGCTCTATTAGAATATTTTGATATCTATTTTATAAATGTTTACTTGGAGTTAGAAGTAATTAAAGAGTGCATGAAATAACTATTCTCTCTATTCCTATCCTTGAAGTTAGCTAATAAAATAATCAGAAGTATTCCTACTTACCTATATTTTGAAAGAAATATAAAATGATCTTGCTTATAGTTATTTTTTTTAATTCACATAAGATTTTTTAATGTTTATTTACTCTAGGAGGGTGGACCAATTGGCTACAAGTATTACAATTGTCAATACACATTCTTATAGCAATAGTGGCTGGTGAAATTCAAAGCTCTGATATGAATTTCATACCAAAGTAAATTTGAGTTAACAACACAAAATATGCATAATTATTCATTAATTAGGTGAATTACCTCAATAAAATTATATTGATATTATTTTTGTTGATACCACAATAAACTTTTGAACCAGTAAGACTTTTATTGACAGACCCTGTCAGGAAATAGGAACTGAATGTAATTCATTTTTGTACTATTTAATTTGTTTCCTCATGTCCCACCCAGGAAAAAAGATAACTTCCTGTTTTAAAAAACTTGTTGTACAATACTGTTTCAAAATTATCAACCATTATTTATTTTATAACACCTAGATACCTACTAAGTAGTACTTTTATATTTGATACATCAGAAATAACTTTGTTTGCACACTCTTTTGCTGTGTATTTAGGAGACACTATACTATTTTCTGTGTCAAAAAGTATTCTAAATAAGTGGATGTGTTTGTCATGCTGGAATCACTGTCTTGATTATAGATGTTAATTCCAGGTCGACCAGTATGTTAAGACTCTCAGAACATTGGCATCAAATTGTTACCCTTGAGCTAATCATGTTTTATTTGTTTCACTTTGTCCCTCCTTCTATCCCATTTGTCTTATTGCTATCTCACCCCTTCCATCCCATCCCTCCTTTTTATGAGGGGAAATCCGATTGGAGATGATCATGCAGGGAATTGCTGCTGGTTCTTGGTTTTTGCCAATGCCAGGTGACACTAGCACCACAAGCAAGAACTTCTATTGTTACACTACAGTGAGCTGCTCACTAAAACCCCTCGGTGTTCCTTCCCCTGGCTTATGCCAGGCCCACAGGTATATGGTCTAGCCCCTCCGCTGGCCCCGTGGTATGTACACAGATTCCGGAGTCTGTGTACTCTCAATGTGTTGGGTGGTGTGTAATGCGCCCCCATCTCATCCCATCCCTCCTATCAAAACCCCTTTCCCACTCTTAAAGCTGGTAATGCATTGGCATCTCCCTGATATTTCAAATGTCATCTGCATATTTGTCCACTTAAGGAATAAAGAAAACATTAATTCCTGCTATGAATGGTAAATTATTAATAACTGAATTTGATTGTGTTAGATTAGAGGTATTCACATCCAAATTCAGGTACCTAATAATAATCTGTTGATTGAAATTAATAATTCATTAGATATGGTTCTTAATTTTTGATAACCTGTCTTTTCTGTTTGTGTATAGGGTACATTCTCATACTTATGTATACACAATTTTTTTCACCTTTAGAAAATGTTTTATGGAATTTCACTACACTTCTGTGTTGGTTGCATATAGAATACGTTATCCCATCACATTGTATTCATTTTTTGAAAAAAAAATGGCTTTAATATGCATAGACAGAGGCATATAAGATGGATATGACTATTTTGTTTATGGTTTTTTCTGTCCTGAAATGGCTAATTATTGTTAATTCAAGGTTGCGAAGAGAGAAGAAACTCATTTTCACATACTTAATATGTTTTAGAATGTGAAAATGGGTTTAAATAAAGTTTTATTTCTAGTTTAATTTTTTTTGATTCCAGAATGTGCAACAAAAAAGAAGCAGCACTGTTTGGAGTTGGTTCACACAGCAAAAAGCGCCCTCACAACATAGTACTCGGCCGCACATTCGACTACGGAATTCTGGATATGATAGAACTCGGAGCTGACAGCTACAAGGCGATGTCTGAATTTCACAACATGAAAGTTTTGTCGGGGTTAAAACCTTGTTTGGTTTTCAATGGGCCAGCATGGGATCTGAATCAAGATTTGAAACGCTTGAAATCACTCTTTACTGATTTCTTTCATAGGGAAAAGGTAAATATTTTAGTTATAGGTCTATGAAAAATGAAGTGACATTTTGCACTCTTCCTTAGTCTTATTATCTAAAGTGGATTGAAAGATATGGATCCAAGCCTGCCTTTTATAAATCAGATACTTTATAATATTAATGGCTGTTCTTATGTATAAATATATTGAACATGTACTTACAACAAAATAATATGAAGATTCTAATTTCTGGTTTTAAAGATTAAAGCAAAATTATATGCCTTAAGGTGAAGAAGCATGCATTGTATAAGTAGATGAAATATTTGTATAGTTGATGGTTTTTACCTCTCCAGATAAGGTTGTGTAAAATATATTTTGACAATTAAATGAATTTTTACTTGGTATTTTGTTGTACTGCAATTATTAAAATAACATTGGTGATGTGATGCCAGAACAATCCACCAAATCACTGATATTCTGATCATGTTTATTTTATTTTTTTATGGCTTTAATCATTTTGACTTAGAATAAGTTTGAAGGCTTGTTTATAGAAAGGAATGCTCCGGTGGTTCGGGCATGTGGAAAGAATGTATGATGAAAGAATGACTAAACAGATATACAATGCAAAAGTGGATGGATGCAGAAGTCGCGGAAGGCCACGACACACCTTCCATGATCAAATTGATCATGTGTTAGCAGAAGGTGATGTTAGGAGCCTTAAGAACAGACGAGCGTGCATGACAAGAGCTATGAATGTCAAAGAAGCAAGTGAGGTGTGTAAGAATGGGCCTGTGTGGCGTGAAGTTATGTATGTATGTGTATGTATGCTTGTTTATAGTTCTTAAAGAAGCCTTCATAATTACTCTAACTCTATATGAATAAGACTGTTAGTGTAAATAAAGTTAGACAATGCTGGTTAAATCAATAAAATAGCATATTATTAATATTCAGGTTGAGTCAATAAGACTTCAAGGCTTAGAGCATGTGCTCAGTTTTACAGCAACTGATGATGGCTCAATCTATTTTCGGTCTTACAAAATTTCACTCAAAAAAGTGGCCAGCGTACACCGAGAATTGAATTAGAAGAAATAGGTATGTATGTAATTCATTACAGGTTATTTTTATTTTGTATAGGTTTTTTGACGAAACCAAATTTAAGTATCAATTTACTCTATACTATCTATCAAGATACTCTTATAGTTCCTTGGTATTACAATTATATATTCGGAAATGATTTTACACAGTTTAAATGCCCTTTTTTATCTGGTGGAAAGTTATTACCGTCAACATGCCTCAAAGGGGGATTGGAACCTGGCCACTGTTCTCAGAACACAACTCAAGGTTTATATGGCGGGATACTTAGACGAGGGGTGGTAGCCATTCAGATGGGCAAATGGCCTACCACCTTGCTGTGGGTTGTTTAGTCACCTCTTACAAGAGGTCGCTTGGCCATAGGAATTAATATTATTTGTCCATTTCTACATATGTATAAAATTTGTTCAAATTCCTACATGACTATATGATAGATATTTTTCATTATTAGTTATTGTGTAAGTTTCTGTAGCTAATCTATATGGTCATTTTGTATAACAGGGCCTGTAGCAGGTGTTTATGTCGTCTAATATAGTAATATAATTATTTTAGGGCCGTCAATAGACTTCAAATTAAGAAGAACTAAACTGGCTTCGGATGATCTGTATAAGGAAGCGTGCAGGATACCAAGGGAAGTGAAGCCATTGACGAAGAAAAACATCTCGAGGGATGCCTTTGGTTCGAAACTGGGTCGCATACATATGGGCAGGCAAGACATCAACAGACTCCAAACTCGCAAGATGAAGGGTCTCAAGAAAACTCCGGAAGAGAAAAAGCAAATGTTCTTAAAGAAGAAAAAGTTGAGACAAGCCGCCAAACAAGCTCAGAATGTTGCAAAATAAATATATTGGATATTAAAAGATTTTTAAAGTTTTATTTAGGTTTGAATGTAGACATGATTGTTAGTAACATAGAAGAAGTATACAAGGAATGATAATTCAACCACTCAATGCAAAAAGTAACTCTGAAAAGCACCTAAATGTTAACCATAGAGCATCGCGGTTCATTCTTTTAAATCTATAGGTAGTTTTTTTACTGCAGTGTTCCCAAAAGAGACAAGCCATTATTGTAGGGCTCTCCCAAATGATGTTGAAAATCCAGACCATTGACTTTACCCTCTATTGTGTTGGATGGGATCTCAATTCCTTTTAGCAACACAGTAAAAAAATTGGGCATTTATTTAGATAAACTCTTGTCATGGAGACCACAAATGCAACAAGTCAGTCGGAAAGTGTTTGCGTCGGCTGCTACTTTGTGGCGCTTACGGAACTTTTTACCGAGTACCACCAAGATCGGACTTGCTCAATTCTTCTCCTTCTAATCCTCGACTACGCTAATGTCAGTTATTTTGACCTCGCAGAATATTAACTTCATAAACTTGAGTAGCTTTAAAATTTTTGCATTCGTTTCATACTACTACGCAAATATATATAATAATAATATCTGAATTTCGCATTAAATCCATGTTTTTTTACCGCATGAGTTCAGCAAACAGGCAGACGGCTCACCTCATGGAAAGTGGTTTCTATCGTCTGCGGACATTTGCAACACGAAAGGTGTTACAAATGCGCTACTGCTGCTCTCAAGTGGCTTCCTATTATCTTTCGCCTGAATGCGCATGTCCTGTCTCTTCATATTTGCTTGTAGGCAAACTGGCTACCGTCGCCTATGGACATCTGTTACATTATGGGAGCCAATGCGTTGCCTACCTCGTTGAGACTTTAAATATCTGTTCACGCCGTTTTTGAAGATCCCCATACGTAGCGCTCTGGGAAAATCGTGGAAGGGAGTTCATTCCATAACTTGGACATTTTTATGGCATGAAGGAGCTTCCGCCAGGTACCGTGGAGGACTTCCAAGTATTTGAGAAGTGTGGATGAGCTCCCAATCGCCGGCGAGTGGTGCGATGATAGAATGGCGACTTAGCACCAAATCAAATAGCTTATAAGAGCTCTCCCCGTTGTACATACAGCAGAACGCGCTTAGAGCGCCTACGTCTCTTCTATGGCTGAGATACTCTAAAGACTCTAAACCGTCTGTAATTTCTGGATCCTCGACAATCCAGACTACTTGGCGCTGCAAGGAGTCAAGTGAGAGCAGCTGATACTTAATCCACATGTGCATCAACCAAAAGATGGGTTGGGAGCAGTACTCCACATAGGGACACTCCAAAAAAAAAAGAACTCGCGGGATTCCCAGGATAAAAAGCACCGCAGAGTTTAAGTCTAAGAATTAGCTGTCGATTAAAGAACCGTCTCGAAATCGGCCTAGTAGTTTTTACATCAATCCCGAACATATTTGTTCAAGATCACATCGACAACAAGATATCGTTTATATAGCCTATTCTATTGTTTTTTTATAGCTTCAATGTATAGATACGGACAACATTTAATAATATTATTGATTATAGTAATTAATGGTACAATGATCTCTCCCGTCAGGGATATAGGAAATGTGACATATCTATATCCATGAAAGATTTTACTTTCCATGATATCATCAGGCAAATTCGGTCCATTGCTGGATGTAGGCCTCTCCAAGTACGCGCCACATATCCCGGTCTCCTGTCTTCTTCATCCAGCCCCTGCCGGCGATCTTGCGCAGGTCGTCAGTCCACCGGGCTGGCGGGCGTCCTACGCTACGTTTGCCGAGACGTGGTCTCTACTCCAGGACTCGTTTGCTCCATCGGCCGTCGGTCCTGCGACAGACGTGACCGGACCACTGCCACTTCAACTTGCATAATCGACATAGCTCGCAAAATTAGCAAGTAGCAAGTTTCCATGATATGATATGAACAAAATAATTATATATGATCTAAGGATATGAACGCATGCTACCAAAAAAGCCTCGGTAGTGTAGGCTCCTCCTTGAATATTGCGACTGCACTATATGTGTTATATGTGACAAAGGAATTATGCATGGTTTATTTTTACATAAGATATGCTTTCCACCAAACGGCTGCCATCGCATCGAATCTGAAAGGTTGGAACGGATGCGGTGACAGCAGATCGCGTCCGGCAGGATGTCGACGCATACGATCGGCTCCGTACCATCGCTTGCGAACGTATCCTTTTCTGCGCCTAGTCAAATAGTTTCATTCCTACAGGGTTGTCAGATGGTATAAGGCGGACCGATGCGCGCAGCGTTCCCTTCTCCCTGCGATAAAACCGGTTGGCCTTAACTGGTCGCTGCAGTGGCTGACGCAAGCGTCCAGATACGTCCCATAATTAAAGTAGCGCAGGTTAGAATCCTGGCCGAAAAACATGCACCATTTGCGCAGTTTTTTAACCTAATGTGCATATTGTTAATTATCACGTGCTAAAGGAGAAGGAAAACGTGGTGAAACCTCCACATGAATATAAACAAGCATGGCGGGTATTCTGTCCGTTGCTCTATAAACGGGCGTTTCAAGCCCAGTACCTATATTATAACTTTATAACGAATGTTAAGTAATTGTTTACCATTAACTTATGCTGATGACTGACCACCTCCCTAAACTTTGCGTGCGAAAGAATGTAAATGTACGAGTTATGTGGAATCCATATCCCGCTCTATATGTCATAATAGATTACCTACATATACACAAGAGGAAAGATATAGGGAAAATTATAAAAGAATGATTATTTTTTTGAAGATTAGCTCTGATACGCCAATAAATTAACTGCATACTTTATATTTTTGATATTAAATAAATTTCCAAGCTGGTAATCGAACCTACGGACCGAGTATAAAAAGCAACGTCTTATTTCATATCAGTGTCCAATAACAAATATTGCGCTATACTGACGCAATCGCATCAACCTGAGAATTCTTCTTCCAAAATCACTGGATTACTCCTTATCAGGAATCGGGATTTTGAGAACCATTGTTGAATACGTTTTCATTTAACTGAATAGTTGACATAAACTTGTATTTCAATTTGTGGTTAGATCTGAACGCATGCTTGAATAGGACACAATGAAATTTATGCGTAATCCTATTCAATAATTTTATGTACTTATATAAAACAATCTGTAATAGGTATACCTAACAAACACGTGTTTTCAATATTTAAATAATTATTGTTATCACAAGAAAGTGAATCGTAAACCTACAACCGCATGTGGTTAGTGTATGCCTACACAAACAACATTAAGCGTTACTAATTTATTGCGTAATTTTTATATTAAACACAAAGCAAAGTAGATATAATTTACTTACTTATTTACTTATTACTGTACTTGACAACATATTAAACTCGTTTATAGGTTTTTGGATTCCGTAGGCGAATTGCAAAAACGGAACGCATAAATTGTCATTTTACTTTGAGACTACTATAGATGGGCTAATTGAGTATTATGTAGGTATTATCGATTTGTGTCTTCCGCAGTATACAATGGCCTATGAAAATGCAAAAAATATATCGCATTAGTAATAGCATATCCTTGAACAGACAAATCAATTCAATGTATTATAAAAGAGTAGGTAAAAATATAGTAATACTTTTTTTGTTTAAAACCATTACTAAATAATCAAAATAAACAAGTTGGCGGTAGGCTAAATAAATCACATTAACAATACTTGTTGACACTTGACATCTTTGGCTTCCGTGATCACGGCCACTGAAACGTGGCCGAAACGTCGGAATAACCAAAATCAAATAATTATAAATTACTTAAAACGTAGTTTTATTAGGCAATTATAAGGATACAGTTAGACAGGTGTTCTGAATGGGACGCAGTCTCCACCTTTTCAAAGCGCGCCAAGGAGGAGATGAAGCAAGGGCGTAAAGCTTACTCACTTACTCCGCGCTTGTCAGAGGAGGAAGCGCCAGCGCCTGGTGGCTTCGATAGGCCTTTAACCGGGGTAAATAATCCTTTGGCGAAGGGTTCCCGCCCTCCACTAGATCCGGGCGCAGTCGTCGCACGTAAGAATTGTGAGGCGAAGACGTGTCAGGGGCCTTACTTCACACAGCAGTGGATGAGGCCCGTGACGCCTCCGCTTACCAGCGCATGAAGTCATCGTTTTACTTTCGCTTTCCTATAACTCTAGCATAAGGCGAAGGACGGCACGCGGGGGGATTAAGAGGGTATCCTAGACTCAAGTGGTCATTTCTTCAGGGGTGTTATTAGTTATTACCCCCACGTGGCGATTCATACACTCCCCTACTGCGTTTCCCCCCGCGGTGGTCAGTCCTCGGGCAGACTTCTCATCCACAAAAAAGAAGTTTAGACAAATCTTGTTGTGTAACGATGTTTCTTAATAATTTTTTATTTCAGTTTATTGATGGTTTGATGATTGTTCAAGGTACAAGAATACCTTACACGACTGACTGATAATAAATCAATGTTTTTATGCCTCAGTAACCCGTATGGGACAACCAACCCAATTGTTTTCTTACTTATTTTTGACTGACCTGGTCTAAAATAAGTAATCGATAAATAAAGCTATTGCTCATCAGATGACAGCTTAATTTAACTATACTTATAATAAAACTTATAACAGATAGCTACCTATGTTTTAAATAATAAAAAGGCAACGAGACAACAATCGCTTGTGACGCCATCTAGTCAAGTTTATTCCACTGGTTCTACGGGTAATAACGGGTAGTCCCGCAATTATTATTAAAATACAATCAAATCCTTCTACAGATTTATGACATTAATATTCAGAAATACAACTCATTCTGCGGTCGTCTTTCCATATTAAGCAGACAGGAAAACAAACAGATAAGTACTAGAAAATTGGTCAATATTTTTTAAACATGAGGAAAAATTTGGTACAATAGGATAATGTGGAACATGACTAATTTTACAAATATATCATTAATTATAATGAGAAGGTTTGATAAAAAAATATGTGACAAACGACTGATTTTAATTAATGTGTTATGATATGGGTGTGCCAAATTCCAACGACTAACCATCGCCATTCGCCACATTTGTATAGGCATATTATTTTGGGCATTTAATTTGCAAGTTAAAAATGTTTTATATTCGTACGCTTAAGGTTTCCCCGCAAGCAACAGTATGTGGATTGAGCAAATCAAAGGCATTCTGGACTTCTAAGAGAAATCAGTTCCATTGCGTTTTATGTTTTAACTATAGGGATCGTTTTGTTACGAAAAAATCACCACAATTTTCAGTTTATACCATATTCACCTTACCACAAAACAAAGCGTAAACAAATAAAACAGTGTTTCTTAATTTTTTTCATATAATTAAATGTAGGGTGCCTAGGTAGCTTCACTTATTTGTTAAATAACAAAAACGAGTTTAATTAAACAAGTAACTAAAATTATACACAAGATGAGATTACAAAAATCACAAAAGGAATAAAGAAATTATTCTACAAATCACGTGAACAAGTTGACGGATAATAAATATGGCCGTTTAACCCGGATGATACAAAAGAATATTTAAACGTGAAATATTCGCATTAACTGTACTCTATAATTCGGTAGTATGCCGACTTTGAGAATACATGTTTTTTTAGGGTTTTTAGCATGTTATATTTCTAATCATTTGTTTAAAATGAAAAAAAAAAACAAAACTGATATATAAGTGTTCAAATTCAAAAGAATGAAATACTATATATTATATAGTATTATTTAAATTTTACTCGTGTACTGTTTTTAATTTTTCAAATTAACAGTTTCCAAATGATATGTAACCTATCAAAAATCTTTTTCATACACATACATACATACATAACTTCACGCCAGGTCCCTTGTGGGGAAGGCACGACCACAGAGCGCCATACAGGCTTATTCTTACACACTTCACTTGCTTCTTTGACATTCATAGCTCTTGTCATGCACGCTCGTCTGTTCTTAAGGCTCCTGACATCACCTTCTGCTAATACAAGATCAATTTGATCATGGAAGGTTGTCGTGGCCTTCCGCGACTTCTGCATCCATCCACTTTTGCATCGTATATCTGTTTAGTCATTCTTTCATCATACATTCTTTTCTTCTTTCACCGGAGCATTCCTTTCCTTACCTTCACCCCGACACTCTCCTTCAGACCAACTCTCTTTCTTACTTCGGTATTACGAACGCGGTCCGCGAGCGTCACTCCGCAGATTTTGCGCAGTGCTCGCATCTCGACCGCGTTTACTTTACTTTCAGCTATTCCATACCCAACTCTCGCTTCCATACGTGAGCGTAGGTACCAGCATCGCGTTGTGTATTGCAAGCTGGGTTTTCTGGCTGAGGTTCTTAGCGCCTAGAAGCTTACCTAACGCTCCATACACTATATTCCCCAAATTTACTCTTCTTTCTATGTCAGCGGTGTACCTTCCATCCCTGCTAAAAGCACATCCAAGATATACAAACTCATTCACTTGTTCCAGCATAACATCATCGACCATTATCCTTACATTCGTTCTGGTTTCTTCTCTTTCAAACACCATAACCTTTGTTTTCTTTTTCATGTTTTGTTTAAAACTTGTCTCACCATTTCCTGAATACGGTATTGATTCGCTATTGGAACCGGTAAGCGGCGCTGTAATCGGGCCCAGGATTTTGATGAAATTTTTGTGTACGAGTGAGTCCTGGAATGGCTTAGATTTACAATTGGACCGGGCAGGTGGCGCTGAAATCGAGTTCTAGATTGTTACTTTTTCAGAGCAGCACAATTCTGCCCTCTTGTTATGTATATTTTATTCCACAGTTTTTAACAAGTTGCCATCAAGTTGGTAAATCCCCGGATTCTATATCTAGTTTTCCATTCATTCGTCCTAATACTACTAGTTAAAACTTAACTTAAAATCCATACAAGAAATTTGTATGGCTAATTTTCTATTAATGATAAGTAAAAGAATTGAGATTGAATCAATGATGGATTTGCTACAAAAATTTATAGGACATGCTCGCACTCAATATTAGAGACTTGTGTGCACTATTAATCGGGTCATTGTGACCTAATCTCAGTTTTACTTAAAATATTGAGGTAACATAAGTAGGATACAAAACGTAATAAGGTTTAGTTGAATTACATTTTCTTTCGAATACTTGTTGCAATTTTTTTATGTTTTTGCAAGTTAGCAAACTAGCAGACTATCGAGCTGATCAAAAGTGCATGTGCAAAAATGTTCATGTTAATATTAAAACAACCCTTTTAAGCATATCGTATATTTTGTAATGTAACAATGACGTAATTAACATTTAAGACAGACTTCACACCTTAAGTCTATTTTACTAATAATCGATACAACACTTGGGCAAATAATGAGGAGGGATGAAAGTCACGCGACAAAAAGAATGTTAAACTAGAAGATGGATGGGTACAGATGTAAAGGTAGACCAAAATAAGATGGATAGATTGCGTGAAGGATGATATGATGATTTGTGGTGTGACAGAAGATGTATGTCCGAATAGAAGAGTGTGGAAGGAAAAGACATATTGTGCCGAACCAATTAATTGGGATATGTGAAAGAAAAGAGAGAATCGATACCACACTTACCACCACCCATCGACATCTGGAGAGCGAGCTGCCTACTTCATTGGAACTTTTTTAAAACCGCATATTACAGCGCTCTGGGATACCATTATAGCTCCATTCTAAAACTAGCAGACAATTATGTCAAGCATCGACGAAGTTTGGATGAAGGAAAAAATAGATTTGTATTTCATAACGTAAATCATTAGATCCTTGTTGTAGTCTCGAATGACTGGAGACGATAATTTAGCTGTAATGTCTTTGGAAGTCGGTTGGGTCATGGCTATTAGGTGTGCATATCGAATTGTATTAACTTAGTTCTCACCGTCCAAGGAATTTCGAACGTTAACAATTTATCATTATTATATATATTGCGCTGAATTAAATTAGCTAAATACAATTAGAATGCGTAAAGTCGAGAATACCAAAAGTCGTGGTAGGGTACTGGCTAGCACACGCGTCCATTATCAAAGGTCGCGGGTTCGATCCTGGCCGGAACGCATGCACCACAAGGCTGTTTTCTAACTGTTTTAATGTGCAAATTGCTACAATTACCACGCGCTAACAACGGTGAAGGAAAACATCGTGATGCAACCTGCACATCGAGATTACCGACGTGTCAAACCTGCGAAGCCGCCTTGGACGAGCGTGGCGGGTATACTGTCCATTCCCCTACAGTGGGAGGCCCGAGCCCAGCAGTGGGACAGTCCGATAACCCATATTGTTTTTTTAAATGAGGTATCTTTTAATGGCAAATAACTTGAGATAGTATACATATCTCTTGCGTTTGTTCTTAATAGAATATTGTACTGCAACCGATGAAAATTATAATCTCAGCCTCTTTTACTGACTTCTAGTTCATATTATATTTATATAAAGACATTCATGACGCTTTAACATTGCTACTATTTTATTTAGAAGGCCATGCGACGCAAAGGGCAGCATCCAGTGTACCTGTTTCTAATGTAGCCAAATAAAGTATCGACTTAAGAATATATAATAAATGTTAAATCTTAATCATCCCAAATGTATAACGACTTCCTTGTTTTGAAAACATAACATCTTATTAATATTTTAAGACAGGGAAAGTTCGTGTAGCCTGGGACTCTTGATTGAATCACAAATAAAAATCAAATGAACGAAATTTCTGTCTTTATTTTATATTTAAAATTTAATTTGGAACTTCTTTAATTATATTAATTGAACATTATTAATGCACATATTTTAACGGAATATACTGAAAATAATTTGGTCTTGATTTCTAGACGTACTCGAAACACGACGGTCTCCTCTCCGCTCCGCTCAGCTCGAACATAATAATAAACGTGACCAACGTTTTTTGGCATCACAAACATCACAATCATAATGAAAATACGATAATGTATATAAACACTGGGACATGTCCGCGACTTCGTCCACGCTTGAAGTCCCGTTGAATTCCTGGGACACAAAGTACTGCATCAATAAATGAGTAAAAAGCGACACTACGATCAAGGCCTGACGTGTGTACTGCAATCGGGAATCTAATAGTGACGGACTTTGCGCGTTTTATTGAATTACGACCTTCTGCCGTTTGGATTTGTTGTGTTCGGTTATATTTGTACCTGTATTATACGTGTTTGTATAGTTCTAATAACATTTTTCAAAAGTGTTTTCTATTCTAATAAACTCTATAACATTCCAACGGATTTTATTCGAGTCCGCTAAATCGTAACATATTAACGAGGTGATATCCTTGAGCTTGACTTCACGCCAAGATAATCGCTGCGCAACGTTATGCAAGCATTTGTTTTACTCGCGAGCTATCTTTGCCAGCTTTTCGGGCACTTTACTTGCCGAAAATTAAAAATAATAAGATATGTTGTTTCTAATAACCAACCAGAACTTATAACAGTAATAGAAAATGCTGTTTCTATATACAAAAGCAATTAGACTATTCACTGACCAGAAGGCTAGTTAGACCTAGAGGCCAGCCTTCTGCGCAGTCCTTGTTCTATAAACAAAATGACATTAAAGTTAAACCAGAAAATCTAGTCTAAACCACTGTCAGTTGGGAACGTCCTCAAATGACTAGCCGCATTTACTCTTTCAATGGCAACGCTAATGCTTTATCCGAGGTGCAGACCAATCTTTTGGTCACATGAGGTCAGCGTTTTGGG
Organism: Dendrolimus punctatus; assembly: GCA_012273795.1. Classification (NCBI taxonomy): domain Eukaryota; kingdom Metazoa; phylum Arthropoda; class Insecta; order Lepidoptera; family Lasiocampidae; genus Dendrolimus; species Dendrolimus punctatus. The sequence continues at coordinate 9,167,774 of CM022527.1, forward strand.
TACGATGATTATAATAATAATGTATGTAGATATGTTATTATATAGAATATTTTTAGGCTATAAGTTTTCCGTAATGGTGCTCAATAAGTAGCTGTCTGTTTCCCGGGCTTTAAGACGGCTTAAAAATTACTTATTGTATACCATATCGGATACCGGAGTGCCAATATCCAAATATGCCCCCCCCCCGACCCCCAGCCCGGTAAGATAAACACCAAAAATATTTTTTCTGGTTCATTTTTGAAAGTTGTTGGCCATTTCAGTAAAAATGGAACCTTATGCTTTCGATATCCAAATGTCTTTGTATAACACAGTGTTTTTTAGAATTTACTAAAATTCTAACAGCAATTGTATGAGTTTCATCAATTTCTTGGTCACTGATTTTCAAAAGATTATGAATGGAGAAGATGTATGGCCATCGGTTTGCGCCCCTTAAGTCTCTGCGCCCGGGTGTCACACATCTTGCACCCCGGGTAAAGACGGCCCTGCTACTTTCTTTAGGACTTTATGGTAAATACCTTCGATGTATGTAGGCTCCGAGTAGTATATATAACTCGGTAAACTTTCGGGATTTATCGGGAAAATTGGGTATACTATAGATACTATAGACAGCTGCTTCATTACTTTTTGTTATAATTGGGTTTTTATAAATATTTCTAAATTATCTATGAACATTTAAAGCTCCTTAGTAATTTGAGCAAGACAAGTTATACTAGTAGACTTAAGTTTAAGATAATCTTTTTAAAAATGTATTTAAATACAAGCTTTGAGATCCTGGATATCATGTAGCAGCAGAGTGCTAGCCAAGACAAGTAAAACGAGCCCAAACACGACTGTCTATCTAGTTCAGTACAGAGTTCCTGTGACCATCTTCCGACTCCATCATCAGATCACCTCCATGATACCATATTATTGCATTATCACGCGAAATACATATGCGAGCAAAATTTCAGCTCAATCGGAAACCGGCAAGTTGGTCAATTTAACTTTCAAGATTCCACCCGAACTTTCATACATCCATTGCAAATTAATAAAAAGCTTGTAATAATATATGGATGCAAAATTTTATATGGATACATAATTTAAATATTTATCCTCATTTTGCGATTGGTATCACGTAGGTGGGTACTGGTCTTACTGGCAGTGGAGGAAAATCTTGCAAAAAAAACCCACACTTGGGATAATACCAAAACGGCTTTAGCAACCGGGGTCTGTATTAAAGCCATCGTGAGAAATAAGCGCCTTCCCGTTGGAAATTAAATTGGTTAATTTAATAAATACCCAGGCTCGTGTTATTTATTTATTGGATAACAAAGATAACAATCAGAAATTATATAATATAGTTGTAAATTATACAGCTAGATGAGATCAAGCGTGCTGACATTCATGTTAAAATATATTTCGCAAAAAATTAGTGAATAATGTCATAATAGTGATTCAATAATTAATTAAAGCTAGACATTCTTTTAGTGATACATATAAGCAATAGATAAGAAAAAAAAAAAAAATGACTAAACAATGAAAGGTTGATCTTTCAGCGTGGAATTATAATTTTTTTAAGCTAAGTTTTACATTAAATATATTATCTATTTTTTTACCGTTTTCGAGTTAAGGTTAGCCCTTAGAATATGTCCTCTTGTACAATCTGCGACTGACTTGATTTAATACATTTTTTTATATATCTAAAGCATTCCACGACGATTCACATGCAATAATGAAATAAATTATATCCAGTTATAAATATTATGATGACCATTTTTAATCAATCTTTTGATATAAATAGAACAATATATGTAAATTTAAAAATATATACATTTCAAGGTGAAGCAATTCTCAAGACCATTATAATTGTAAAAAATATCCTGAGCACTGTGCTTCTTGGCGTTTGTAGCAAAAATATTTAAATGAGATCCTCTAGTAGGTACAGGATTTGATTTAAATATTCTTGTTGTTATGTAGATTTATGTGAAAAACTACCTGAAGAGCTCATTAAATTATTGTGTTAGTGGTTACATGTACAGTCAATTTGTCTATCATGAGTTGTGCCCGCGTCTTTGTTTATTGATACATATCGTTAAACGTCATGACAATTTAGACAATGTCTTAAATTATGTGCATGGTAATTTTGTGTTATTCTAATGTATAAGTTATATTAGTGTAAAGTCATATTCGCTGGTTTTGGTCCTTTTTAATCCTCAGGGGCAAAGAGCACTAACATAAAATTTTAATACAATGTAACCTTTAGGTATTACGGCCTGCTTTTTAAACAAGAGGTACGTACTAAGGTTTGACCGCCGGCGTAGCTGCGGGTTAAACTCTAGTAAATTATGATAAGTAATGTACCCATGTATCGCAATATCGCTATCATTTAATTCAAAATTAAATTAAATGTTAATTAGGTACCTCATGTGTATTTATGTACTACGCTCTAAATGTATAGTTTATCCGAAGAGATGGTATTTTCTTACCGATTTTACTGTCTAGTAGTCTAAGCGTTGATTCCATGGTAAGCCTAGGTTCGATTCCAAGCAAGGTAAATTTGGTTTATTTTTTGTTATTAAAATCCCAACAGTTTAGTGAAGGCCTTATCGTGTTGCTTAAAAATATCTCGTTTGACGTCAAAGACCTACAATTTGGATGACACTTTTGCTAGACGATCACTTTAAAATTTGAATATTCATAATTGACACAGACAGGCTAGATACACAAATCATGTAGATCTAATAATGTACAATATGATATATAGATTTGATAACTATGTATTTTGTAAAAAAAAACGCATATATTATGTAAAAAACTTTTCTTCCGGAATTATGCACCAACCCGAAAGTTTGTTACTTTGTTAAAATTCTTTAGAGTTTTGTTTGCTTCTCAACAATATTTGCAAAACAAGTGCTTAGAAGGTCGGTTACCCTAAAGGTTTATTATATTTGGCCATTCACCGTCTCGATGCAGTTATGCATTTTGTTATAAATGGATAATAATATTTATTCCTTGAATTCTTAAAAGTCGCCCCGGTGTGCTTATTATAGTTTTTTTGGCAAATTTTTTTAGAAATAAACTTCTACAAAAGCTTTTGTCAATCGCTCGTCTTCGTTGCTTCTACACGACAACGCGCGACCTCATACTGCACAGCAGACAGTCTCCAAGTTACAAGAGCTGGCGTTGAAAGCTCTCCCTCATCCGTCGTACTCTGACCTTGCGCCTAGAAGCTTCTATTTTTTTCAGAATTTGGATAACTTCTTGTCGGGAAAAAAATTAAATACCCGAGAGGTAGTACAAAATATCTTTGAAGAATTTGTTGTCTCCCGTCTAGCTGATTTTTTCAAGAAGGGAATCAATAAACTGTCACTCCGTTGGCAAAGCTGCAACGACAGCATGGGTGATTACTCTGATTAATAGGAATAAAAAATATATTTAAAAAATTACTTTGGTACCTTGGTGGTAGGCTAGGCATTTGCCCGACTGAATGGCTACCACCCTTGGTCTAAAGTATGTCACCATAACAACCTTGAGTTGTGTTCCGGTATTAGTGACCACGTTCCAGTGTCCCTTAAGAGAGCAGCAGCGCATTTGTTGCACCTTTGGTGTTGCAAATATCCATAGGCGATGGTAACTGGTTTCCATCAAGTGGGTCGTCTGTCTGTGTGCTGAAGTCCTGCAATAAAATGAATATAACTCATATCATAAAAAGCGGCAATTCTATAGGTGAAGAGGTAATTTCTAATATTACCCATCATTTTGTTAAGAGAGTAACATTCTAGTGGAGAACGGAATTTTTATAACGAGAAAACTTGAATATTTGATGACAAGCAGGTAATGGCACTGAATAAGTAATGAATTGCACATTGTTTCTATTTAAATATTATACCTATCAACCTCAGAACAATATGCAAATTAATTTGACTATTATTTCTAGTAAGAACTATAGAGTTCCTATTTAATTTTATAATGTTGACATCTTTAATCCCGTAAGCTTGAATTAGATGAGTTATTATCGAATGATTTTAAACGGAGACGTAACGGAGAAAGAAGACTAATTTCCGTGACCAGGCGGCTTGTCGTAAGAGACGACAAAACCACCCATAGACAGGTGGTAGGGTATTTGTCCACCTGGATGAATATCACCCCTGGTTTAGAGTATGCCGCCATAACAACCATGAGTTGCGTTCCGGCATTAGTAGCTGGGTTCCAGTCCCATCTACGAGTACGGCAAAATTGGTAATACCTAGTGTTGCAAATGTTTATAGGCCACGCTCACCACTTTCCATCATAGTTAGGCCGTCAGCCTTTGTGCTGTACTCCAGCATACCAAGATCAGGAACTGTCTTTTATCTCTTTAAAATTGTAATTAGAATCCATTTATGAAAGTATTATATTTTAACATATTATTAAAGTTAACAGGATAAATACAAGTCTTTTTATTTTAAATAAAATGTTTATAATATTGAATAGCAAATAATATAGAAGCTGACATAAAAATCGTCGGCCCTTTGTTAAAAGATTGAACTCTGGTCTTTGGATCCCGAGTTCTATGCCTGTGGCTGGAGGCTTACAAAATTATTGATCATTATAATTAATGTTAAATATTTAAATTGCAGCTTAAGTGGGAAACCTTCATGAGTACACAATAATGACTCTCTCAAGTGTTGTTGTTAGCGTTTGTGAAGGCAACTGTAGCGGCGCGCCGTGCGGCGTGCGTTGGCTAGCCTAGGTCCATTCGGCAAGGTGTTGCCGCGCTACCCTTGACCGGATGCCGGTCGCGCACAGTCAGTCGCCGCGCGGCACCGTGCTCGAATCCTCGCGTCAGCGCCGATGCCTCACCTAACCACCAACCAACCATCTATAAAGGCCGCCCGCCCCAGCCGCAGTACCATTCCAGAGTCATGCACCTTAACCGGTCGGGTGAAGTCTGCTACTACGGCCATTCTCATTGATTCATTATTTATTATTGTGTCACAAACTGAACACTAGATAAATAATTATGAGATAATTCAAAATTGTGATAGTGAAAGACATAGAAATGAAACCGAAAAGTGACTTCTCTGACCCGCAGCCGGAGCTGCAGGAGTTGCTGCAGAAGCCCAACAGCCTTGCGTTCATAAGGGAAAGAAGCAAACATGTGACAAGTACGTTTAATTCTATATACTCTCCGTTGAAGACGTTTTAAGGTAGTGGAGTGACGGCTGAATAGCATCCGTTCCGGTGAATGGACGTACGTTGTAAATCTCGCATAACAATTAGTCATTTTTGGTCAAATATTATAATTAACTACATTTTTGCAAATAAATACATAAAATGCTCTCGTTGTTGTCACATAATAATATTGCTCTAGATATATAGCACTACAATGACTTGAAACAACTTAAAAACGGTATTTGCAATGTAAATAGGATGTACAATTTTGTACAAACAAGTTCGCGTAAATAAAAGCAAATGCCGTGGAATGCCGAGCTCTATGTAAACTCAAATCCATTAAAACTAGTCTAACCAAATGAGGCTGTTCGCATTGGTCATTTATTTGTTTCGTCTCAGAATTTATACTACCTGTTTACCATCACATAAATTAAATTAGGTATTCATAAATTTAATCCGCAATAAGGAATTGAATTCGATAAATGTTTATTAAATCATATTCATGTATGAACTTCCGATTATTATAATAAGGCGCAATTTGCAAACTAATCTCTTAAAATGTTTGTAAACGATGCATGCAAATCTATTGCTGAAACACGCAGCTATTTTCTAAGATGCTAATTATACTTGAGGAGTTGAAAATTATCAAAACACTTGTATAAACGAAAACTCAATGCATTGAAATAATGTTTGCATTTATACCGATTATGAAACTATACACAATATATTTTTATTGCAATTTCTATTTATAAAAACTTATAATTCATCCTAAGTAATACATTTTCACAACTTGTTTGATGGGATATTGCATAGCGCACGCCTACATTCATATACGCATATGGTATTTGTATACATACTAAGATGGTAAAACTTATATACATATAAATACTAGTATATTTCCGGCTATTCCCACCATAGTTGCCTTTTAAGTCTTTTGAAGTAGATGAAGCGAAAGTTGTTTGTCAGGATCGTCGCAAGTGGAGATCTATAGTCTCTGCCTACCCCATGCGAAAAAGGCGTGATAATACGTATGTATGTGAATCTTTTTGAGACGCTTTTATTAACTTTCCTTTCCGTTACATACCTGTATGCGGTATCATCAACGTCAACGTCACTCATTTCCAGCTTCCTGATTAATTTGAAAATTTACACACGTAATCGATGATATTACAATAATTTCATAAAGTCCTGGTCCTAATCCTTATGTGAATTATTAAGATTAGAATGAGCAGGATGATATTGGAATTTGATATAGTGGTCCCAATTTTCGTCTCGCTAGTTGTCGTCTTCGTTTTTCCCACCCTCTCTTTCCATTATTCCCTACATTTTTGTCGCTTTAGCCAAATTTTCCGTGAAATTAGTTTATTGTAGTTTCACCCTTGTCTTGCAAGGGAGACTTCCGCTTTCACTGGCCCTACCGACAGGACTCTTCGAGCTCCGTCGACTGAACCTTCTCTTGTCTTCATCCTCGGTTGTAACAGAAAAGGCACTCTTTGCTGGAAACATTTTACCCGACAATTTTACATGTAGAATATATATACTATCCATAGAACGGCAGTAAATATAGTCCTGTTATATATTTGACGTTGTGAGGTAGTTTTAAGACAAAAAAATAAGAAAATAAATCATACTTTAGAAACCTAAGAAAAACCACGCTTAAGTAACAAACCGGTACTAGATGATAAATATTTTTTTTTGTATGAGGATGTCTATATGGTATATAATTTTATTGTAAAAAATGCGAGATGCTTGGTCACGAAGACATAAAGACTTTATAACGAAGTATGTAGTAGCTTTCTTCGTGAAGATACTGATACTGAATCATGGTAGATTTAATCTCTACAAATTTGGTCTAAGGCTGATGTGCACCGACATTTAACCGGTGGTTAAAATAAAATAATCGATGTAATTGTATGCATAAACAACGATTATTTATTTAACCGTTGATTAAATGTCGGTGCACACCAGCATAACAAGTCGTACCCATAAGTGGTGACTTTCTTAAGTAATCTGTTTACAAGACTAGGCCAACTTTTAATCAAGTTTATCTATATAAATAAAAGTTTATCGTAAAAATGTACTACTACTTAAATCTACTAATTTACCGAGAACGACTTTACCGATTTTGTTGCTTTTGTGTATGCATGAGTAAATGGGTCCCCGTATGATTTAGATTGACAATTGAAACCGGTAGGTGGCGCTGGAACCGGGTTCAAAGATCCTTCTAATCTCCTGGACCAATTTAGATGATTTTTTTGTGTGTGTTTGAATGGGTCCCCGGAGGGTTTAGATTCACAATTGGAACCAATAGGAGGCACTAAAATCGGTTCATAGATTTTTATTTTTCAGGGTAGCACAACATCTGCCGGGACCGCTAGTTTGGACTAAAAATTAAGTAAATTAAATATACAGTTTGACATTAACATCCAACCTTGTTATTTCTTTTATAAATATTGTTGTATTTTTTTTAGAAATATATTATTGAAATTATTTACAAATCGAGCATGAGCAAAGAGTCGTTCCACTCACAGTGAAGGGTTAAATGGTGGCGATGATCATGCACTACTATGAGATTACGCTTGACTACGAAAGCTTTATAAAACCTTTGAGACGGGTGTATTTTTAGATAGATAGATAGATAGATAACACTTTATTGCACACCAAAATATACAATTACAAAAACAATCCATGTTTACAATATTTTTTAGGCAATACAACAGGCGGCCTTATCGCTCAAAGCGATCTCTTCCAGGCAACCTAAATAACAGAGATTGAATCAGGCGAAATAAGTGGTGCAGGAAAAAGGCAATAGATACACAAATACTCAAACTAATTTAAGAAATAAATATACAAATAGATACATATATACATAGTCATATATATATATATATGTATATATATATACATACATATATATACACACATATATATATATATATATATATATATATATATATATATATATATATATACAATAACACATAATTTTTAGTGTTATGAGTATGTATGTGTATTAAGTTCTTAATGCCTCAAGATGCCTGAATGCCTGTCTGTTTCTATACAAAAACATAGAGACATATTTTTCAGATAGGTACATAAGTGATGTATGTATGTATTTGTAATATATGTATCTCATCAAATATTTCCTCAAATAACAACTCGCTTGGATATTATTATGAATATTTAAAACCTTTCTATCGTTACGGGCGGTCGTTTTTATATATTTACGTATACTGGAACTTAGGTTACGCACGCATGAAATCTGTAGCATGTTATACACAATATAAGTCCGGCAGCGGCGGCGCGGTATGCGCGCTTCTGTGGAGTTCCTTCCATAAGTTACAGATTTTGCGGGTAAAAAATCGCACCGAAAAATCAGGTCAGTTCTTAGACAGACATACTGGCAGACATACAAAATTATAACGTCATTGGGCTATGGAATACTAAAAATATTCAGGCTGGCACGCGTCACAAACCCAAAGGGCTCGGGTTCGATCCTGGCCGTAACGCACCACTTGGGCTATTTTCTGACCTAATGTGCATTTTGTTACAATTACCACGTGCTAACAACGGTGAAGGAAAACATCGTGATGCACCTGCACATCGAGATAACGACGTGTCAAACCTGCCAAACCGCCTTGGACAAGCGTGGCGGCTATACTGTACGTTTTCCCTATAATGGAGGCCCTAGCCCAGCAGTGTGACATTTATGGGCTGATATTATAATATATTATAGGCTACGGAATACCAAAAATTATATTCTATATTGTAGTGAAGGTATTTTGTTTCCAGGGCTTGTTTAAACTGTCCCTATTATTATTATTACTGAAATAGTCTAAAACATTGCTCGCTTTATACAGAACGGTTAGTCGCGTAATTCGCTACGGCCTCTAGGACTGCACCGAGAATAAGTCCACTTTCAAAGCTGGTTTTAGTTGTACGATAAATAAAAACAAAAGATTATAATTAGTCGGTAGCCAGGTGGAAAATGTGAATGTCCGATCAAACTATAGGCCTCTAAAGTGCATTCAACTCTGACAGCCATGTCCTTTGCATTCGCGACCGATTCAGTATAAATAGATCCAACTTGCGAATTCTGAAGGAAACATTTGAAGGAAGTTTTATTAATTATTATTATTAGATTTTTATTATGGTTGAGTGGTTACACTTATTGTACCTATATCCTCAACGTAAACACCTAGACCATAGTAAATAACGCAAAGTTCGAAACTTACCACGCTAGGAAACGAATTTGGGACCTCCGTTTCCAGCGAGTCAGGCCGACAAAGCTTAGCCCACGCACAGGGACTATAAAAATTTAAATTAGAAATGTAAATTTTGAGTTTAAATAGATTAAAGGTAATTTAAACCTATAATTTGACTTTTTCTCAGTCTGTTTCATTCAAAATTACTACGCGAACAGAATTAAGCGTGCGTGCGTGTGTTTGTGTGTAGATATCACATGTTAGCATTTCTTTCCTGTCAATTTGTAACCATATAATAAAAATATTACCAACAATGATACAGTTTACCTACCCTAAATGAATAAAATTGATGACAATTCTAACACGTGTAAATTCTTAAATTAAATTTCACATAAAGAATATGCAACAGAGTTGAATAAATTAACGTATAAATATAGTAATCGATTAGAACCATATGACGTTATTTACAACGAGACTTACAATTGATTTATTAACTTTTGTACTGAAATGGATAAACTTAACTACTAATGTTGTATATAAAATAAAGAAGATACTAAATATTTCAATCGAAACGTTAACTTCATATTTAACCCTTCATATTATTTACGTTATATTTTTTTATACAAATTTTATTTTATGTCGTATGACCTAAAGCTATTAAAGTATGATGATGATTTTTTATAAGATGTCATACCGTTCGAACGTTTATCGTATTGTGAGTTTTTAGCACGAATTTATTTATGTATTCAGCACCACAACGCATAGTAAGTATCAACTGATATATAGTATAATCTACACCAGTGTTGCTCAAACTTTTGGTGAAACTTTCATCTTGGCAAATTAGAAGAAAATACTCAACGCCCGTCAGAAATTTTTCATAAATTTTTTACAAAAATACGCACAGTTTTTTTAATTTATTCAAAAAATTAGCAGCAAATAGATGGTGATATTTAACAAACATTTCATTTATTTATTACAAATTAGACTTTTGACTGCAAAAATGTGCCTGCTGTAGCAATTTATTAACGTTCAGTTCCATTTTTGTTAACAATATTCTGAAATCTTCCCAGTTAATTATCTGTAATGAATATTTCTTTTTGTAAATAGAGTAGTTGTTACTCACTGAACTCCTCGTTCCACCAAATAACACAATCACCTTAAGATGGGTGAAATGTTTGGATAGTGTTGCCAGGACTGGTTTTCAACATATATTTGAACTCGGGACTGAAAATGTACTGATTCTGTAAAAAATATACTAAATTGAGGGTATTGCTTGCACTTTATCGGGACCTAGTAAAGGTGGCGAGGCTGACTCTGAATTTGGATATACATGGAAGAAGCGATTAAATCGAACATTTGCGTCCAAATAACAAAAGTATTTGTGCACTATATGAGTATGTGTATAATTATGCTTGGCAAACATTTACTATCCTACTAGTTATCCTACATGTTATGATTTAACAAATTATATTTAGTTTGACATCAGTGGTCAATGACGAAGACCAATTATAGTCAGTGCTTTAATAAAGTTTAATTAATATACTATACGAGGGTATGGTCGCAGCTTAGTCCATGCTTGACTTGAAATTGCCTTGGGATTCTCAAGACACAAAGTACTGTATCATTCAAAAAATAATGTAAGCTATCGTTTTAGTGAAATTTGTGTCTGAATAAGCTAATATTTTTGCACCCGAATAACTTCGAACCGCTCCTGGGAAAATTCCTGGGATAAACAAATCATATATTTTATTACATAAAATTTGCTATCGATCTCGAAAAAAACACACAATTCGATTTTTTGATTTGTAAGGACTTGATATCTTTGAAATAAAGAAAAAATAAACATAAAAAGCAATAAGCCCAGACAATACAGTTCGTCCGGAGAGAGGAGAATAAAAAAAAGTTATAAATTATAGATCGCATCATCTATTGCAAAAGGCTTTTCATTTCGGTTGGTTGTTTTTTCAAATGTTGAACTCAATAAGTATTGAATAATATCATTATTTTATTTATTTTAAGAATAGAGATAAGGCAAGATATCGAAGAACTAATAATGACTATTTCTGAAATATATTTACTACAGTCTCAAAACTGTGTTAGAATAGTGTACAATTGTTTGTTTGTTGTAATAATGATTGATTTTGCCACTAATAATAATGACTGATTTAAAAAATTGGTATAAATATATAAATTCTAAGTCTACTATGACATCCACTATATGTTAAGTACTAGATACAAAACTAATTTACTTAAAATCGAATAGTAAATAATTCAAAGTGCTTCAATAATAATTTAAGATATAGACGAAAAGACGACTGGTATAAAAGTAATAATAAATATGAATTCATTACAGAAGGGGCCCAAAAATAAATAAGATATGGTTGACTGAGAAACCTACTTGATCAAGTATTTTGTATTAATATACATAAAATATGTTTCTATACTGTCAGGAAAATATGTAAAATATTTTAAATAGGTATCTACAAATCTTTGTATAACAGTAAAGTCCGTTATGACTAAATATACTAACAAGTGTTTACTTAACTAAAATGCTGTGAAAAACAGAGTTTGTTTAGTTTATGTTAAAACAAACTATTTATTTTATATTGTTAATTGAATTTGGGCTTTATTGCTGCGCTAAATAAAACGTAATATGTATGTGAATAGCTTTCGCAAATTTTAGGGAAACCCCATTTATAGAAGTGACTAAAATACACAGGAAAATAATTTATAGAACTATAATCATTTACTTATACTTTCCTCCGTAGTTTTTGCTTATTGATTTAACTAGACCCTGTAGGCATGTAGCATTAGCGCTAAACAAATAGAATAGAAAATCTGCGTGAATGTCATATTGTTAAATATTCCTTAAGTTGACTAGAGTAAGTATACCTTTATACTTTTTTTGGCCTGGGAAATCCGTTTGAGGACTAAGCCGCGACAGGCACAGAAGCCTGTATCCCTGGCTTCAGCACCCTTTCCTATTAGAAGAAATTAATGTCACTGTCATACGACGCTTATGACGTTTTTACGTCCCCCTTTTCTCTTCTCTCTTCTGCCTGTAAAATAAGCATCGTATATTCATGTCGTGTAATAAAATAAAAGTTATCTTAAATAATCGCCATAATTTATTGTTCAAAGACATCTCGATCCACAACACTAGTTAAGGATACCCACTAAAACCCTGGGTGTTCCGTCCGACGCATTATGCCAAGGCTACGGGAAAATGGGATTCCAAGCTCCGCAATGCCCTGGCAGGCGTTGAGGAGGCAAATGCCCGCACGACGAGGCCTCTTCCAATGCCGGGGGAACACCCCGGCGTCGTTCTTGTCTAGTCCAAGCTTAGGGCGGTCGCCCATACGGGAGGAGAAATGAGCACGCGTGGAACACTCACGCTCTCATCTCGACGGCAAAGTATTAATATACCGCTTTTATCTTTTTGCCGAAAGTTTGGACAGTGATGTTATTAACTGTAGGTACAGTTCTGTTTTGGAAATACATAGGTACATATACGAGGTGATTTTTGATGTCGGCGTTCAAGCCGAATCGGCTGATTTTGAAAAATAAACACATCTATTATACCCAATCATAGTGTAACTAGTAAGGGTCAATGTCTGTGAAGGAATATCAAACAGCAAACATTGAGAAAGGGATGATTTTGGACATCAATATAAACATCAAATTGCAACGGTCATTTCGCATCTCGTTTGATCGCAATCAATGTGACATTGATTAATTTGATTGATTGGATAAAGTAACGTGTGTCTTGAATATCACTTATGGTTGATATAGATATAGTTGACAACGCCCCTGGTGTTGCAAATATCCATAGGCAGCGGTGACCACTTTCCATCAGGTGGGCCGGGACTTGTGTCTGTTTGTCAGATTTTGTCAATAAAAAAGGTGTCTATTGATTATTTTTATTATACTACGTTGAACGTTGAATACAGGCTGTGTTTATTTTTTCCAAATCAATTTAAGCGATTCCGACAATACCACGTTAGTTTTCGCCATTTTTTAGGAATTGGCCATAAAAAAACACTGGTACTACATATTGTTAATGTTACCAACAGTTCTAGGATCGATATCACAATTATATGTTTTTGCAAAAAATCTTAATCTTATATATATAAAAAATTTGTGTCACGATGTGTGTTGCCAATAAACTCCAAAACTACTGAACCGATTTCAATCAAATTTGCACACCGTGTGCAGTTTGATCCAAATCAAAAGATAGGATAGCTTACATCTCAATGGACCCTGTAGATGGCACTGCAATCGGGTTCTAAATTTTATTTCTTCAGGGCAGGACAACGTCTGCCGGGACAGCTAGTTATTTAATAAAATGATATGTTGATGTTTTTGATTTGCCGCAATAACTTCAAAATTGGGGGTAAATCAACTATCTATAAATTGAATATGATAGGAAGGAGCGATTATATGGATATCGCGTAGTCCTTATTTAACTACTTGAAGGATAATCTGAAACCTTTATCTAATATATAAAATTATCGTGTCACAGTTTTCGTTGCCATACTCCTCCGAAATGGCTTGACCGATTTTGATGAATTTTTTATGTTTATCCGGTATCTATGAGAATCGGCCAACATCTATTTTTCATCCCCCTAAATGTTAGGGGTAGTCCACCCCTAATTTTTTTATTTATTTTTTAGACAAAATTTTTAATTTCTATTTTTTTATGATACAACATACAAAAATACATACAACCCTAAATTTTCAACCCCTACGATCAACCCCTATTTTTTACCGGGCAGGACGACGTCTGTCGGGACAGCTAGTAAAATATAATACTTAAGCCTGGTTAAATGTGCAAGCTGTACCAAAGCCATATTTAAAGAAGGCAAAAGAAAAAAGATAAAAAAAAAAAAAAAAAAAAAAAAAAAAAAATGCAAGCTGTACAAAGCCATATTTAAAGAAGGCGAAAGATGAAGGTGATATTTGACTGATAGTAATTGGCGAAGTGGCTGATTTGACACTTTTCAAAAGAAAAGCTTTAAGAAACTAAAACTCATTTTGATCGTCAAGTCGTTGAAGTTTAAGGTATTGTACCATGTATTAAACCTTTTCTGTTTTAATTAATAAACAATAAACTTGCAACTTGATATTTTTATTATCGTTTACATTCAATGCGAGTGAAGACGCGGAGCGCACTATATTTAAAAAAAATCTAAAACCTAATGTGACGCTACAATTATGGAATGTTCAAACAGGTTTTTTTCCGTTTTTTATCATAAGTGGGCGTTAAAATATCTGTAGAACTTATTATTAGTTGATATTTATTCAATTACTAGAGTCCGCGCCACTAAACAAGTCCCACAGACTGCAATCGCCGTACTTGATCCTGCTAGAGTAATTATATTTGGTAATCCGTTCATCGTTATAGTACTTTACTCCGCGGCAACGTCTTGTGCTTAACAAAGCCCAGGTGAGGTCGCATACGGCGTACTGCTCACGCTTGTAGAATGCGGCACCCGCCTACCAGCTTGATCCCCTGGACAGTCTTCAACCTCGAACCTTTCGCATCGTCACCGATCCCATACTCATAGACGGTTTAGATACGCTTGCCTTTTGGAGAACTTCGCGTCTCTCTACCTATTCTATCGACTGTGCAATGAGGAGTGTTCCCAGGAACTGTTCAGAAGCCTTCGCCTTTTTTTACCACCTCACCGCATGCCATCGGCTAGGCGTTCATCCCAAATTCTTTGAACTACATCGCTCTTTTACGCAACAGGTCTCTAAGAAGGTAAACGCTTTTCATCAGGTAGGCCGTCGATTTATCTGCTGTATTCTAGCTATTAAAAAAATGTAGGTAACTACTGAATCATAAATACAAAATTTTCTTGAAGCTTGAGCTTGAGCTGTAAATTTACTTTATGTCTACTTTCGAAGAAAATGCTCTCGAATAGCGGAGCTGCTAATTTTAGTTCCTTCATTTTCCGTGCGATTTCTTTTGTGGTGTGGACTCTTTTTTCTTTTTTACATGGGGAAATGCGTTGTCGCATCGTCAGCCGCGCGGGGGATCATGCGCGGCCGGTATGTGGGGCTTCCCGACGCCGATTAATCAATACGACCGGCGCCGGTATACCCACTAAAACCCCATGGGAGCCTTCTTTCCGCCTAGCGCCGGGGTCACGGTACATGCGCGAGCTTAACCCACAACCCCGGCAGCGGCTGGCCGCCTCGTAAACAGAGGCGGCCTCTCCTGTGTGCGGGCCGGGGAATGACGTTTCTCTCTCGCCCTCTCGCGGCATCAGTGCGGGCGGAGGTCATGTTGATCCCCCAGACCTCGACGCCTGCTGCCGCCCGCCCGTGGCTGCCAGGAGTCACGGGTGCTATCCTCCTTCGGTGGGGGAGGGGGAGGCTGCGAAGATTGCTCCTGCGCCTTCACCCCTCCTTCTCCTTCCTCCCCCCCTCGCCGCCTCGCACTCTCAGCAGCGTCAGCGGCGGGGGGGGCTTCGCGATAGGGGGGGTGGGGAGGCTGCGAGGGATTGCTCCTGCGCCATCACCCCTCCCTCTCCTTCCTCCCCTTTTCCCCGCCGCCTCGCGCTTACAGCAGCGTCAGCGGTCGGAGTCGGGGGAGGCCACCTAGCTTCGGAAGGGAAGAGTGTTTTGGGAGGAGGTTTGGAAGGAAAGGAAGGCTTTTAGGATGAGGAGGCGGAAAGGTGGGACACCACGGTCACGGAGTGAAGGGGGGAGTGTGACAGTGGCCGCTCGGGGGCTTAGCCCGCTACTACATTCGCGCAGGACTCCAACATTGGTATATCGTATATTATGATAAAGCGACTGTTTTAATTATTAATAATTTTTTCCAATAATTAGTCGTTGCCAAGAAATTTATTAGTAAACATTTGTCTATAATTCGGTTCCGTGTAGCCTGAATGCCCATACACGATGAACTTTCAGTCAGATAATTATAAAATAACAATTATTCATGATTAGTCATCCTGTAGCAGTTTTCATTATCACTTGAATTGTGGTAAAGTTATAGACACTTCTATTTTATTTATTGGTGTAGGTTTGATTGTATACATATTCTACAAAATTAATTATAAATACTCTACTGGAACCATGATAGAATCCAAATTGATAGGTCAATCCGAGCGGCAATCGACTTCATGTCTGGTTGCGCTGAGGAACACCTCCTTGTAAATTCTTCCTCCTCATCCTCGCCATCAAGAATAAAATAAAAGTTTAAATGAAGAATGCGCTAAACAAGAGACAATAGACGGAACTGTCACTGCTGTCACCGCTATAAATACATAAATATAAAGTTGTTGGAAGACGAAATAAAGACGATAAATATTATAATCACATTTAATCAGAAGCCACGATCCTAGTGAGAGTGTGAACCCCGGGGGCACGAGTGCAGTGTGGCGGGGGATTGGTGGCGAGGTGAGTTTTCCTTTCTTGCTTCCTTCTTCCCGTCCATTTGCCTTCTCCCGGCCATCGCATCCCACCCGCAATGTCCTCTTGCACAAAATGAACATATAGGCAATCAGTACAACACAAACTTTATCATGTCACGTAATGCTGTTTAAAATTTTCCACAATAAAGGTTTCTATGAAAATGTAAGTAGCGCCACCATGAGCAAATTTAAAACTAAACCCGAGCAAGATCATAACGCTGATTATCTTTTTATAGAGGTACTAGCTGACCCGGCGAACTTTGTACCGCCTATTTTCTGAATTCCTAAAAGTCTGTTCCTTGACACAAAAACAAAATCACCAAAATCGGTCCAGGTGGTTAGGAGGATTCTAGAACCCGATCTCATCGCCACCTACAGGTTCGAATTGTGACTGTAAACCATCCCGGGACCCACTCAAACACACACACAAAATTTTATCAAAATTGGATGTATAGTTTACAATTGTATAAAAGACATACACAGAAACATTCATTTTTATACTTATATCAAGAAGATTGAAAATACGGTATTACGTAACATGAACTTTTCCTCCGTGCTACCACTTGGAATTGTTTACGAAGATGCATTATTTTGGAGGTTGACAACGCGTTGGTATCTTCCCGATGTTCCAAATATCAATATGTGTAATCACTTCACATCACATGGGCTGTTCAGCCTATTTACGTACTTCAGGCATAAAACCATTTCAACTGAGTTACAAAATATTTCTATACTTAGTATTTTCCTAAGGTACATAATAGGTATGTAAATCTTTTTTCATTGATATCATCCATACATTAATAAATAACGCACTGATAAATTCTGACATCTCCACATAGGCTCACCACGTTAAGTCGAATTATTAATTAGCGTGTTTGAACTTCGATATTTTCGATGTACAGGTTTCCTCGCGACGTTTTACTTCACAGTCAACACGTTACACTACTGTTGTCCATATTTTAGTGTCAAATGTCAGGTAACTTTTGAATTTTGCATTCCGAATAATATAGTAAAATTCTACCCCCTTCAGATACTCGTATAAGCATGGGTGAAGAATATTGTTGGGGAGATGGCCCTGGTATTTATAAAGTAAAAGAAAATAATTAGATTTTATATAATCTTTACACGACGTTTGTGTAGATGACTCGCTAAAATATAATGTATATTGCATTTACCTACGTAGTAATCAAGTATCAATAAACGAATGGTGTCCGTTGTTTGCTACTGTGATTACATACTTTGCGGGTGATATTTATGAGTATTTTATTTAATGGTCAATCTAAGCGCACACTGTTATGGATAATAGATGCATCAATAATACGATGCAGATTATGGTTGCAAATAATAATATTATTCTTGATCCGCATGTATCGCCTCTGCTTCAATATAAGTTATCTCAAAAATTTAAATTTAAGATCTTTCAAAAACTATTTATGTTGAAAATTATAACTGTATTTTCTATGAATCCACAAATAATTATAATAGATACCATGTTTTTTGGACTAAATTAAATCGTATAGACGGACTTATCACGTTATTGAATCAATAAGGCGATTTGTATAATAAGATACATACATACATATTATCACACCTTTTTCCCTTAGGAGTAGGCAAAAACTATAGATCTCCATTTACGACGATCCTGACAACAACTTTCGTTTTATCTACTTTCATTATCCTCTTCATACATGCACGTTTATTTGATATGCTTTTTACCTGACCTCGTTTTAACACATCTGTTTTTGATCATGGTGTGTACGTCGCGGTCTACCGGTACCAACTCTAATAATGATAAATATTGCTCAGTCAATTCGATAATATAACAATTACATTAGATATACAAATC
Source organism: Dendrolimus punctatus (assembly GCA_012273795.1). Classification (NCBI taxonomy): domain Eukaryota; kingdom Metazoa; phylum Arthropoda; class Insecta; order Lepidoptera; family Lasiocampidae; genus Dendrolimus; species Dendrolimus punctatus. The sequence continues at coordinate 9,186,385 of CM022527.1, forward strand.
TGTTTTCCATTATATAGAAGTGGACTCAGCATATTGTTGTTTTCGGTTTTTGATCTACTTACTACAAATCTCATGTTATATATATAGTTTGATTATAGTCGTAAGTATTATCAGTTATAATATTTACGACGTATTTATATAACGAACCGATTATTATGTAAATATATACAACGTTGCAAACAAGTTTATGATTATTTTTGATACTCTATGAAGACAACGGGTGGTCTAATAACGCACTGTCCATCTTGTCGTGCTTTAAAGCCACTTTTCGTGTTAATGCGTAATTATATAAATATACCTACCAGTTTATACAAGTTATTGTGATAGAAATTTCATTAAAATTGAAACTGATGAACACATATTGATTACCTATACCACACAATGGATGTGTATTCGCTTTTCCTGTTGTTGAAAAGTATATTACAACATGAATGTGTAGGTAAATAAAATATTTGTCTAAGATGTTTGTCAATCAGCGGTGATGAGTCGTTTTCCTTGGTAGTGTCAATTTCAAGTCCTTCCTTCCAATATAGCGATCATTAGAATACTGGTCACTTTACGAACAAGTAACATTGCACAATTCGCGTCTTACCATTGCTGAGCACGCTCATGCGGCATTGAATTCACGCACATTAAACTACTATAACGGTCGCCTACACTTCACTGGTCTATCGTAACCGGTGGACTTTACTTCCCACACTTGAATAGATACAATATAGCATTTATGTCAAAAAATCTCATGTTCTGAACTTGGATATGTATGTACCAGTGTTCTTACATATTTTTGAAGTGATAACTTCTTATGGGAGGATAAACCGCCAGTCCGCCAGTCCGTCTTCTGGCTTCCCCTACTCTCACACAAGTTATCACTTGCGTCGGGCGTCCCGAGACGCACACGTTTTTTTTTGCTATAAGTGGGATATCAAGCATAAAATCAAAACTAACCTTAAACCATAAAATATGCAAAGATGTTTTAGGTAAGTATTTTCGCTAATAGGCTGAAATTATATATAATATAAATGAATTTTTACGATCGCAACTTTTAAACACAATTATCAAGAATCAATTAATTTAAATCTAAAGCTTTGATATAAACTCCCCAAGAATGCTATAATAGCTACTGTAAAATAATATCTAAAAACTTCGTGAATCAAAATATCTAGTTAAACATGCCAGGTGGTAGGGCGTTTGTCCGATTGGATGGCTACCACCCCTGGTCTTATGTATGTCGCCATAACAACCTTGTGTTCTGTTCCCGCATTAGTGACCAGGTTCCAGTGTCCCTTAAGAGAGCAGCAGCGCATTTGTAGCACCTTTGGTGTTACAAATGTCCATAGGCGATGGCAACCGCTGTCCATCAACTGGTCCGTCTGCCTGTCTGCTGAACTCCAGCAAAAAAAAGAAAACCGAATCCAAACTCAGTGCCTGATTAAACATTGTCAACTTTCTAATATCAGGTAGGATTGTAAGAAATACCACGGGCAAACGAACTTTGCGCTGCGCTGACGAAGTTACCCGAACGGCAGGGGCCTAATTTTCGCCATTGTGATAGTGTCAAAAATAATCTGTTATCTACTAAATTCACAATATTATCTTCCGATATCGTCCCGGCAGAATAATAGTAGCAAAACAATGTATTACCATGAAATAATTGATAAGCTACAAAAAAATTAAATATATATTCTTAACATAATCAATCATGCGGCATTTTCAAGAAAGTGTTTACGCAACTTTTGCACTGGTAAGGTTAATTAAGTTTGTTTTGAGGATGAGCTTTTCCTTTGAAGGAGTCAAAATAGATCCATCAGTTTGAGAAGATTAGTTATTAAGATATTTTCATGTCGTAATATTACAGTATATTGTTTTTGTTTAAATCGGCCCCGCTGCTTCTTTGAGTGATTTTATATAAATCGTATAGTTTAGAATTAGGCTTGGAGGTCTACATGAAAAATTCAGCTGTACCTTCATGTATAATATTATGGCCTTACTTATAATAATCTCCTTAAGATACGATTAGGCATCTCTTAAGTAGAGAATCAGAATCAGACCCTAATCCATTAATATCTTTTTTTCACTTATACACGTGTATAATCTGTTGTTTACCTAAGAGGAGCACAAACAAACAAATTTCAATGATTAACGTAGGTTGTACCCAAAATATTCGACTAAAGAGGAAGTTATGGGTAAGATTTCCATTAATCAGTTGCTGAGCACTTTCTTTTAATTTAATAAACGATTGTAAGTAAGGCCCTTAGTGTTTGAAATATCATCGGATTGAAATGTATACATTTTTCAGAGAAGTCCCTACGTTCATACCTCCTATGGCTACGTTTCATTAGGGATTCACAACGACCATGTTCACGACCGCAATTTTTCTCGTTCCACTTGCTTGCCGGCGTTACAGTCGTAAACCCAAGTGGAACGACTATTCGACCCACCACTTGATATGGATCGTTGTGAGCGTTATGAGATCGAAAATGCTGACGACATTAGTGACATTTTTGCCATCACCACAACGACCGCGGTCGCCTTGTGGAACGGCTAACGGAGCATTTTGGGCGTTGTGAGCTACTAATGGAACGCCCTGTATCTATGTATGTATCTTAGAAATAATAAAAAACGTATGCAAATATACTTTAATTAATTATCGTGAAATTTAGGCTACGCAGAACTTGTCGCTCTAATTATATCTGTGTTGAAGGTTAATCTTAATTATCAACGGACACTCGATGGCGTTACTTAACTCGTACCTAATGAACAATTATGTCGTTTGGAATAAGTAATTATAGAATTATCTTTACATTTGTTTAATTCATTTATTAATAAGACACCGAACAAAAGATTTGCGTCATAAAATTAAATAATTTTAAAATTAAATTATTGTAAATGTTGAATGATATGGCATGAATTGTGGATCGAGAGGATAACTTTGAAAAAAGTGATAGCCATTATATAAGATTACTTTGATTTATTTCACACAATATTACAATAAACAATTTACACACGGCACAGTCACAGGCAGAAGAGAGAAGAGATCATCATCTATCTTCTGCCTTTGATTAGACATCTGGCTTTGCCATTTCCCTGAATGGCAAAAGGGTACTGAAGCCAGGGTCACTCCAACATTGCCCATACAATTTTTATCTAAGATAGGTCTTATCCCCTCAAGTATTATTTTTTGAACCCAGAGGTAGTTAATATCCTTCTCTAAGGTATATCTTCTTGTTAAATTTAAGGGAAATAGAGTTATCTTCGCAATTATATCGTAGTATGGATATAACTTTATTTTTCAAATTCTATTTAACTTGCGTAGTCAACATTACAACGTTATCTATTTATGTCATTAATATGTAACCCATGTTTCACGATAGCCTCATTCTTGCATTCGAAAAAGTTTTTTTATTTTAGCCGGATGTTATCTCTAGCGTCGCTATGAACTATACCTGTCTATAATTATTTTACTGGAAATTCGTATATCTTAATATCCTTTCATTTGCCCTACTAATGGTTATTAATAAAAAAAACTTCGTTTAAGAAAACCGACTTCAAAAACTAAAAAGTATAAAAAAACTTATTTCTGAAGCTATTATTATTAATATATATTATCAAAAACATCTTAAAGTCGGTGCTTAGTAATTTTTAAAATATAGTCATTTTTATGTTTTACTTTGTACCGACTTCAAGATGTTTTAGATAATATATATTGATAATATAGCTTTAGAAATAAGTTATTTTATACTTTTTAGTTTTTGAAGGCGGTTTTTTTAAACGAAGTTTTTTTATTTATTTGTTATTTTTTAGTGTCTAGCTATGCTACGAAAGGTGCCGCGCGGAATAGATTTTTTTATAAAATTACAACTACTGGACCAAACTATGTCAAAATGTGTAGGCCAAATGACAGCTATTCCGCTTCGAACAAAAAAAGAATCATGTAAATCGGATCATAAACCTCGGAGTAATCGGTGAACATACATGAAAATAAAGATTCCGACAAATTGATAACCTCCTCCTTTTTTTGAAGTCGGTTAAAAATTAACATGAATTTCATAAAAGTAATTTAAATTTTCTATCAAGGGTAAAAAAACTCGACTTTAGAATGTGAGTCTTACTAATGAATAATTCTTTTAAAGCACTCACTGCTCGTAAGATTTTTAATATTAATTTCTTACCCAAAGGTCCTTATTTTTTAATGCGAAAATTGGATTCGTTAGAACTTTTCTAATTTTACTCACTCTAACCTTACGGCGGGAGCTTACGAAGGTACGCTTTGTTAATAAATTTTTTCACAAAGTTTTGCTGTTTTTGTATGATGTACCTACGTTAGTTGAAGAGTGAAAATCTACATAATATGTACCTATACTAAGATATAATTAATTTATAATTAAGAACTGTCGTGGTTTACACAGAGCCATTAAACATTCTTTACTTTAAAAGTAACCAAATATGTAATACTTAAACAGACTAAGAACAATAAGACACCACCTATTTATTAAAGAATTGTTTTTTTACGTAATATTGTGCAAGAAATAATGAATACCTAATCATAAAAATTAGACAATAATTTATTTACGTATATAATGTTAAAGGTAGAGAATATAATTAAATGTCTGCATAGACTAGGTGGAATTTTATTATTGATATATGTTACTGGCTTCGAACCTAAGACAAATATTGTACTATATAATGTTACATATAAAATAACTTAAAACAGTAAGGTTGACAATATTAATTTAAGCGCCTGAACAAAAGTTAACAGCAAAAACACGTACCTGTACATTAAACGGCAGTTTTAATCTTTCAGATAGCACCTATTCATAATTAATTTATGTTTCATCACCTTCACTAATTTAATAAGTATTTTTATTCAAAACAATATTTTTACTAACAATGGGTACTTGTTCCACTGTTACATCATATTTTCATAAAATTTTTGTGTTTAATTGTCGAAGAAAATTTACTATATATTTGTGACTTTAGTCAATATCAAATAAAAGTGTATCTATTTTGGTTTAATATCGTTTATTAAATACTGATAAAGCAGACAGACATTAGTGGGTGCTAAAGAAATATAATATTTTCTGTATTCTAATATTTGTGCATAACAGTATCGAAGTTCATGCATTGCAACGCCATCTAGTACAGAGTTATAGTGAATTTAATAAATGCCATTATAATGGAACCAAAATAGTATAAGCAGGGACGGATAACTTGAAAAGGAATTTGGATAGCTGCGAAACTTTTTGCCAGTACTGTAATTCGTTTTGAATCGAAATTAATTTTATGTTCTGCTCATGTTCAAGTAACTTGCCTGCAATTAGAGCAATATTAAAAATATACTTTTGTTTTTATCACAGCTAGAAACCTGAATGAAAATTTGCTAAGACATTTAGTTCAGGAGCTATTTTTTGCTTACTTACGCACTTCTGATTAGTTCGTATAATTTACGTAATGATATTAGTAGATGCTATACACTACTAACAGTTTACTGGCATATATAATACCAAGGATCTCTTTTCTTATTTAAATTAATGTTATTCACTTTCATCGAATAACTTCGTACGCCACGACATTATGACCAAATATTAGATGCGTTAAGAGACAAACCAACTAAGTATATTAAAATACATATATCCATTAATTTGGAACTTAGGTGAGAATTGCTACTGTTATTATTTTAATTTACAAGTGACGACGTGATTATTCAGACGTAATACTTGGGTGATTAATTAAAGTCAAGAGTCATGAAAAAAACTGTCTTTGTTTATTGTACTAGATGGTAAATGTACCTACTACAAATATTACAATAATTTTAAATCATACACCTTTAAAACGTAGACAATTTAAGAATAGGCCTTTGTCAACTTTCTTAGTTTTCGAAAAGCTAGGTATGGTCCTGTATGGGATTTGTTTTCGTTCTAGTAGACATTATAATATTAAAATATTGATATTTGAAAAATCATTTTCAAACGTCCTATATAACCCGATTTCGGTTTCTGCAAGCGCAATATACATAATATGTGGCTCAGGTGTAAGTATGTTTTATTTTCCCCAAAAAATACCATTATTCTTTGTAAACCAGGTCCGGTATTAAGTTCCTTTATTGACTTGTACTATTTTGTCAAAGTTTTTGAGTAACATGACGCCTCGACTCCATTTTTGTGGGTTTAAACTATTATTTTTAAATGCTTAATTTATTTAGGTATGTATTATGATAATCATATAACAATGCATAAAACGTAAGTAACTTAATTATACAATTACAAATTAAATGAAACACAGCATTTTATTTTATTCGGAAAACAAACACGTAACATCTTAATTATTTAGGTATCTACTACTTATAATACTATTTTTTTAATTGTTTTCACACATTGTCAGCTACATAGTCCTACTTATCATTGTTTTACTAACTATAATGATACTAAAGGTTCCAATTGTGAATCTAGTCCATCTGGGGATTCCATCCACCATGTATTCAAACACACACAAATAATGTCATCAAAACCGGTAAAGTCGTTCACAAGTTATACGCGTACGTACGTTTCTACACGTACGAAAAAATAAGAATAAGAAAAAGAAGCAATAAACGAAAAAAGAAAAGACAAGTTATGAATATAGGTATCACATACGTGATCTATATTATTCCCCTAATATATTATACCAGTAACTAAGTAAAAGATTCTATACAATTAGTTAATTAACATTAAACCTATATCCTGTTCATCAGCTAAAGTTATAGTTCTTCAATACTGGATTAAAATAAAACTTTGCCGTATCATTACTAAATGTACAATATAATATATACAATCACGATAATATGATATATTCTCATAACATAAGAAATGTTTTTTACAAAAAAAAAAATCTACGGTAACTTTCGCACACCGAGAGCTTAACTTAAACAGCCTTCAAGTAAATGTAATGGTACCAACTTTATTCTTACTTCTATCAGTATAGAAAAGCCAAATTTGAAACTGGATCGTTGTTGAACTATTACACGACTCTTAAGTGCAGTAGTGTGTATCCAGAACAGTTCCCGTACTAACAATGACTAATATATATAAGGGTTTCTGTAAATTTCAAACGGTCTGAATGGCGTTGGTGCTACCGTGTGGATGATGTCTTCCGATACATCAAAGAAAATATTACTTATACAATCGCATATGAACTGGAAAATATTAGCCAGCGTGAAGTGTTTTAATTTCTTCAGCATAACTGTTTTTAAATTACCTAGAACATTTTCTATATGACCCAAGCCTTTTAACATAATGTCTTGGAGGATTTCTTTAAACTGTTCCTTTATAACTAATATTATTGAGCCAAGTTCTCTACTCTGTGGAGCAGCAATATCTGATAAAAATTCCTCTTCTGTATTATCCAATCTCAAAAGTTCTTGTGTTTTAAGAGACGTCGTAGAACCCAGCGTATATAGAAGAAGAAGCATACTTGTTATGAAAACAGTATTCAACATCTGAAACAAAAACAAATACATTAAAAAGATCCGACTATTTATGACCTCTTTCATATAGATGGCGTAGTATTTTTATTATTGCTTGCTTGAGTTCAGCAGATAGGCAGATGGCCCACTTGATGGAAAGCGGTTACCATCGCTTATGGACATTCGCAACAATAAAAGTGCTACAAATCGCTGCTGTTCTCTTAATAGAGACTGGAACCTAGTCACTGAAGCCGGAACACAACTCAAGATTGTTGTGGCTACATACTTTAGACCAGGGGTGGTAGCTATCCAGTCGGGCAAATGCCCTACCACTTGGCTGTTTGTGGGTTGTTTTGTCGCCTCTTACGACAGGCCACCCGACTGCAGAAAATGGTATTCTTTCTCCGTTCCTGCACGGATAGTATATTTAAAGCTGTTGATTATGTTTGCTACAATTTTCAACTTGTAGCTATACTTCTTCCTTGGCTATATATAGTATATATAATACTAAACTATTAAATAACTACTGAAAATAAGTGCAAGATTCAGCAAAACTTTTAATACTTACTTATATTTGGTTTGAATTTTCTAATCTTATGTCTTTACTAGCTGTCCCGGCAGACGTCGTCCTGCCCGGTAAAAAATAGGGGTTGATCGTAGAGGGTTGAAAATTTAGGGTTGTATGTATCTTTTAATGCTGTATCATAAAAAAATAGAAATTCTATATAATAGTCTAAAAAATAATAAAAAAATTAGGGGTGGACTACCCCTAACATTAAGGGGGATGAAAAATAGATGTTGGCCGATTCTCATAGATACCGGATAAGCACAAAAAATTTCATCAAAATCGGTCAAGCCGTTTCGGAGGAGTATGGCAACGAAAACTGTGACACGAGAATTTTCTTATGTCTTTATTACGGAAGTAGTAGGAAATTTAAGAAGTAGTAATGACGTTGCCCAGTAATATTGTAAAATGTCTAAAAAGTTTCTAAATCATACATGATTAGTGTTGGGGTTCTGCATTGTACTATTTATTCTCTTATCTCTTTATCCGTGCAGGTACCAGAAAGAATACAGTTTTCTTAGGCCGCGTGGCCTGTCGTAAGAGGTGAAAATACACCCACAGCCATTGAGGTATAATGTAGTACGTAGTACATATAACTCAAACCCACAGCCAGGTGATAAGATATTTGCCAGTCTGCATCGCTATCACCTTTAGTATGCTGTCATAACTTATGTTCCAGGATTAGAATCCACGTTCATGTTTCCCTTTAGAGAGCGGGATCACACTAGTAGCACCTTTGGTGTTACAAATGTCCATTGGTGATGATGCATGCTTTCCATCAGGTAATAACTCATGTAATACAAAAAATATACCTTAGTAGAATTTGATATTAGTTCTACGGAATTTATGTTAGATTTTAAACACTAGTAAGGCAAATGAGCAGATACCTACTAAAATATACAAATCCGGTATAAATGGAACTACAACTGATTCTTTATATTAATTTTAAACGTTTTATAATTTAATCCAAATTATAAAATGTTTCCACAAATTTTAATTTCGTAATATTAAGGAGACCTGATACTTGTAACAGTTAGTCAACACAGACAAACAACCAAGAAACATCTTAAAGTACTAGGATTATTATTCTTTGTATTCTTCCGTGATTGCCATTAGAACTTCGGACTTCACAAAATTTAAGTAGATAAAAATAACATAATAGAAATGATTACAAAACTTTTTACATTTTAGCTCTGAAAATTATATTTTTGTATCCTGATACATAACAACATTAAGTGGAATAGTAGTTATTTAAAAAAAATGCTGATATAGTTATTAAGCGTGGAATAACCACAACGCTTAATCCTTTTTCATACACGGATACAGATTGAAATGAAATTGTTTGCGTCTTTACGGATGTATGTCAATCAAGCCTGATATTCTCGAATTAGGCTTTGTTCTGAGAAGCTAAAAACCCAGTCTACAACAATGGAGAGGAGTAAAAAATTAGAGATCATCACGATATCAATCCTGGTCTGTGGTTTACCAAAAATCGTGAACGCATGCTCTCAGCTAATCAAGATAACAAATGGATTAAATTAGAATTGATGCGTCATCTACCAATATTTCGAAATAGCACACTAGGGCATTCCCATAATTTTCCTCGCGTATTATTACGGCCTTACTTATAATAATCTCGTTAAGAAACATTAGGCATCTCTTAAGTAAGAGAATCAGAATCGATTACATTAAATTTTTTTTTTTCACTTATAAACATGTATTACCTGTTAATTACCTAAGAGGTGCACAGAAAAACGAAATTTGAATGATTAACGTAGATTGTACCCAAAATATTCGGCTAAAGAGGAGTTTATGGGTAAGATTTTCACAAATCAGCTGCTGAGCAGTTTCTTTAAATTTAGGAAACGATTATAAGTACGGCCCTTAGTGTATAATGTATATACGTACGTTTATACTGTCCGGATCAAAAGTTGATTCTATAAACACAAACAGAATAGCTATTATATTCTACTACAGGCTGCTAGTTCCTATATCTTATTATTTAGTTGCTTTACCATTGGCAGATTGACTTTACTTGTATGAAGCATACGTAAGTTTTAAGTGATAGTAAAGTAAATGAACGGTTAGTAGGATATAGTAACCAGACTATACTAATATTATAAAGAGGAAAAAAATGTATTTTTGTAGGTTTGTAACGAATAAACTCAAAAACTGCTCGACGAACAATCTCTGATTAATAGGCTATACAAAAATTAGGGATCACTACTAAAATTTCTATAATAACCCGTCAAAACAAAATACTTGGCGTCGGAACCGGATTGTAGGATTTTGATGAAATTTTATGAGTGTTGGAGTAGGTCCCGGGATGGTTTTGATTCACAATTCGATCCGGTAGGTGGCGCTGGAATTGGGTTCTAGATTTTTGTTATTTCAAAGCATGACAACGTCTGCCGAAATCGTTAGTCATTAATAAAATCGAGCGAGTAAGTGCCTGCTCACGAAGTATGAAATTAAAGAAAACATGACAATGTGACACATCAATATCTGTTATAATTTAAACTTTATACTCATATAGTGACAATCATAACCACTTAAACAAATATCTTGGTTAGGACTTTTAGTTTAGTAGCATAATTAGAACTAAATTATAAATTACTCGTAGAACCAGGCACTTGTCTACTACGTAATTTCAATTTGCAATTCGACCTAAACACTAGCATTCAAATGGCCAGTTCATAATTCTGACTAACCGTTCATTATTTTACTATCGGATAAAAATTGACTAAGCTCCACAAATAACCTAAATTTTCTATTTATGGTAAGGCAAGTGAATCAATAGTTAGATATACTCGTATGTATCGGCCATAAAACATTTTGGTTTTATCACACTCATGTAACACATACTGTATGCGAATCAAAAACTTCCTACTTAGCTTTCATTTTAGTTATTATACTGAGTCAAAATCATACTCACTATGTTAATACCAATCTTGTTTTATTATTTTTTACACGGAATAGTATCTTATCGTATATTAATCAATTAGTAACGAATTTATATATTAAAATCTTAACTTACTTTTAGTAGTATGTATGAAGATAAATATTTCCGTTGTTCTTGAGAGGTGATTTATTACTGACCCATTTCATTATTTTAATTGTAATTTATATGATATAGTAGTGTAATACTTAACTAAATAGATAATTACCTAATGAAATTAAAAATTGATTCTTTAAAATATTTGTTAATTTTAACTTATAACATAAAAAAGTTTTACGTCATCTTAGGGCTTGATTTCAATTCTTTCGTTTTATAAGTTTTATTATCTACGGCACTACCCAAAGGAAGGGTAATAGTTTTGATAGTCCACTGCCGCAGGACCGACGGCCGATGGAGCAAACGAGTCCTGGAGTGGAGACCACGTCTCGGCAAGCGTAGCGTAGGACGCCCGCCAGCCTGGTGGACTGACGACCTGCGCAAGATCGCCGGCAGGGGCTGGATGAGGAAGACAGGTGACCGGGATATGTGGCGCGTACTTGGGGAAGCCTAGTGGACTGAGATTGGCTGAAGAAGAAGTCCACTAGAGTTTTTAAAACTCTGTTTTACTTACGTCAAAGTTTGATAATAATTTTATTCATTATAATTACACATACAAGGCCTATTAGAAAACAAAGATAACCGCACATGTTCATACATATATAAAATTAATTGATGTATGCATGTTTAATTATTCATTTTCTAATTTTGTTTTTATGTGATTCTTTTAAGAGAAAAATAAGAGAGATCTTTGGTTTGTTGGATTTTTCTCCACCCGAAAAGCACAATATATCGAAAATTTATAGAAAAATAAATAAAAAGAAGTAATTTTTAAGTAAATTGGATTTGAAACTTCACCTTATTATTTTTTATGTGTGTTTAAGTGGGTCCCGGGATGGTTTAGATTCACCTTTGGACTCGGTAGGTGGCGCTCAAATCGGGTACTAGATTTTTATATTTTCAAGGCAGGACATTTCACGAGACCAATAGTTCTGATTAAATAGAGTAGTTATAATCAGATATTTATAATCCTAATTGTCATTGTAATCATCATTATCGTTTTCTTTTAACCATAATCAGATTACAATTTTTTTTAACTTTTTATCTTGTTAATCGGTTAGGGTTGAAGTGCTATCTTACTTGATGGTAAGTAATGACACCTACTACCTACGGTAAAGAACACTTACCTAGAAGATATGTAACTTGAGAACCACCAGATTAACTCAAAAACTTAGACTCCTGTAATTGTTCTAGTTGAAAACAAGAAAGAGCATTTTATTAAACACGATGCATACAACGTATAATCTATCGCTCTTAAGGTCACGTGTGAATCTTCATCTAAGATAACATTGTTACTTATCACAATAAGATAGTGTTTAAATCGTAAACCGTAATAAAGAATAATAATCCTGAAAAATTATTGATCAAATCTTGGTTTTTCGCATATTCTCTTTCACAAACGTTTTTACTCAACTCTCTATGGCCTATTAGAAATGCCAAAGTTAAAAATAATGTCTACACGCGGCAATCTTATAGCTTAGTAAAATACCAGTGTAAACTAACGTGGGGTTTCTTTTAGCATTCGGTAACCTAATGATAATAAGATTCAAAAACGTCTTGCCCAAGATAATTACTTCATCGACGTAAACAAAAGTTTTTATTAAAAAAATCATAAAATGATAACTGGCCAAAATACGTTAAATTTTTAGGGAACCAAATAGCAACTATTCCGCATCAAACTAAAGAAGAATCACGTGAATCGGATCATAAATCTCAGCGTAATCGGGGTACATACATAAAAAATACCTATCCAGTTGGGAACCTGGGCCCTCCTTTTTAAAGTCGGTTAAAAAACATTTTAAAACAGTTAATGTTCCTTTCCAGTAAGGAATTTTTCACTGGTTGATGTTCGATACAAGTTGATCGGATTATGAGCTATATTTAGAATACAAATAAATGAGTGACTGAAAAAATAACGGCTTTGTTAATCAAATTTTAAAGTAGGTAATGGTAGGTAGGTGTCAACATTTTAAGCTTAATAAGAACTCCTATAATAATATCAACCCATATACCTCGCACTTTTGGGCTCCAGTCTCGCTATTTTATGGTAATGGACGTCTCACTCGTCACGTTTCTCCAAGGTGGATTGGCGATTTTGATGCAACAGTAATATCGATGTAGATACGAATTTCCTCCCTTCACCGTTAGCATAGGTAATTATAATTATCTATCATCTGATTGAATGTGTGTAAAAAATACGTTAACACTTAAGCAATGTCTCCTCCCAGACCGGGATTCAAATCTCTACAATTGATATAAGACACAGGTAACTTGACCACTAAGTTATCGCGGCTTATTTATTTTCTCATTCAGAAACTCTAATCTATAATATATATCTCTAATGTGAAAGTAATTTTCCTCTATAGAATATTTGTTGTTTTTCACGGCATTGGAATGAAACAATTCTCAATAACTTATATGACTTAAATGACGAAGACAATAAAATATATTTTTTCAGTAGACTATGGATTTGAAGTTATCTTCGGTTGTCTCCCATATACGCCATTGACGTCGATGAATCGGTATAGGGCGTATAAAATTTATTGACTGCCCAGGAGTCAAGTAGTAACGTCAAAACATGTTTATAACCACAAAGACCCATGTCCTGACCACATAGCGATGAAAGGAACACTAGGCTGTTTTAATGCGTATTCCTACATCTTCAATGGGGAATCCGACATACTCCCACAGCCATAATATGCAGTATGGGTCCATAAAAAAATTATTTTTTGATTAGCGCACACATACTCGTTGCACACATAGTGAGCACTAACGATAAGCAAAGTGTGATATTGAATTAACTATAACAAGATAATCCACGTATGTTTTGCACGGTGCGTGGCAATGAGATGAGGCTGCCGTACCGGCGACTGCGGCGGCCCGCCGGCTGCGCCCGCGCCGCCGTCAATTCAGTCTGATAATGTATCAGCTCGTAGTAAGCCGGTGCTACAAACACTCCTTTAATACTTACTAATTTCCGCAAATTAGTTCGCTAACTTAATTAACCATTTCCAATATTTCAATTGACTGTAATTTGTTTAATCATTTAGCTTATATAATATTGTTGTATTTTTAAAACAATTGAAATCGGAAGTGGTCCGGATTTATGAGCGAGAATCAATCGAATACTCTTCCCGACATTATGAGAAAGTGTTTCAAGATGGGATTGTTCAAGAGTGAGTATTATATAGAAATAAGAAGAGACTTTGGCCAATAGGAATGAGCATTTCTCAATTTTTTTTATCATAGTAATTTTGCGATGTGCCACATTTTTGCAAGATAATCATATAGGTCGATATTTGGTTTTGGTGACTTCACAACCAACTTATCAGGTTTCAACAGTAAGTTAATTTTATTAAGAAACTATAAAAAGTACACTGGAAATTGCAATGTATGGCAAATTACTTGTTCCGAGATATCACAGTACATTTAACTCAATTGTTGTCATTATTTTCAGAGAGCATATTATGCGAAAAGTTTAAAGGTATCGTATTAAAATATAACATGAGTTACTTATATTGTAAATTCATTACTTCTGTTTTTTTTACTATGGCCTAGTATCGTATAATTGGAAACAATTAACAAAAAATAATTTTCAAACCATGGTCAAGAAGTTGAGAATCGCTCAAATATGTATTAGTGTAAGAACATATATATTAACTGTTAACTTTTTGAAAACAAAATAATACTTTCCTAGTCTATGACGGAGGTGAAGGCGATACTAAAAAATAAACAAGAAAAATACGTCAATGGTTTGCGAAGCAAATCATTTTTAACCATTTCCACGAGACGTTAAGTATTGCCATTATATTTATCATTATGATATATTTCAAGGCTTCTACATGATTCATTGAAGAAGAATACAATGTGTTTCAAAAGTATGAGTATAAAGATAAATCAGATTCATACCAAAAATATGTCTGACAATGTTTCTGAATTTATTAAATTATAGTTTTACCAATTGTTTCTATTTACATAGACAATATAAACAAGCGGCAAAAATGTGTAAATTATGAACTGTTATTAAGACGTTGAACTCACTTCAATTATTATTTATAATGTGATATTTTATCATTCATTAATGTCTAAAGCACTTCACACGATTTCAATCGAGTGAAACATAACAGTTATTCCATTTTTCGGGTTTAAAGTAATTCACGTTCATTCCCGATATCTAAGATATTATGAAATATGATAATTATACAACAAAACAAACACACTATCAACTAAAGTACACGCACGTATAGAGATACGCACACATGCATGCAAGGTTAACATAATGTTTTGTATTAATGTTAAAAAGAAAATGAGCATTGGAAGAGCTCCGACCCCTAATACAATACAAGTTTTTACCTACTTTTAGGTGTTGAAATCCTAGTTAGTAGTTAGCTAGGTAGTTATTAGTGCGAATATTATTGTATTTTATACTCTGTTACTGTTACATGATTTAACTGAGTAAATAAATGACTAAATAAACCAAAATAAAACTCAAATAAATTCAAACAAAGTGTTTTCTTAGTTTTCGCGTCTAGTACACATGTTAAAGCTATAGGTATAGTGTAATGAGTAATGTTAAATTCATTGTTTAACCTACCCCCAACTTGTTCATTTTAATTATTTAATTATAAATTTTCACTCACTGAAACTTGACATTTTTGTCTCCCGTGATCACGGCTACTAAAAGGCGGCCGAAACGTCCGAATAAAAGTCAAATCACTTAAATCTGTTAATACGTAGTTTCTTTATTCAAATAACGGATAAAGAGAAATGTGCTTTGATTTTTCAAATTATAAAATTTTATGTGTTTATATCTTTACTGCTAATCGCTTTTCAAATTCAAATCACTATTCTAAAGAAGTTTAAAAAAAGCTACTTCTCTCTTATCCTTAAATATAGTTTTGCGCGAATTGTGTATCGATTCGGTATAAAGTATTCATGAATATTCAAAATTTAAAATGATCTTTAATTTCGTAACTTGGCAGTAGATGAAAGCCGGCCTTATATAACAAAAGCTTCATTCAAATTGTAGTAGGTACTTTAACTGATACCAAACAAGAAAATTCTTGTGGCAACTCAAAGAGGTACAAATTTTTCTAGACAGTAGAAAATTGCAGCATAAACACATTTTTTTCTTAAGACTACGAATCTTCTACAACCATTGTTCTTTTAGCCAATATTATAATTTTTTGAATTTCAAACTGCATAGCAAACCATTACCATGGATAAGAAATATTATTTTCCACGCCAATATTCTTTAAATTCCCGCTAAAACTTATATTTTGATATTGTTATTACCCACATTTAAAATAGTAAAATAATGTTTTTCTACCATATAGCTTCCATTGTGATTGTGATGGACAAACATGCACCATTAATGGGCCTAGACATAATTAACATCATTGCTACTATCACGTTACAATCTGACTACTTTATTTATAGCACGTCTACTATTTATAAATATAAAGAATACCTACCTACAATTTTATTTCTACAATAAGATTCTATAGACGTTTTTGTTGGAATCTCCAACGAACAGTTTTTATTTATATGGTGCGGCATAGTACTAGCCACCAAATATACTAAATGTTTCAATTTAGAATAAAGTTGTTCTTTTGTTTTATTATCTGGTTTTCCCCTCCATTATTGTTAAAATCGTCATTATGTTACGCACGTGCAGTTTTCTTTAATAACTAAAATATATACAGTCCACAACGAATTAATATTTAAAGCAGTGTTTAACAGTTTCGCTCACGCACACAAAAAAGCGAAATATCTCAAAGGATAGCTTGTATAAATTTAATATGATAGAGATAAACTATAGGGACAAAAACATAGAATGACAATTGCCTAGTCAAAAATGTAGCTCCAAAATAGTTTTCAAATTCAAGGCAACACTTAATAGTACTAAGACTCATATTCAGTATTATACTAATAACCCAAAAACACCCCATTGCTGGGCTCGGCATCCTACTTTAGGGGAACGGATAGTAGTTTAAAACATCGGTTATCTCGATGTGCCGGTTTCATCACGATCTTTTTCTTCTATTAGGACGTGGTATTTGTGACATAACAATATGAATATTAGGTTAGAAAACTGCTTTACTGATGCATGCGTACTGGCCAGTATTAGAACCCATGCCCTTTGACTCTCGGACGCATACGCTAGCCATTACGCTACCACGACTAATAATTATCTTCCATTAAAGAAATATCCTAGAATTCGATCCGAGAATAACTCATCACTATGTCAAGTTCCATGAGGCGGTATCTCTTTGCGTAGAGATGCTTGTACAGATGTAGAAAAATACAAAAAGAATCTATATTATCTCTGAATCCATTAATTTAAATATTTCTACAAATAAGTTCGATCTACAAAATAGTAGTTAGGTATGCTTTTGTTATACTGGGTAATTTTGGAGTCGATACTAGTAAGACCCAGAACAAAATTTAGGAGTCAGAAAAACAACTCAATGCTTATTTTATCCTACCGGCTATCGAATCCAGACCACGACGGTGTTCTGAGTTTTTAATTTCGTAGACCTTCAAAAAAGCTTATAGTAAGTTTGCTCTACTCTAAACCATGTCTTTACTTATCATCTAGCGAAACTGTGTCTAACACTAACCTATCTTCTTCTTCTTCAGCCAATTTCAGTCCACTGCTGGACGTAGGCCTCCCCAAACACTAACCTATACGAGAACTAAAAATTGATTAATTATTATGTACGTAACTACGTACGTAGTGCTAATGTACTGAGATATAATGATACGGAGATAAATTATATAGTAACAATCGATCGGAAGAAAAATTATGATTGTAATCATAGGAAAAATATACTAACAGTAAGAATAAGTAGCAAATAAAAAATAAGCTGCCGGAACGATAAAATAATGATACGTACAGAATAATGAATTATACGTACCAGTGGATGTAACATATACATACAAAAATCGTCCGAATGTTCAACGATACAGTAAAACATATGCATATAATGAAGAAGAATCGTGAGAAAAATCATTCTACAATACTTATCTTTTTAAACCACAAACAAAGATTCTCTGAAATAGACACGGATAATAATTAAAGTAACACTAATAACGACCATAAAAAAGGCAAACCGCAACATGCTTATTATTATTACTGTTTATAAAGATAACAGATAAAAAGTCGTGATTTTATGTTTTGAGCGTTGTGGTTATTTCTTTAAAAGAGTAAGAAAAGTTATTAGGACTTTTTGTCATTTTTAAATTATATTATACAACTACCTCAGTCGTAACAACATATCAACAAGTTCAAAGCTCATGCTCAGTCATTATAGGGTTTTCAGTGGAATTTTATTCCACTCCAATTACTTCTCTATTCGGCTTTGTAATACTTGATTTCCTAAAAAGACATCTATTGATAACTGAGAAAATTATTTGTAAAAAATCATATAATATTCAATTTAAAAAAACTTAATATTATAAACGCGAAAGTCGGTAAGAATGTATGGATGCATGTTTGTTTCTCTTTCACGCAAAAACTACTGAATGGATTTTAATGAAATTTTACAGTAATATAGCTTACACATCAGAATAACACAAGCTATAATTTATAAAGATATAGTGTTAATTATCCAAAGTATAACGATTTTCCATCACCACGCGGGTGAGATCGCGGGGCGCAGCTAGTATTAAATCAATCCTCTATAAATAATATAAGATAAACATACTTTTAATTTACACATGTTAAATACACATTTTTTCGGAAGGATCCATGAAACGATTAGGCAAAATATTAAATCTAGAGCAACTATGTTTTGCAACTCCAAAGTTTTTATCACTATGATTGCGCAGTGCCTAAAGTATAAGAAACTGGTAAGTTAAATGCAGACACCTTCATGTACAAGGACGTATTTATACTAAAAATACATTTTCGTTTATTCTTAATTTTATGTATGAATGAAAACGGGCTTTTGGGCGATCAATTAAGGGGAAAGAGAAGATGGTATAGACGAAAACAGAAGTAATCCATACAGGCATTCACTAAAATACGTCGTTCATTCCAATTACATGGCTTAGAACTTGGACGGGGAGGTATACACCGCTTAGGCAGTTTTCGTGATCTATATCATAATATTTACCACTTGATGGTGAAGAATAACTTGAGGGGACTATGCAGATCGAACAATCATTATATGAAATCCGACAGTACTCGCTGGACAAATGTGGCGGGTATACTCGCCGTTTGATAGTTGGGACGGCCCAAACTCAATGTTGGAATATTTTATTATGTATACTGGCTAATAATAGCTAACAAAATGACTCTTTCATTAGAACGACAATCAAACATAAAATGGAAAGTAGAAGAAAAGAGAGTTCAAGAAGGTCATTCCATGTTCAAATAAGGAATAACGTGAGTAGTGCGTTTCGCAAAGAATTAAAGCAGTATACCTACTCAGAGTCGAAATCATCAATAATTGTTTTTAGAATAACGTGAAATAAACAAACAGGGAGGTAGTTATAAATCACAAATCTAGAACAAGAAATATGCATTCAAATTTTACTTTAAAATAAGCAGTATTGTAAAATTAAATAATCAAAATATAGAATGATGCACTATATTATATAGGCGAATGTTTCCTAATAGCTCTCTAAGTATGTAGTAATAAAAAAGTCTGGCAAGCTGCAAGGAGGCCATCGTCAACAGCGTTCAAATATTTTGTGTCCACCATTTTTATCTCATCGTTTAGTAGCAAATTCTCATGAAACTAGACTCCTGGCTAATATTGTTACATGTAGACTGTGGGTCTAAAAGATTACTTTCAATTTCAAAGTTGCGTTGCAACGTACGGTTGCAATTTCAATCTGTTCGGTTGACCGCCTCCGTTGATCACACTGCGAACAATCATAGCTTCGTATGCATCGACGCAACCCTACAATATTGCAACCATAGCAATAGGCTGATTTTTTATGTTTTTCATTACACGGACTCATTAGCATTTATTTAAACGCTATAAGTAAACAGCAATAAGGGTTAAAATTGAAAAAGACCCAAAATAATTTAAAACCGTTAATTTTAATTAAAATTTAACCTATATATTGAGTAAAATAAATTTATATCAGCTATCGGTAAATTTTATGAGAGAAAGGTATATTCGTATTTATGTTGCTTGCACCCAGCAATGAAGGTTTAAAACCTTCATTGCTGGGTGCGGCCTTGCTCATTTTAATGGAAAATGCATCACAAGAGCTACTTGTGTTTTCGTAAGACTCGTTTTGGTGGGTTTCATCCGTGAGTAGTCTAGATGAGCAGATTTCTTAACGATGTTTGGCTTTCCCGTCAGCTTGTAGTAGTATTTGTAATGTAATATTATGATATTACCTAATATCTTAGGATAGAACCATGCATCATTTATATAGTTCTTCTGACCTCAGAAGAAATACATAAATGGTGCATAGTCCTATCCCAAGATTCGAAACCAGGAGCCTCCAGACAGCTACATTTAGAGAATCTCATTATGAAATTGAAACATATTCAGATAAAGTTATATTCATGGCACTCCACGTTATTGTGATGCTTGTCACAATATTGGTAATATGAATCTGCGAAGGTGGCTACTTTAACGAGCATGTCTATATAAGATTTATAAAAGTAGATGAACTGAAATTTTTGATCCATGATGTGATCCATCGTTTTTCCCGTGTGGAAACACGCATGTCAAATTCTATTTAAATTTAAAGGAATAATCTTGAAGGAAATATCAGCCGCCAAGTGCAGCTATAGGCACTAGTGCCTTATTCATATGCCACGACGTGTATAAAACTCTAGCCAAGGTGAGGTACTACTTAAATCATCGCAACCATTATCATAATATGAAAACATCGCGACTAAATGGGCACACAAACATCGAGTGAAAATAAACGGATGTGTAAAATCTGCTAATTTCAATTTAACAGTGGCTGTAATAAAAGTTGGGACTTGAGTTGCACATATTTTCTATGGCTTGCAAAGTTTTTAAGCATTTTTGACAGCAGGGAAAATGGTTACACAGGGACGAAAAGTATTGTTTTCATCCCTGTGATCAGGCAAATCAAGACGTGCTTTCAGAATATGAGTAATGAAAATTTTATTACAACATTTCAAATGTTTGTTTTGTTTGCTAGTACAATTTTATGTTTGTTTCTGCTACGACATGCACATGGACGTTGTACTACTAATTCTGACATCGCAGTGTTTATTAGATTGGCTTAATAACTTCGTTTGACACACTCATAGCGTTTCCTATTTACTACAATTTCATAATTGAGGTAGTCACTTAAATTATTTTGATCACTTAACAAAAGGAAGCTACCATAATTTCAATGTGTAGTTTAAATTAGAGGACGTTAATGAGCAGAGCTCATTACGTGTATGTAGTTTAATATAAATGTGTTCAAGACCCAGGTAATAAAGTTGCTTAAGGTTAAACGGCTAGGTGGCGTAGTCGATTTTCACAGGGTAATGCGTCGAAATATCCGTGCAGGAACGGAGAAAGAATACAATTTCCCGCGGCCGGGCGGTCTGTCGTAAGAGGCGACAAAACAACCCGCTGCCAGGTGGTAGGGCATTTGCCCAACTGGATGGCTACCAGCCCTGGTCTAAAGTATGTCGCTATAACAACTTGTGTTGTGTTCCGGCATTAGAGCAGCTGCGCATGTTGTATATAGTTAAGCATACAGTTGAAGTGAACTAAGCCACGTATAATAATAATGTCACCCATAAATGTCCACTGTGGGCTCGGGCCTCCCATTATAGGGTGAACGGACAGTATACCCGCCACGCTTGTCCAAGGCGGCTTGGCAGGTTTGATACATCGGTTATCTCGATGTGCAGGTTGCATCACGATGTTTTCCTTCACCGTTTTTAGCACGTGGTAATTGTAACAATATGCACATTAGATCAAAAATTGACTAAGAGATACATGCGTTCCGGTCAGGATGGAACCCGCGCCTTTCGATTTAGAGGCGCTTGCGCTAACCATTACGCTACCACGACTTTTAACTAAGCCACGTGGTAAGTTTGATTTCACATTACTTGAATCTTAATTACATTAATACTTTGACATTTTTAAATGCATTGTGTAATAAGGGGTCAAATAAAACAAGGGAATGATTATAACTTAAAAGATATTGGATATATTTAACATTGCTAAGAATCGACAGATTGTCAAGAACGTTATGCAAATGAGTCCATTTACATTTCCTAGCAATTTATAATCTATATATAAATTTCGTTGCATATCTCCGAACGGCTTGACGATTTGATGAATTTTTGTGCTTATCGTATTATGAAATCGGCCACATCTATTTGCATCCTAATGTTAGGGTAGTCACCTAATTTATTTTTATTTTTAGACAAATTTTAATTTCTATTTTTATATACAGCATTAAAGATACATACACCTAATTTCACCTTAACATCAACCTATTTTACCGGCAGACGACGTCTCCGGACAGTAGTATAATATATAAACTGTTTCTTCATTGTGTTTGGCAAAGCAGATTGACGAAGTTGTTATGTTTCATTGCTATTCAAACATTGCGGTAACTGCACGAAAACATATTATAGGAAATTTATAAGACGATAATGAGAAAATACTAAAGTGACTGTATAAAAAGTAAATGTTTTACCCATTTTTAATAACTAGCTGCGTAGTGTTTTAACAATTTAAATCCGAAGGCTGATAGTTAGTTACTGATTCTGTTTTAATTATTTATTCTAGATATAAATCATAATATTAGCAAACATAAGATTAATATTTGCAAATTACAGGACATGTATTATTAAAGTACAATGTATATGTGCTTTCTATTAGTTCAGCACTTTGACCGTTGTAGAAAAATGGGGCGAATGCAGCTCGACACTTGAGTAAATTGAGTAAAAATAATTCGGCAACTTTTACAGTTGGTTTTCGAATCTTATATATATCCGTGCAGGAACGGAAAAAGAATACAATTTCCTTTGGCCGGGCGGCCTGTCGTAAGAGGCGACAAAACAACCCACAGCCAGGTGGTAGGGCATTTGCCCTACTGAATGGCTATCACCCCTGGTCTAAAGTATGTCGCCATGACGACCTTGTGTTGTTTTCCGGCTCTAGATACTAGGTACCAATCACCCTTAAGAGAGCAACAGCGCATTTGTAGCACCTATGATGTTACAAATGTCCATAGGCGATGGTAACCGCTTTCCAGCAAGTGGCCCGTCTACCTATCTGCCTTACTCCTGCAATAAAAAACAAACTCAAGTAAACAAATAAATGCTACGTGTAGTTTTCATATTGAATTGTTATCCCCGAATGCCATACCAGTTGTCGTGCGGCTTGCTCTGGTATGTCAATGGATCACGATACGAATCTTATTTTTAAACTTTATTATTTTACTGTTTGTCTTTCGGTCATTAATTTTTTTAAGATATATAAATCCACGTTACAAATCTTTGTTTACGTTAATCCACGTAGGTTATATATTTCACTGTCCAATGGCAACTGGTAACCATTAACTGGTTACGATTACTGTGGCGAATAACTACATGACAAATCAGGCCACGGTTACTACTTGCGCGTAATACTTCCGTACACTGCTTCCGAAGAGATTTATTAAATGTCAAGGCTGTCTTTTATGGTTATTATGGCAATGTACGTTTTTAGCTGGTGTAATTATTAATTGTAGACACAATCTTAAGAGTTCTAATTTTTTAAATTTTTTTTACAATTTATGTTCGCTCTAACCATTGAGGTACTAACTAACTACTATTGCACAAGAAAACAGTATAAAATTGTAGTCAAGTCATCAGTTTCTTTAACTGTTCGCGAATTTTTTCAGCACCTCACTTTACTTTCATTTGAATGTTAATGTTGTATAGGCAGTCATATCAGCTAAAGTAAAATAATCGAAAGAATGTTAACATAAATCTGTAAGAGGATTTCTATTAAACGAATATATGAAATACATTTTAAAAAGGATACGAGTAGGCAGCAGCTTACTCAACAATAACTGACCGCAGTCAAGTAAAATTTCCTCTATTACCTTTACAAGAAAATCAGGGTTTTTAAATTAAGAGTTGTTTAAGTGCTTATTTTTTGGTCTAACGTTCCACATTTTGGGGTCAAAATAATATAAACCTGACGTGTTTGTAAATTGAACCCATTAAAAAAACAACTGGAATAGATTATATAAATAATGGGGAACATGATGCATTTTTTTAGATTTCTTGTGTGTTTACTTGGGATTCACATAAAAACTCCTGGGCCCTATTTCAATGCGGTTATCGCTAATCGACAGCAAATATCTGTGCTATTTTTTATGCTAGGAGTCCCGCGGGAATTTTATCTGGGAATTATTTAAAATGGCCTTATTTAAATAATCGAATTTTTTAACTGATTAATAGCAAACTTTATGTAATAAAGTGTGTGATATTTTTTTAATCCCGGCAATACCGCGGAAATTTTCACGGGAGCAGTTTGTAATTTATAGGGTGTATAAAAATTTGCTAATTTCAACACAGTTTTCACTAGAACTATACCCTACATTCTTTTTTTACTTGGTGCTACGCCTTAAGATTCAAAACCAAAGGCACATGCTTTACATCTCGTCGTATCAGCGTTGTCAATAATTATACCACATTTTCTAACACTTTAATACTAAATATCGTGTCGGATTAGCTTGCATGTATCCAGATTTTACGTGAGCGTATTAAATGTAGCACTACAATACTACCTAGTAATACAATTAATGTATGATCAGTTTGCAATTAAGAGAATTTTCTGCAATTATAGTACCTAGATACAAACCGCACGTGCCTTGGAACGTTGTTAGCATCGTCACAGAAGTAAGTTCCGGTCACCTCTCATCCGGTGCAACCTGTAATTTCTTAGTGTCGTCCTTCACTAAAATATTGATGCAACTTCAAATTATAATCCTATATTTTCGAACTATTGCAGTTAAATTATACCTATAGCTTTGAATCTGGCCTTGTATGCGATATCTATTTAATAGCATGTCTAATTTTGATAATCGATTGCCCCATTACCCATGTAAAGTTATTCAACATTCGTGCAATGTAGATTGGGGCTAATGAATATCTTGTTTTAAATATGGAATGCATGTCGTTATTCATTATTACCTTTTCGCTGTGATTAGAGTTGGGCCATCAAAGAGGGCTCCTCAACCAGTCTGCAAGGGAATGGGCTCAATGAGCCGACATCGTCATTTTCAGTTCCCGAAACTGGCATTATGATGTTGCAATGGGACACCGGGGTGGTATAGTTGGTCGCTCCGAGCATGCCATTGCCATGCCATTACCTTACGTGTATGGGCGGTAAAGTATACATGACAGATTGCATCTCGTTGTAACAAAATTATCATGGTGTTTATATTGTTTGAAGTTCGTCGTAAGCATCATTTCGAAGTCGTCGTAGTTTGTATGTTCTTGACGTTCTTATGTGTCAAACATAACTTGCTTTGGGGCTGTCTCTGAATAGCACGGCACTGGCAATGAATGGTAGGGCAGGAAAAAGTCGCTAAACTTGGAACATTGTGCTAACGTGCCCACGGTATATCTTACAGAAAACATAATATTAAATAGTTGATGTGACATTTATAATAATCAAGCGGAATTCTATATTATTGCTTGCCTATCTATAAAATCAGTGATGTGTTTTTATAGCAATAATATTTTCTAAGATCAATTAAAGTGCTAAGGAGCTTTGAGTTTAAGTGCCGGTTTTCATTACCAGATAAAAGTCATAAATAGATAGAATAAAACACAAATGGAAAATTAAAATGATCGTTGCAAGAATAAAGCAGGTGAATTGTTCCAATTGTGAAATTTAATCAGATTATAATTTATTCGACTGATAACTTTTATCATTCGATAAAAATCGGTCCTTGTGGCCATAGGGATATTTTGCATCTTGTCGCTTGTGTATGAGAATAAAAACCTTTGCACTGAAAACTAGCGATAGTGCAAAAAAAACTAAGTATTGTAATATTATTTTATAAATGCCAAAGTCGTAAAAAGAGGATACCTCCTCTAACTTTTCAACTACTGAGTTTAAAATTTCAAAAAGCTATAGGTGGAACATGTAAATACTTTTAACGAAAATGAATTTGAACATGATTCATTCAATTGCTTTTGAAACTATGAAATATTTTCACTAAAATTCTTTTAAGGGTGTACCTTACTCATTTTTTTTTTATTGCAGGAGTTCAGCAGACAGGCAGACGGCCCACTAGATGGAATGAGGTTACCATCGCCTTTGGACATTTGCAACACCAAATGCGTGCTGCTCTCTTAAGGGAAACTGAACCTGGTCACTAATGCCGGAACACAACTCAAGGTTGTTATGGCGACATACTTGAAATCAGGGGTGGTAGCCATCTAGTCGGGCAAATGCCCTACCACCTGGCTGTGGGTTGTTTTGTCGCCTCTTACGAGAGGCCCCCGCCGCAGGGAATTGTATTCTTTCTCCGTCCCTGCACGGATAAATGACAAGACAATGAACTTCCTTTCTTTACCCATTATTTTTATATAAAATTCATTATCCGAATAATATCAAATACATATTTTATGTTCTAAATTACCTACTATGTTATAAGTAAACAGCAAAAAAGAGGTCACTTTTCCAATAAAGCCTATTATATAATGTATTGAGCCTCTTCTTACTCGAGCTCAAGCTAAAAGAGAATAAATACGTAGTAAAATGTTATCTTCTTTTTTGTTTACATATTATTCGAGTCCCGTGAGGGGATGTTTGAATAAGTAACACGTCGCTCAGCAGACTCTTTCACAGCCTACTCAGCCATTCAGAGAGGCCTCGGGCCCTCAGACATTCATTTCAAACGTTGTCACCCTAACACTTTCAGAACCGTTCTTTATAAAGATAAATAAACACTCAACTATCAAATATCCTTTTTATCCCTGCCAGTCGATTTAAACCGTAATATCCCTTCGCCATCTCATACAATGTATATTAGTGACTATATCCAAATGCGTCTTGTTAATAGTGTCACGATCTGGACGCCGACAAAAACAAATTCACATCTGCATACCTTAAAACACATTTCATTACCTTTCTGCACTTGGACTTCTTTTGTTTACTTTGTGTTTAAAATTCTGATTAGAAAACAGCCCGTTGTTGTATTGTAATATTTTTGGCAGTCATTAGCCAGGTGTTATGGTTTTAAAGTACAAACTGATTCTAAGTAATTCAGTCCACGCGGCCGGACGGACATATTGTGCAGTATAAAGCAATATAGCCATTGCTTTATACTGCATAGATGCTATGTTCTAATAAACACTATAGTAATTCCAACAGCATTTTAAATGGAGTCCCGCAACTCGTAACAATAGCGTTACGTTATTTGCCGATGTTAAACATTTGGCATTAATAATTTATAACAATGTCACATCAGTAATAACGCATTAAACACACGGCTACATCTTAGATACGCAATTAATTTTTAGTATTAACACACTAGAGTAGTCAAATATGGAAATATCTTGTTAGTGGGTTACGTTATAGGGACAACTATAATAGCACATCATAGTCTAAAATGAGTTTTTCATAAATATGTACTACTATGGCGCGCGCCTAATCGTGTAGTGAAAATAAATATATAAATGTCATAGAAATTTAATCAATACATATTTATATAAATTCTGTGTTTTCTTGCATATTCGACCTTAGATTTTATATTTTTTTGCTTATCGTATTATGAATGCAATTATTTTCATTAATTTATATCCCTAATTTTTTTTTTTTTTAGACAATTTTTTTTTTTTTTATGATACAATACAAAATACATACACCTAATATTAATCTCGACAACTATTTTACGGCAGACACGTTGCGGACAGCTATTATTTATAAAAATATTAACATCAACCTGCGATATTTATGTACCGAACAAAATACCTATATAATTCTTAAGAAAAAAGTAATAATGACGATTCCTAAGAATGAAAAACGCTGTGTCAATTGGATTAGCGTGGAGTATAGCATAGACTTGTGCTAGCAAATCCTTGATACATATTTTCCATAATAGCTATAATTTCCTAATTGGTATTCATAAATTGTACATTATATGTATTTAGTTCAGTCAGTTTAACCAAAATGTCAATGAATACATTTGTATAGTATAATAATATCAGACCTTTAAATGTGTCCACTGCAAGGTAGCGTAGATCATTCCTTATGATTTTGTACGAGCAAATATACAGTATACCCACTTCGTTTATCGGAGAGATTGGTGAGTTTCATACATCGGTTATCTCAACGTGTAAGTTTTATAATTATAGTTTCCTTCGCCGTCAGAATGTGGTAATTATAACAATATGAAAATGCTGTCAGATCAAACGTTTTTGAAACGCGAGTACGTTAACTACAAAGCTACCATCGTTTAATTACAAATACATACAAATTAAATTAATACACAAGAATATAATAACTACGTCCGGCAGACGTCGTCTGCCGTAAAATAGGTGATCGTAAGGTGAAATCTAGGTTATGTATTTTGTATGTTATCATAAAAAATAAAATTAAAATTGTCTAAAAATAATAAAAAATTAGTACTACCTAACATAGATGAAAATAATGTCGATTCAGACTACCAATATGCATACAAATTTATGAATCGTAACGTTCGAATATGCAACGAAACTGTGACACGAATTATATATTAGATGTATAAACAGTCTTCTCGAATTTTTCTACGTCTGTCCGTAACTTACATCCATGCCATTTATATCCATACCAGACATTAAATGTCTTAAACACGTTATAAATCTTTATCTTAAGCAATATACATTTATGAAATAGTCTCATTTAATATACACAGGTTAATTTCTTAAGTATGCAACCAATGCTAGCATCACTATAACAAGTAAGGTTACCTTTATGTCTCTGCATACAATATTCAAAATCGTCGAGCCTATTGTATTTTATTTGTGAATAATTTACATAAGGTCGGTGTGATATGGAGTCTTAATAATTGTCTATTTTAGAACTTGTTGTCCTTTTACTGCCATTTCTGTGTTCATATCAATCAATAAGTAGGCCGACCCCTAACCCGTTTTACTTAATGTTTCCGCATCGTATATACGTAAACAATAACCAGGGGTGTTACTTGATTATTTTATTTATTAATAAAAGACTTTAGTGACTAGAAAAATAGTATTTCTAATACAAACCAAATATTATACATTTAATTTAATGTCTATACATAAACATAGAAAACATATGCTAACACTAACCAATACCTTTGTGTTTTGAAAGTTAGTTACACTTTGTTTTGCTAATTGACACTAGTATCGAGTCCTCAGTACGTTAACGAAATTTTAAAAATCACTTAGAAAACTTTTTTTATTTATGAAATAATCTGTTAGAAATAATTCATTCCCCACATAACTAACCGATCACTCTAAAATGTGACCATATTAGCGTAAGCGATTCTATTTTATATAATAAAATTATTGCACGCATAAACGTCATAACTACCCGATCATAACCTATTATAACCACCTGACCGACTCTTCTTGTTTCTATGTTCAACAGCCTATTAAATTCAGTATCTTCAAATTTATATATTTTCTATCTAGAAACCGAAGTAACTAGTAACTAATCTGTTATACATGTAGGTATATTAGAGATATCAACCATTAATCACATAATTAACTTCCTGGTCCAACTTTAAGACAAGAGAGTATTGTGCTGTTGTACAGAAGATTCGCACGACGTTCCAAAGGACAAAAACTTCCGGAAACCGTCGCTAGGCCTGTGCGATTCTGCTCTGAATGATAATGTCTATTAAACAACTTGAGATCTTGTAAGGTCTTGTAAGGAAGTGAAATAAACTTCCGACTTGACCTGTTTGTTGCTTTATAAATATTCTTAATATGCTAATGAACGTTATACTTATTTATTATAAGACAAGAAGAATAATGTTTTCTATAAAAAAATCCCTTATACATACCTTTAAGTGACTTTAAGGTCTAAAATACAATATTTATTATACATTGTATGCTTATAAAAATCCCGGGTTAGTGCATTCACGTATGAACCTCATTGAAACGTAGTTGCGACGATTCATGATTTTGTCATTGCCATTTAACTACGTTACCATAAATATTTGATAGAATAACCAATATCTCAAAACTACTCCACACATTTTGTTCAAACCAAATATTGTTTGAGGTACTCTGGTTATACTTTAAAATTGAGCGATTAGTAACCCCATGTTTTATGCATTGTTATGATTTTTATGACTTGACAAATCATATTCTAGTTACGAATATACCAGACGCTTATATGCGCTCTTTACTTCGTTTTATAACTATAGAGGACACTTTCCCATCCAAAATTACAGACACTACAGAGTTCATGACGAAATTATAAGGAGTCCATTGCAAAATGGAAGAAACAGAATCCTTAATCATAGAAACAGTTCCATAGCCATAAGAAACTCGCATATAAATTTATAATACAAAACACGATATAATAATTAATATATTTAATTAATTTAAACTGTGCTTCTTTACACATTAGAAAGATCTCAACTGTACTCAACCCTAGCGTTGCTTGTAAACAACTGATAAATTTATCGCAGAAAACAAAGAAATACGGTTTTTTTTTGCTCTTACTTTAAGCCTATGCATAGAAAATTTATTTATTATCAGTAGACAAACTCACACATTGTAAATCCCCAAGCTAAGCAAGTTAGGTTTGTATTATGGGTAATATACCACAGACCACTCTGGGGCCGATCCCAGAAACGAAGACCATAGTAACTAACGGCAAATTCGTTTATCAAATTTACCATATCAGAAATCAAACCTGGTGGCTTTGCGTCCCAGAGTGCGCTCGGCTGGCAAAGGCTTATAGCGCACTCAGTTACAGATGCCATAGAGTCGAGTGAGAGCTTAGTCTCTTAGTTACCTTTTATTCTTATTGTATAAATCAGTATGATTAATATTCGCAATATAGTCCAATCGTATTAGGGGTTTCACCTAGAATGAAAGGTAAATCAGATGAATTGTATTAACTAACAAATAATACAAATTATTTATTATTAATGGTATTCCAATGATTTAATAACTTTATACAAACCCGCTGAGGTGCACGGTCGACCTAGCATTTTTTTTGAGCCAGGGGAAATGCATTTCGCACACTACCGGGCCTTTAGGATTAACAAGCGAGAGTGACTCCAATGGCACCAGAGTCATCGCGGTGTGGGACTCGAAATTCATACTCCACTAAACCCCTCCTCCCATGTGCCCCGCGCTTATGGCAGAGGAGCGTGAGACTTAGATCGTAGTTACGCCCACGCTGATCCTAACGCATCAGTGCCTGAGAATGCCCCGGGAAAGGAAAACTCAGTCATCAACAGGGGTGAAGACTATTCTGATCCCTAGATGCTAGAGGGGCGGTCGACCTAGCATTACAGTGAGTATGGCTGAGCGCTGCAGGCTCTCTGCCCGTTATCTCAAAAACGGTTGGGCGTGTGAAAATTGTTTTGAAACAAAATTTGTCGCAAATTCTATGTTCTACAATTTTATAATAACTATTAACATATTAGAGCTATAGATTTTTATGACCTTAACCTTGAATAACTTACGGCGCAGACGCCAGATTTTATGAGACTTTTCAGACATCTTCTAGAACACCAAAACGAAGGTGTACAAGTTTACAGCTTATTATCGCTCATTCCGAGATTGAGCCTTTTTTTGCTAAAACTACTGGACTGATACCTATAATAAATTATCCAATGTTGTCCAAAAATAGATTATCGCAATCAATTCTCTAATCCAAAATTGGATACTAAGATTATTGTCACAAAAAACTAAATTATAATCATTAGAAAAGATTAAAGCATTTTATATGCACATAACACGGATTTTCTTTTTTGTGTTTAGTCTATAAAAACTAGTTATTTACCAAGCGAGCAGTTACTAAGCGAAAAACAAAATTTTAAATTTAACAAAAAATAAGAAGAATATTTGCAACATTTTACCTGTTGTTTAGGAAAACGTTCAAGAATATTATGAAGTAAATTATTGTTTGCTAAATAACACAATGGAAAATTGGACAGCCATTACTATAATGAAGTCTATGCAATGCAAGTGTGTCACTGAAAGAATTATGTACTTAAAGTTAACAATGTAATTTTTGCAATGTATTACTTCATCGTGAGCATGACCCAGAGGATGCTGAAGGAGCATGCCCTTTCAGGACTTCGAAGGGGGGATTACTACCAACTCCTTCCGGTCTGACAGCGGTGAGAGGGCAAATCGCACTGTTCGTATAAATAGCCCAAAACGGCGCTCGCTGTAAAGTGCTCTTGCACGCGTACAAAGTAAAGTTATAGACAGGGCGCATTACTTCCCTGTAAGAAAAGGGTCTCAATGACCCGACGCCATCAGGGGTGTAGGAAGTCTCTTCGATTCTCGAGACCCTGGTATTACGGGAATACGATAGGGAAGATTAATAGGTAGGTCAGAGCATGCCATCAGGAGTCCAATCTTACCCTACTAATATCCTCGGATGGTAGGGTTCATAACAGATAATAACCCGAAAAAGGGCCTATCAGTCAGATACTGTCTCCTGCGTCGCTGTAAATACTGGGGTGATTTTAGTGGGCATCTTAACTGCGAAACTCGCACGGGCAAGTAGGGCACTAGCTTCGGGCGCGGGGCGTCTATCGAAAGGACAGTGCGCAAAATTACCAATTATTATTAAGTTTTCGCGACTTGTATAACACATAATAAAACTACGTTTCAATGGTTTTAAGCGCGATAATTTATTTAATTTTTATTAATTAAATTAATAAATAACTTACGTCGTTTGTCCCCATGTAGTGAAATATTGTGCATGGCGAATTTTATTATTTTAGATAAATTGAGTAATTTGACTAAGTAAAGGGAAATTACTAAAACCTATTAATTTCGCAAGAGACAACATACGGATAACCTTGTGATAATTATTGTTTTTCTTCTATAAATTAGATAGATTGATAGTTAATACACACCTAATCTATGTGGTTATAATAGCTTTCCAGGTAATCATTATCTTGTGCCTAAAAGAAAAATCTCCGTTAATCCTATTAATAAACAATTTAGAGCCAATTTATTTCTAGTCCATCATTTTATGTAAAAATTATTTTTTGCAATAAACAAATTTTGAATACCTATGTATACGTTATCAATAAGGTTTATTAGCAATTGCGTTAGAGAACAGATCTTTGATTTATTTGTGTCAGCTCTTCAATCCAGAAACAAAAGCGATATTAACTTATATAATATTTCTAAACTTTTCCGCAATTGTGAACATAAATATATATCCTTATAAGTATATAATTAACTGCATTTTTTTCGGACGGTTAAATGCTTAATGAATTATAATTATTATTATAATAAATTTTACGATATTTTTCTTAAGAAAAATAATGTATATCATTCAAACTCAAAGTTTTCTTTAAATTTCAGATGTCAATAAACAATGAATTATACAATTCTGAATACAACAAAAACATAAAGTCACGAAAATAAATTAAATAAGCCATAAAGTAAACTACTCATATGTGTGTACAATAAACATATACTACCATACAACGTTCATAGTAAATAGATACCAATGAAGGGTCAGAGCACGAA
The DNA here is from genome assembly GCA_012273795.1 of Dendrolimus punctatus. NCBI lineage: Eukaryota > Metazoa > Arthropoda > Insecta > Lepidoptera > Lasiocampidae > Dendrolimus > Dendrolimus punctatus. Next base: position 9,220,109 of record CM022527.1, read on the forward strand.
AGTAACATTGAGTAATCGGTTAAGGACAATGTTATATAAGCACTTAAATGTTTTAAACTTGTTTGTATTGAACACAACTAACTCAAAATTAAGTATCTCTCGCCGTATTGTTGCATATTATGCAAATCACAAACACAACTTTCAGAAGAGCCGCTCATGCTGGTATCAGTACAGTCTGGTTGAACAAACCAGTAAATCACGTAGAGAACAAATGTCTAGCCATATGATTGTAGATTGTGGGTCTACGATATTTTGGCTTAACGTTGTTAGGTGTTGTTGGTTGTAGGGTGTTAATATGCGTGTCTTAATTCTTACTATTAGGGATATTAGGAGTTTTTGCGGGAACTTATTTGATTGATGATTTGTTCTTTGAAAAATATCATACGTGTTCTACTTTAGACAAGTTGAGAAATCGTTGGCAAATACCTCAATGTGCTTTGTCGTAGTGTAAACAAAACTCTTGGTGATAATTACCTTTGATATGCCTTACGATTATGGTACGACATACTCGTAGGCGATTTTTTGTTTATTTGTTGAATGTAATAAAAATGTTAATGCGATTATTATGTAAATAGTATCGCCTACAAAATAGTATACGATTTTAGCCCCAAAACGTGCTATAACTCTCCGTGTAAATGGCTCTTTAAGATAGAAAAAAATATTATGTAGAGTCATTATATTGTCATTTCAGTAACTAACAGTAAGATTTTCTTTAACGGTTTACATTTAAATTGTGGTAATCTTGGGTGCTCTTGAGTTAAAGTTTACTACTTATAATGGCCTCTTCTCAAACAGATCTTTTTCGATGTTTTGGATACTACGCACAGTACTTAAAAGATGTACAATAATGTACATAAATTAATATACATACAATCATTTACATACTCTAATTTGCATACACTGTTCAGACTAGCTCGTGTAAATTTTGTGTTTAGCATAAGGAGATTATGCTAATTTATTTTTTTGTATGCGATGTTACAATAATTAGACATAGAATTGGTTTCTAAATACAGAAATACCTTCTAAACAATTACTTTTTAAATATTAGCATTTGACTAGTATGAATTTAAATAAATTAAAATATTGTCTTAAGAATGGCCAATAATGTATATATAGCATAGCATACTAATGCAAGGCGGTTCATGTTTATACCTATAAACTCTAAAATTTTATTCATAGTTAATCTTCATTGTAAGCGGTTGACTGTAAATTCAAATATAAGAATCCAGAAAAATCGTTCAACTATAAAATATTATTATGCAGAAGACTATCAAAATCATAATAGAGTATAAAATTAAAAAATAAAGTCAAAGTTACTTAATTTATTGTTATGCTAATCTCTTATTTAAATTAAACTTCACGAATCCTTAATTGAAATGATTTACATAACAAAACAAAATGCATTCGAATCCCTTTTGAATTGAAGGGTCCATATATAAATAGCAAATCCGTCTTTCACGTTTTAAATACCAACGATTTGTCATGTTTTGCCAATTACAATAATTTTAAAAGAGAACAATGTTATGCATGATTTTCGTGTTAAAGAAAAATGCCAAGGCTTTTGTATACGAATTATATAAAAACACTCTATCAAAATAGTAAGAACTAATAACTCGAAATGACGGTTGCAAGGTAATTGATGCCCTAGGCCCCGTTTGAAATTGCGCCCTTTTTGGGGTTCCGTAGACATTTTAGCAGAAATGGATGGAATCCTTTTGTAAATACCTAGCCTTACATTTTTTATACATTAATAACTAATTTAAATCAATTGTTGATTTTGAATTTCATCTTTGCCTTTAAAGTTTTGGCGTCTCAAAAATTTTGCCCCTACTACAATGATGCCGCCTTAGTAGTCTTAATTCACTGTATATTTTTGAATCCTGGGAACATGAATGTATGGAGACTTTAATTGAAGTCGATGAAGCGTGTGTACTAAAATAATAGCATGGGGATCCATTGTGTCTTCATATCCCCATTAAAGAGGCGTGATATGTTTGTTTGTAAATATTCATGCTTTTAACTACTTATTGTTCTATCTTGCTTCCAACTTTGTGTAAATTAGCTAATTGTGATGAATGTTTGGTAATTTTTTTCTGTATTAGCTTATTATATGGTAACATTTGATGTAGCACTTTTTAGTGCTCTTCTCTCTTATTAATGTTACTTTTTATTAGTACACTAGCTTCTGCCCGCGACTTCGTTCGCATGGAACAGTAAAAAAAAACCCCGATTTTGACGCATTTTTTAAATCAGACGGGTAGTTCCTGAGATTAGCGCGTTCAAGCATAGGAACAAACTCTTCAGCTTTATATATTATAAGATAAAGATAAACGGTCAAATATGGAGCTCGAGTTTGTCCATTTCCAAAAAAAAATATATACTCCCGCTTTTTGGCAGGTTTCACAAATCTTAATATGCACTTTTTCATACAATATTTTCTTCCACCGTCAGCTTGTACAAATTTTCAGTAATCTATAAGATACAAAATGTATTTATTCTCTTAATTAAATAGCTCTAAACATGTAAAAATATTCCATCGAATGTCGCTTTAAACAATCTCCTACATAAGTGTAGAAGTGCGTTGTAACGTGTATCGAAATGAGTAACCAGAACAGTGACCGAGGGACGGGATCACGTCGAATCAGTTTCATTGAGTACGTTCGCTTCCGGAGATGTCCCCCAGTGTAGACACCTCACCCCGCACTTGGCCACCACACATCTCTATGAACAATGCATTAATACACGCACTATCTAAACAATATCGCCTGCTTGGAAACAATATACAAATATTTACTAACGTGTGAGGAGAGTGTACAAATTAATTATTAATAGTACTTATTTCGTATCTGATTTTAAAATTAAATATAAATTATAAATACCGAAAACAGTATAGTAATATTTTTCTTCTAGATTTTGAATGACTTTTGCGTAAAATAAAGCTTTTTAAACGTATTCTTCTGATCGCGTGTTTTATTATAATAACAGCCCATAACTGTCCCACTGCTGGGCTCGGGTCTCCCACTGTAGGGGACAGTATACCCGCCACGCTTGTCCAAGGCAGCTTGGCAGGTTTGACACATCGGTTATCTCGATGTATAGGTTGTATCACGATGTTTTCTTTCACCGTTATTAGCACGTGGTGATTGTATCATATGCACATTAGGTCAGAAAACAGCCTAAGTGGTGTATGCGTTCCAGCCAGGATCGAACCCGCGCCCTTTGAGTTTAGGACGCGTACGCTAGCCATTACGCTACCACGACTTTGATTAAATTTGTGTGTATTTTTTGTGTTGTCTACACATACAAAAAATACATCATAATTTAAAGAAGTTAAATAGGGTATCAAAAATTGTTTAAACTGTGATTAGCTAAAATAATTTTAATTCCGATATAAATGATGAATATGCTAAATATAATTAAAGAATTATATGAACAGAGTGTTTTCCCTCTTAACAGAGACAATAAGAAATGGACACATTCTAAGTATAAATAATTATCTAATTATAGTATTTTAGACCACATTTTGATTGCCGTTTAATCTTACTCCTTAGATTAGATCGAAGTTTTAATGTTTTATAGTTAAGATGCATCTTGTAATTAAAAAACTGTTTAGTATTGAAATTTAATTTTTTTGTTTAACTTATTACGTAAAACTTAGGTTATTACTTAAATTTAATATATAAAGCCGGTTACAGTGAGAAAAGAGGAGACTGCCTACCGCAGCCGTATGCGTGAGAGAAAGAAAGGCAAGCCAGACTGGCGCCATAACGCGTTACGTAACGAATTGGTTTACCATCGTATAAGAAGTTATCACTTCAAAAAAAACCGACAATAACAATAAAGTACACAAGACATTTTAATGCTCGCTCATTTTAAACAGATTTCATAAATTATTGTAAAATGTGTCATGTTATATATCCGATAACTTTATTATGATTTACTTATCATATTTGTTTTTTATTACATTTGCATAGTTATTACACTCGCAAGTCACGAACTGTTTTATGAATACTTTCGAATATTTCATGTTCTTAGGCATATCAATTTTCCTTGGCATTTATTCAGGAAACATTCGATAAAACAAAAATATTGCACTTTTAATAAAAACAACTGGAAAAGGTTAAATTGTTTCTGACTAGTGTCAATTAAAAAATGCAATCATCCTAATCAAATTTTGCGTAGAGGCCAAGTATATCTGACCTCTACATAGAGCTGAAATTATTGAGATAAAAAGGTATGGCAGAACTCTAACAAATGGAAATGTGGTTTGCTTGCCAATCCTTTTGAAAACTATGGCATTAATTATATTCTTATCTTCAGACGAACACGTAGAGTATTATCACTTTAAGCAATTTACTAAACTTGTGTTATGTATAATTAATATACAATACAAATATGTGTGCGGTATTAGCACCCAGACAAGAGTTAATGAACAAATAGATCGTTTCTGATATTTATCATGAGGTGAATTTGGGCTGAGTCCAAGTGGATCAAGTACTTCATACTAGAACTACGCGATCACGAGGGCAGTCTTGTACTCATAGATTATGTTGGTATCATATTTAAGTTATATTAAGCTACCCTTAGCTGCCAATGACTTTATATTATATAGTTTTCAACTTCCTGAGGGTAATCTAGAAATACTATAAACTAATGCGGACTGAATCTACATAAATTTTACAACCGCGTTCTGTTGGGCTAAGGCTATGCCAGCTTCCCTGACCGCAGCGCAAAGGCTACGGATTCGATTTCCGACTTGTCAAATTTCATAAACGAACTTTTCGTTATTTACTATGGTCTGGGTGTCTGGGATCGGCTCCAGAGTGTTGTCCGATTGGCGAATGTGAATAATAAAGAGTTATCTTCAGATAACTGTCACATGTCGCGGTCCACTCTTTTCCTCATCCAGCCCCTGCCAGCGACGCAGGTCTTCAGTCTACAGAAATAAGGACGCAAATATTAACTATTTACATATTTATTTTATCCGTGCAGGAACGGAGAAAGAATACAAATTCTGCGGCCGGCGCCTGTCGTAAGAGGCGACAAAACAACCACAGCCAGTGGTAGGCATTTGCCGACTGGATGGCTACCACCCTGGTCTAGAGTATGTCGCCATAACAACCTTAGTTGTGTTCCGCATTAGTGACCAGGCTCCAGTCTCCTTCAAGAGAGCAGCAGCGCATTAGTATACTTTGTGTTACAAATGTCATAGCGATGTAACGTATCCATCAAGTGGCGTCTGCCTGTCTGCTGAACTCTGCAATAAAAAAAAATAAAAAAAAACATAATATGATAATTTAAACATTCTAAGAACATAATGTAAAGAATAAAAATAATTTAACTGCATGTCGGTTAATGTCTACAGAGAAGAGAGAGAGAAGAAGCTGGTGGCAAGCTTTTTTTTCAATTGGTACCTTAAATGGAAATTCGAATGTATTGAATAAAAGTTCTAACTGTGACAAATTATGAAGTATGAAACTTACTCATAAATAAGTGTTTTTATTAGTAAAGACAATTCCAGGCTCACTGAACCGGTATCTCACGTGTCGCATAATACATTAATACTAAGATTTGCCTCAGGAAATCATCTCATCGCTCCAACGTAACACGGCAAATGTAATTTAACAGGTCACTAGTTAGGGCTATGACATTGCTATTACGAAGATGAATGGACTGGAACCGTCACAGTTTAGAATATTTTTTTCAGTATTACCTCTAGTAGGAACCAACTCATCAACGAGTAACCTTTGTATAATTAGTTTTTTATCTACTTTCATAGTTTAAAGAACTGATGATTCTGGTTATAGTGTTTGTACACGCCTCTAATCTCGTGACTTTAAATTAGTGGAGTTTAAATTATCTAACGGTTACTCTAGATCTCAATCTTATACTAATATATGGGAATAAATCTGAAGAGTTTGCTTGAAAGCGCTAATCTCAGGAACTACTAGTCTGATTTTAAATTCTTTCAGTGTTAGATAGCCATTTATCGAGGAAGGCTTTAAGCTATATATCATTACGCTAAGTCCAAAAAGAGCGGAGCACCAATGAAGAATATTTCAAAGTCGGGAGGTTTTTTAACTATTCCGCGTGGACTACGTCACGGGCAGAAGCTAGTCAGATATAATTTTGCACACCCGCTGAAATACGAAATTTGCTACTTACCAAAAACCTAATAATATTAACCTAATATTATTCATTTTCATTTGAAACTATTTGTCTTCGATATTGTGTTTTGAGACTAAATGTGCTGTACCTCACGATACAATGTTCTTGCCAAATTTCATAAAGACCCGTTTAACAGTTTTGTCGTGAAAGATAATAAACAAACAGAGTTGTTTTTGCATTTAATAACATAGATAGCGATCAGAGCGTTGACCGCTTGGCCCACTGGATTCAGAGATATAGGGCACGTGATCTGCGAAGTGTATGGTATGTTCTTTCTTAGCATGGAGAATATGTAATAAACTTTTTACATACAAAATCAGGGATTAGATAATGTGGTGATACCACACAGTTTGGTACATACTACAATCGTCTTAAAGCTTTACCAGCTTTGCTGGTAGAAGAGGTTCTCTATGAAAATTTATAATAGAGATAGATGATTATGAAAAATTATGATAGCTATTATTTCATGTGTAAGGCCACAAGAATGAAATATATTATAAACTTCTGAATAAACCATTTGGTCGTAATGAGGCACCCCGCTGTGTCCATTTCCACCAGCACGGATTTCACCCGGACTGCTCTCTCTTGCTTCCTCGGTATCTCGAGGACATACATAATACTAAATATATGCGTAAGTGGTCGCCTACTGGCTCATAATTATCTATTATAGATTTCCATTTTGAGAATAAAATCTAATTTACATTGTAGATAGTAAACTTAAGTAACCTGTGTAGATACTGTTAAAACTAAAGTTAAAAAATATGAGAAAGTGGGCCAATGTCAGTTCGGCTAAATCATTCACAAAAATCAACACAAACAAAATAGTTATGTAAAACTATTCACAATTAAGTATTCTTTAGATGTTCTTGATGATGATCTTCGGTTTGAAAAATATTAACATTAATTTTTACGATTCTAATTGTGGGAGTATCTCATGTTATCTTGATTCAGTTTACGTTAATATCTGGGTATTTCCAAGTTTTTTTGGGATAATTAAAGTGCTCGTTATGACATAAGGTTATTTAAAAAGGGTCTTGTACAATTTCCATATTACCCTCAAATTTTTAACATGTGAACGTATGTCTATTTGACGATTTTCCTCTAAAACAATTAAATTTTCTTTAGGTAAAGGTTACTTTTAGCCAATAGGACGTAACAGTTGATTTTATTCGATTGCTTTAATTTAAATATAAAGCTATAAATATTTATATTACATAGATTTTTAATTTAAATCTATTTTATACTGGTATTGGTAAATAAATGTTAAGACATTTAGAATCTATGTATACAAATATACATATATTTGAGATCATCTGAAAAAAATAATGGAAACCCCTAATTATCTAAATGACATGTAATTATATTTTTTTATAATAATTAGTTATTAGAATATTTTTATTGCATTTATTGTTAAATTTCCATTCCTAGTCATATTTGTAGTTTAAAACAAGTTTCTGTACAAAAATATAAGTTGTATAAAGTTTTTATCCTGCAAAATGAAATATACACGGAATACTGATCCGAAGTGTACACGGGCGGAGACACCCCTGACATTTGTAAATAATTTCCTTCTACTGCAATTTAATTTTTTAGTGCTACAATAATTTAATTTTGAGTTTAATAAACAATCGATAAAATTAGAACATGCATTAAAATTATTAATATATTGGTGCATGCATTTAATTTACTTGACCTTATAATATGAAATCTTTCAGTTCTGCATATTATGTCGTGAACATTATCACGCGTAACTAATATACAGTTATCACGCAGTTTTATTAAAGCTGAATGCTATTGCATGCGACTATCATATAACAATTTGACAAGAACCAAGTACAATAAAGAACTAATTAAAATGCTTATTGAACGATTTACTTGCTATGTTTTATAATATTTGACGAGCACTTGTTACAAATTAAAATTCACCTTTTTGACCTTGATTTTTTTGGACAACTTCTTATCTTTATGGGTTCTACAAATCTATACTTTGTATTAATTAATATTAAACTAACTGGGCTTTTATGTTTTTTCTTCACCTCTTCACGGCCTCGGGAATGCCTAAGAAATGCTGGCTTGACGTTGTGGAGGATGAATTATGTACCAATGATCTCAAAACAGATGCTGAAAAACGTGCGAAGTGGAGAAGAAAAATCGGACCTTAGAGGTCTAGTAGTATTTCAGACAACCCAGGTTTAAATTAAAATTTGTAATTAGGTATATATAGCAATATGCATGTATGTGCTTTTGTCAACAAAAATAATTATATAGGACACTTGATCCCTGAAAACGTATCAAAGCAAAACTTAATTGGTTTTTATAAAACAAATACTGCAGATACAGTCCTAATTAAAAAAAAATGAATAGGAAATAATAATTTTTTCCAATTTCTTGGAAAACTATGTTATACGAGTGTGAGCAGAACTGAAAAAGATTAGGCCATATCTGGTTAGAGTAGGCCGACAATCTAATCGCCTCAGTTAATCAACATTCAATTATATTATAATTGCATACGTAATAGTAGCAAGTCAGCCATGCAAATCGCGATCACCGTAATCGATATGACCCACGGCCTTGGCCCCAAATGCACCAAGCTGTCCGAGAGATGAAGAATTATGTCTAAACGGATGGGATGACGCCTGCTCTCCAGCTTATTTGTTTGTAAAACTACGCACGTAATGTAGGAGATTCATTCCAGTCATTATTTAATATTGTGGACATTGTTTTGCGCAACATCGGACAGGAGTAATGCCGTGGCTCTAACAGACATATTTTCCCCATTTGTATTTGTTTGTATATTTTCTAATACTGACTTATAAAAAAGGAATCTTTTAAAAAAACTCTCATAACTATCATAGGGTAATTAATAATAATCATCATAAATATCATTGATACATATACAAAAAAAAATACTTTAAAAACCGCTGCTTACATTCTTGTTGAACTGTATCTTAACGTCACGCAATAATGTACATACTTGTATTATTTTCTTATGAAAACGTTATGGGTGTTTCAAGTATTAGTGAAATCTATAATCAATAAGTTCCTACACAAACCAAGACGCCAAACTCTTAACTTATTTTTGCGAATAATGTCAGGTCAAATTTGCTATTGGTAAAAGTCTTAAAAAATTAAAACTAAGAAGATAGACAATATTCCTTTAAAAAACTTCAAACCTTTTGTTACGTGTTGCATTATCATGAGCGCATAATATAAACTCACTTCTTAATTAGGACATTATATTTTCTGAGACATATAGAGATTTAGATGTATGAATTAAAATGTTGTTTTTATACGCGTCTGTAAGAAGTTTAGAAATATATGAGCACATTTAATAAAAAAAAACGAATTTGATCACTGTCTTAAAACCTTTCGAGCACGACTAAGGTTGTAATTTTTTTTGTCATATATAATTAATTATCTGTTTGCGATAAAGAAGAAAGGTATAGTATCCCCTAGCATAAATAAAACTTTAACAAGGAAGATAAGTTTTAAAGTATGTTGTGAGTCACTTGTCGTGTGTTAGTTGCAAGGCGTGCGCTAAAAGTTTGCCTACACGTGGTGCACAAGCCATTGACCAAACACGCAGCCAATATTATGGTGGATGACTTCATGCTTTCAGAGCAGTGCACTCCTTGCAATGCAGTATTATGAATGTCATTTTCTTATTGTTCAATATATTTTTTACTGTAATATACCTACCATTATTTATTAATACAATACAATAAAGAAAATTTATTTATTTACTTTAATTGCCTCAAGGCTGTAAGAATAATATTGAGCAAACGTTACGACCATCTATGAATAAAGTATCCAATAGGCTCATTACCTCATATGATCGCTATTATTTGTTCAGATGTATATTTTATTGCTCAGATTATTAACGCTTAACTATTAAACAAAACAAAGAAATCTTTGTAAAGTTCTCAGTGCCAGATTTTTTATCATAAATTATTTAGAATATATATAATGTTGTATAAATTAAACAAAGTATTTTTTTAGACTAGTAAAGTAATAAAGGCAAGGGAGCTAGTACCAATTATTTAATTATATTCTCTAATCACGACTATTACAATAGCATAATCATCAAATTATAATGAAAAATCAAATCAAATTGCGCTTTGAAGTAGTTTAGTATAGGCCAATACTCTCCGTAAAAAACGTGACTAAAAAGCAAATAGGTAATTAAAATTTGGCCCTGAAAGACAAACATATAATAAACGTGAAATGGGAAACCTAATATCTTTAAACTTCTTACGGATTGATATAAAATTCTAACAAAATGATCAATACACAAAATTACTTAAACTCAAATAATTCTAATTAAAGTGATTTATTACATTACGGAAATTATATTAAAATAGATATCAAAGTAAGCTAACGTAAAAAATAAATTACTTACAATGTAAATAATATTACATATACTTATGGAAACAACCGGGGTATCCTGTTACATAAAAGTATTCAGTTTTATATTACAATCAAGATTGCGTTCAGTGTAACATAATTATTATGTGTAAAATTACATTGCCGTTACTCCATACTTCCTTAATATATTTGTTGATTTGGATATCTGTCAAATTGTGTGTTTGTTACCTTGTCACGGTATTAGTTATGAATTGATTTAGTGTAATAGTATTTTAGATACTGAAGATGAACATAGGACGCTTTTGTCCCGGAAAAGGCTATAATTTCTGTAGGATTTAAAACCGAAGTTTTAATTGTTAGCTTACATAAATATGTAAATATGATTCGGAAATGCATACACTATTTTCGCTCAATTGTCAAGAACTTCGAAACGATGTATGTAAATTGATATGAGTTTTTGCTCAGACACTAGATATGAATAAATACTTCTAACACTTTCTCGCCTATAAAATTTGACATTTTCTACGAGATCTTGCCTGGTGGTAGGGCATTTGCAAGTCTGGATGGTTACCACCCCTGGTCTACAGTACGTCACTATAACAACCTTGCGTGGTGTTCCTGCATCAGTGACCAGATTCCAGTTTCCCTTAAGAGAGCAGCAGCGCATTTGTAGCACCTTTGGTGTTGCAAATGTCCATAGGCGATGGTTACCGCTTTCAATCAAGTGGGCTGTCTGCCAGCCTGCTGAACTCCTGCAATAAAAAAAAGATACGGAATAACGGAAACATAACAATGGCTAGAGTTTTTATAATTATTTTAACTTTATAAAAGCCTTCTTAATTTGTTGTTTTAATCTCTGAAAACATATTTACGTTTTGTCTGTACCAACTATTTAAAACTACTTTCAATATTTTTATAAATCTTAAAATAATTATGTATTAGAAAAGCTAAATCTTTTGCCATATTTAAAATTCACTCAGAAATCATTATGTTAGTCTTACGCAATAATGTATGTGCTAGTTCATAATAGACTGTCATCTGCTGTCCATGTGTGTCAAGTTTATTCATTCTTTTTTCTTTGTTGCATAATATTTAATTACAGATAATTTAAGAATTTCCTTTGAGTCCGGTTGCCTAGAAGAGATCGATAAGGCCGCCTTTTGTTTTACCAAGTAACTATAGTCTTGTTGTGCATTTTTGTTTTGGTGAACAATAAAGTGTTGTACATTTCGCAAAATCGTAATGAGCTTCTCTCATACTTATTATTACGAGAAGATTCTATAACTAGTTAATAGCTACGAATTAATTTAAAAGTGTTGCTATTTAAAAAAATGTTACTTTGAGAGAGGCATGGGTTCTATTTCCACTCAGAATAGAATAACATATGGTTTACAAATTACTATCTGGCTGTCCTTATGTTTGTCATACCTCTGCTAATCAGTTTTAATAAGTATTGTATTAATTTAGCAAAAAGTATTTTTAAAGAAAATATGTTTGCAAATCTCTACAAAGTGCTGCGACTAATTCAGTTTTAATATTTTTTCGTACTAATTGGGATTTACATTTTTTACTTTATTTTTCAGTTATCCCGAATCAAACGGCGAATAGAGAAAAAAGTCGACCTGTAGATTCATTAGAAGAAGAAGGACCTGATGTAGTTTCCGCGATCATCGGCAAATACGGAAGATGGCAACTTCTTATGACTTTTCTATTGTCATTGTTCTCTTTACCGTGCACATTTCATATATACCTGCCTACGTTTACGGTAAGTGTCTTACATCTTTCCATCCACATAATTTAATATCAAAAATGTTGTAGGATTATTGCCAATATTGTGGGTTCAAATTTTGGCGGGAAAATGTGCGCCGCTTAAATTTTTCTGACCTTATGTGCATAATATATACATTGCAGCTACACGAAACTGGTCTTAGAAGACTATAATAATTTATCGTGGCATTATTTCGCCATTCATAGATTTTTTAAAACAGTTAGCTCTTGCTACGTGTTTTTACATGATCAGTTTACACCATTTTTTATGCCAATCGGTCCTGTTCATAATCTTATGCCTAAAATCGAGTCAAACAATTAGTTACAGTACATAGTTTCAATTCATTATCATGAAAACCCTGTTAAATAGAGGCCAAACAAATTAATTAATTAATAATTTTATGAGTATATATTTCTGCTGTTTTTGTAACAATGTATATCTATTATCATTTAAGAATGAATAATTTTAAAATACTTGTCGCTTGGCTATAATATGCATCAATAGAGGTTTTAAAGGCTATGACAATTAGAAGTGTTATTTTTGTTGTTTTAAACAGGCTAAGGCGACCAAGTTTTGGTGTCGAAGACCAGATAATTTGTCAAGCTTACCTTTAGAGGAATGGATTAAATATAGTCAGCCAGTGGATGGCTGCAGCGTCAGAACATTATCTTCAGCGGTGACTGTGGAAAGCATATTAAATAAGACCGCACCGTTATTAAACTCTTTTCAAAAGTGCCAAGAATGGGACTACGACCGATCAGAAGTCGGAAACACAATAATTTCGGAGTGGAATCTGGTGTGCGACAGAGCTAGTCTCACCAGTTTAGCCGAAGTGGTTTTTTTAGTGGGCGTTGGAGTCGGTGGTGTTATAGGGGGATTGATATCAGATAGGTATGTTCCATTCATCCAAAATAATTTTAATTATACCCTTGTAACCAGGCTAACTGACATACGATCGCAAAAAGTAGTTAGTTGAAGTAGCAGTAAGCTAGTCACATGTCTCACACGACCGCTTGCCAATAAAGCATACCAGACTTAGAGTTGAGACCATGTTTGTACTTAAGTAGTAGTATAAAAGAGCTCTCTAGTTCGGCCGAGTGACAATCTGCGCAGTCACCGGTAAGGCCTGGATCAAGTAAACGGAGTTCCAGGACACGTTAAGCTGATTCGACGAAGCCTGTCTACATATAGTAGTGGACATCGAATGAGTGACTTGTGGAACATTGTGTCCTAAGACTTGACACGTCGGGTTTTTTTTATAAAAAGATTTTTATTTTCTCTCAAATTACATGCAGTTTTTAAGGGTGTGAAAAGGAATAACTGCAGTCCATATATTACGTAAATAATAGGGATAATATTATCGTGTAATTATTGAAATAGCACTCGTGTACATGATAGTGATTATTTCTACGTAATTACCACATTAAAGCATAAATCAATGACTACAACTTTCTAAACTTCGAAATGTCTCTTATTCATTATGAATATTTTGAAATAATTTACATACCTATACTTTCAAATAACCTTATAGATAGATACAATGTAGATACAATAAACTTTATGGTAGGTAATACCTTCATAGTTTGTGATGCGGCCGCAACAGCCGAGATTACAAATCACGCTTGCCAAAGACGCTTGACAAAGAAATAATTTTTAAAAAATCTAACCACTATCGCTACTATTAAATGGAATAAAGGCTAATAAATAATTCACACTACTGATTATCACCTTTACGTGAATATTATTAACTCTCACTAATTACTTGTCACCGTCTTTGTTTACGCACTGATTTACCGGTTGCTATTATTCAAATTTTAATTAAATTTACTGTGGGATGACAAACTTTGTTTATTCCCAAGTTAATAACGCTTATGTTAAGGCTACTTACTATACAGCGGACAACTCGAGGATCCATATAAGAAACACCCAGATCAAAGCAAATGACAAAAATATATTTTCTCAAATTTACCCTACTAGAAAATCAACACTCTATAAATATAGGTACCAGACTAACACGACAAGACTCAAACCATAAGACCACATAGACTAAAGTTATTTTCTTTCACCTTTTCCTATTTGGGGTTGACACAATATATGTATTCATTCCACACTCCTCTATTCTAAATTCTAATAAGGCTAAAGTCAATTATGGATACTTAACATAAACTAAATAGATTAAAAGCCTCTTGCAAACAGTCTGTGGCAAAAGTAGCAAACTTAAGCTACTTTTTTACAAACCATAGATATGATTTGTAACTGTTCTTGATTATGAATTTCCTCTTGATATAATATTCAACTAAGACACCTTTTCTGAAGTTTCAACCCTTCATTAAATAATGCAACATTCGATATTACGCCTAATTTGGACTACAAACTGAACTCTACACTAGGACGTGGATCTAATTGAAGACTTACTTTTTCAGGTTTGGAAGAAAACGCATTCTAATGGGAATGATCGTAGCACAAAGTTCGCTCGCAATTCTATCGTTGTTGGTACGGTCTTACGTTCAGTACGTGGTTGTGAGGCTTGTGATGGGATTCGTTTCTGTGTCCGTGGTGTACGCCGCCTTTGTCCTCTCAGTGGAACTAGTTGGTGGCAAGTGGGTCACTATAGCCGGAGTATGCAATTTCTTCCCTCTACCACTGGCTTACCTTATAGTGTCATTATTGTCGCTTGTGATGCCGAATTGGAGGGAGCTACAACTGACGCTATCAATACCCGGATGCTTATTGCTTGCTTTATGGTAAGTTATATTAACCTAAAACATCTATTTATACTTACCCTATATGTTACTATGTGGGCAGGAACGGAGATAGAATACAAGTCGTAAGAGGTTACAAAACAACCCACTGCCAGGTGTTAGGGTATTGGCCCGACTGGATGGCTACCAGCCCTCGTCTAAAGTATGCCGCTATAATAATCTTAAGTTGTGTTCCGGCATTAGTGACCAGGTAACAGTCTACCTTTAGAGAGCAGCAGCGCATTTGCAACCTTTGGTGTTGCAAATGTCCATAGGTCCCTAGTCTGCCTGTCTAGTGAACTCCTGCAATAATAATAAAAAGAACTTTCCTTACAAAAACAGGTAGAAATTTAACGTTACTTGTATAGAGCTTATGTTAAATTTCAACTAACAGGAACGCAAATTAACCGTTAGTAAAATATATATAGGAAACGAGCATCACAGGATATCAGAAACGACAAATGGATGTAATTATGCAAACTGGAACTTAAATAAAAAAACAGTTCGAAAAAAATGTATTGGATATTACTAGCTGTGCTCACGACGTCGTTCGCGTGTATTTTTTTTTCAAAACCCCTTAATTTGAAACATTCTGCATTGGTGCTCCGCTCCTATTACTCTTAGCGTGATGTTATATAGGATCAAATAACATTTCTTGTGTTTTTATTTCTCATATTAAAATACGCTATTTGAAAGGGATTCGGCATTTATGTAACCGCAAATCAAACAGGATCTATTTTTGTATATTTTTTAAAATTATGTCTTTAGTTGATTAATATATAAAACATTTTCTACTGTAATTTCTTAACGCTAGACGTGGCTTAAGTTGTCTAATGGCCGGTTCCTATTACTATTCATTAACATGCCCTTTTATTATCGCCCTAAATGCCAGGGCCACGGGCATATGGCCTAACCCCTCCGCTTGCCCTGGCAGGCAGTGGCCCCTTGACCTCATACACTGTCGGCGAATTAATTACTTTTGTCTACCGGCATATTCATGCTCTTATTGCGTGGGGCGGTCAGTAACGCGCCCCACGAGAGGAGAGGTGAGCGCGCACGGAAGACGTCACACTTCCATCTCGACGGTATAACTGCGGGTGGGGAATCATTTCCCCGCGACGCCTACTCACGGCGGCCGGAGGCCCAGCCTAGCCCTCCGGTGCCGACGCGTCCTCCTTTAATGGGAGCGAAGCAAGAATGTCCGCTCACGCTCCCGTTCCGCCTCCTCCTTCGCAAGCATAACGCGCCCGCGGAAGGAGTAAAAGGCGTCCCTTCACTTGCCCTACCACGGTTGAATTTTGATATTAAACAAATTATAACCAATAATAAGGCAAATGAACGGTCTGTAACATATAGCAACCGGGCCTAAGACATTTGAACATTAAATTTTGTAAACCGTTGTAGAGATCCTGTTTGAAATGTACGGAAATTATATTCATAAGAAAACAACGTATTTTCGATAATGTCCTAGCGAAACATTCTGATTTTTTTGAATCAAACGTATAACATGTTCATTCAAGTTAAAAGGTACATTAAGAGTACATTTTTATTATAGTTCGTTTATTGCCAAGACCATGAAGTTAGAACAAACAAACATAAGCCTTTACATTAAATATTACAAAATAGCTAGGTAGTAAAAGTAGTAGTAGTAGTAAATAGCGGATATATAAAAAAGGCGAGCGTAGCCCATTTAAATATTTTTTATTTGTCAACTGACTTGGACAAAACAAATACAATTGTAGTTTTTCATAATAATTAATAATAACAATTAAATACATAAAACATTTACTGACTTCTCGTATGACAATTATTATCAATAAAGCGGATTAATCTAAGACAGAACTTTATAAGCCTGTCATATCCGTATGTCTGATTTGTCCGATACCCGTTCATCTACGTACCTACACCATTTTTCAAGTACTGAGTAGAGTTAATGGCTAGAAGATGTATTCTGTTTACAGCTTTATCTGTCTTTTTCTGTTTACTAGCTGACCGTGCCCACTTCGCTGGGCATCAGATAAAACTTAAAAAATACTTATTATAACTCCCAATCAAATAAACCCTATGTCACTCAGGAATAATGTAGCTTTCCACTGGTGAAAAAATCGATTTAGTAGATCCAGACATTACCCCTCTACAACGTCATAAACTCACATAAGACCCGAGCTCCTCTGTTAGTCAAAACAGATTCTCAATATTTTTACTTACTGAAAAATTTTCATTTTACTACTGTTTACTTTTTATTTTCTATGAGTGAATTAAATTACAAAGGTTGGTTGGATAAGAGGAAGGATGGAGTGGTGGGTGACAGTGTGATTGAATAAGTGGATAGATTGGATATTTATATGGATAGTTGGCAAGATATGAGAATGTATGGATAGATGAACGAGTGAGTAGAAGGGTGGGTGAGAGGATAGTTATGGGTGAGTGGTGAAGGAATTTTAGGTGCAGAGGAAGGATGTTATAATTTATTTATTTATTTCTATTTCTAATTTTGCACTTCTCTTATGTCTATTTATGTCCCTATATGTGTATTACGGTTTCTTATAAATTCTATTGCCAAATTTGTTTTTATAAATTACTTTCTACTATTACATTGTGTCATGTTTTTTGCTACATTTTGTTATAAGTTTTATGTATTTCGGAAGGTTGCTGCAGTATTATATTTATAAACCACACAAATTTTCCTCATCTGTCTTAATGAACTTTTCTCGTTACTGACCATTACATTAACGTTATTTGAAATTAACATTTTATTATTACAGGTTTGTATTACCTGAATCACCAAGATGGTTATTAAGCATGGGAAAAACACAAGAGGCAAAAATAATTCTACAAAAAGCGGCTAAATTTAACAAAAGAGAAATGCCAGCTGATTTGGACAAATTGCTAATGTTGCACAAAACCGAGACACAAGACGAGGGCCCTAGTGTGCTGCTTCTCTTAAAGGGTGCTCTAAGAAAGCGAACGATTTGCTTATTCTTAGCTTGGTTCGCAATGACGATTGCCTACTATGGACTTCTTTTAAACATCGGCAATTTCAACTTGGGCAATCTCCATGTCACATCAATAATTCTAGCCGTAGTCGAGATTCCGGCTATAGCAATAAGCATTCCGATACTTCTGAAGGCCGGTCGGAGGATTCCCATATTCATCAGTATGATTGTATGCGGTGCTGCTTGTATTGGAAGTGAACTGTTCTCTTTGGCTTTTGAAGAGGAATGGTTCGTGATAGCGTGTTTGATGGTCGGAAAGTTTGCCATTGGCTCCACGAATATGATGTTACCGATATTTACTGTTGAATTATATCCCACTAAGGTGAGGAATTTGGGGGTCGGCGCTAGTCAAATATCCGCTGGCCTGGCGTTGATATGCATCCCCTACTTATGGAGATTGGTAAGTTATATATACCTTTATACAATTTAGGGCAGGTACTAATGCCATTTTGGCGAAGACCAAACGTTTATGACATACTCATATCCTTTTGTTCATTTGATCCTTTTGTGTGTCTCAGTGTGTACCCGCCTATTTTATTTTTTCATTAGTATTATTCCCAATTATTGTTATGTTATAATAAAATCTTGGCATTGATTCTTGTGGTAGCTAAAATTTATAATTGTGGGCAACAATATTTTATACCAAATTACAATAATATCTACCTAAACTTAATAGAGCATAACTATCAAGTGAAATTTTTCACGTGTACGTTAATTTTCACGTCGTCGTGGGTATATTTTGAAAACTAAAATACAAAAACAGCCATTGGCAAAATAACGCGTTAATTTCAAATAATTAATAGTAATAATATAACAATGAGACATATATATACCTATATGAATTTGTATTTCAAGAGTAACTAAAAATTTAACGAGCGTGTATTTTAGTTTTTCTACGAGTTTTCGAAACGACTTTGTTGAATAAGTATTTGGTCGGTACCAGTTGCAGAATTAGAATAACTTTTTCCTGCAGCATATTGTATTATTTAATAAGAATTATACTATCGGCCTTACTAATAATAAGCTCGTTAAAACGATTAGGCATCTCTTAAGTAAGAGAACCAGAATCAGACCCTAATCAATGAATATCTTTCCTTTTCACTTATAAACGTGTATTATCTGTTGTTTATCTAAGAGGAACAGAGACAAGTGAAATTTGAATGATTACCATTGGTTGTACCCAAAATATTCGACTAAAGAGGAGTTTATGGTTAAGATTTTCCTTAATCAGTTGCTGAGCAGTTTCTTTAAATTTAAGAAATGATTACAAGTAAGGCTCTGTTAAGTCGAAAACACTGTCGATCGACATTAATCTTAAACCAAATATGGACGTCTTCTTTTACCCGACCTATTCTTAAAATGTCTGACAAAAATGTAAGCAAATAACGAGTTGCATTTAGTTAAAGATAAACTTAATATAAGCCACCAGACTACAGACCGTCTAATAATAATTTTATATTATATTTTCAGACAACGCTGAACGACCATTTACCTATGGTGACAATAGCTGCTGTCGCCGCGGTTGGCGGTGGAATCATCCTTCTATTGCCGGACACTTCACGCCCGAAAGAAACACAACCTGCTACCGACAGTAAACTGTAAGAAAATCACATTTATCTTATCAAACTTTCATATATCTACTCTCTGAATAGAGCGCGTTTAGGTTATTTTTCTCAGCGGAATTTAAAGTAATTAAAAGGTGAACTAGGTACAGTATTCAAAACATATTATGTATCTATATAAAATACTATTTTTGAATTATCATAATACAATTGAGTACTTTTTCAATAAGGATTTTCTGGAAAAAATTGCTCTTTAGCCATAAGCGCTCATTCTGTATATTATAAGTCATTGTTATATTTTCTTGCTGGGCAATAGAGTTATCAATCTTCAATAGTACCTAAAACAAAAAAATCTACTACTTATGCATAAAGGTTGAGTAATTTGCATTAAAAATGCAAGCGTTAATAGAATTAAGTAATTTTATAACTAAATTATTAGGCACTAATACTCCTTAATTCTAATCATATTGAAAAGTTTTTAAAGAAAGTCAGGCCCCTATTCTAAAAGAATACCCAATCGTAAACTGATGCTTGAAATGAGAATCGATACAACCGAAATGCCGTACAACCCTGTGGCGGCGCCTCGTTAATTTTGATAATATTATTTATTTTATTTTGTACGGTTTATTATTGCAAACGTCAGTTTGTGCATCGTTCTAGAATACGAGATTAAGGGCCGTTTGCATAAGGTTGCTTAAATTTATTTCATAAACACAAAACGTGTTTAACACCCTTAAAAACAATTAGCGTCTTGC
This sequence comes from Dendrolimus punctatus, assembly GCA_012273795.1. Taxonomy (NCBI): domain Eukaryota; kingdom Metazoa; phylum Arthropoda; class Insecta; order Lepidoptera; family Lasiocampidae; genus Dendrolimus; species Dendrolimus punctatus. The sequence continues at coordinate 9,240,464 of CM022527.1, forward strand.
ACAATGCAAAATTGACCGCTAAATATGTTTAAAGAACTGTCAATATATTTTGTGTAAAACGTATTTAGGCAGTTTAATATGATTAACTAATTTTATTTAAAGGCGATCGTTATGCGAGTGGCCCTTAGTTTGCAAGGTAATCTTTGAATATGACTTTAATCATATATTATTTATAACAATATACCGTATTATGGTGTGATAAGGTATGAGTGAAAGAATCAAATAATAAAAATAAATTCACCCAGGGTCGACTAATATTTGATCATGAGTATTTCATATAGGTTTCAACTATTCCATCCCCTTTATTCTATCCCTCCTATTTCATAATTCATTCCATCTATACTATCCTGATGGTTGGTAACACGTTAGGTTTTGCAACTATTTAATATTATATAATTATGGTGGCCACTTTCCATACGGTAAGCCGCCTGCCTGTTTCCCACTATCGTAATAAAAACAAAAAATGTCAAAAGCTGGAGAAGCACGTTTTAGTAGTTTGAAGTGCGGTGTTTTATTTGATTTTTATTCCTACGTTTTGGCCACTTTCCAGTAGCGGTAGCCGTTATCACGAAAGACAAAGATGTTAAGAGTCAATGAGTAATGTTAAAAAAATATTTAGCCTAAGAAGCCGAAATGTTGACTTAAAAATTAAATAAAGTACCGCGCTAGAGAAGCATGTGGTGTGATCTAGTATTTCAGAATTTAACAGTTTTTCTTTTCCCATGACCAATTGTAGGCTTATATTCCGAACTATACTGAACAGCACTCAGATGCTTGAAATACTAACTTGTGCAAATTGAAAAGTTTTCAAATACGCGGGGAATCACAGAGCCTCAACAGGCTAATTTTACGACTTCTAGACTACTCAAGCGCCATCTGTTTTTATTTTTACAGACCAAACTTCGATAGCAACTCGCCTTGCAACGGAACGTTCACAGTGACCGACGAGAGAGGGCACTAGTGGTATTAAAATGAAGATTCAAAATGAACTTTGCTTGACCACGTAAATACTTTTCATCATCAGTACAGTGATTAGTGAGATTTTTTTCGAATTTAATGTACAATACATAGTTAATTAGGTATATGTAAATAAATTAATTTACTTTAATTTATAGATATATTAATAAGAATCAGGACATATCTTAATACGAATATGTTTATAATTTGGCTTAAGCCAAAAAACGTTTATTTGCCAATATCATTTTTTCTCTACTTTAATTTTTAATAGATGAAAGTAACTTCTGCTTTACAAGATAATCCCTCAAGCGTACAGAAACTGCCAAACAAAAGACGGGTATGGGCTGATGTTTCTATCACCAGATAAAAGTTATTCATAGGATAAAATATAATATAAATGTACTTGTAATTTATTTAATTAAATAATAGTGATTTCCATAATTTATTGAATAAAACTAACTTAAAAATGAACTATCAATTACAAATATACAAACCTAATTAAAATAGTACTTAGTCCTAAAATAAACTATATATCTATATACAACATAATTTTTACGGATCAGTATGGCAATCCAGCGAGGAAACGTAGCCTGCTTTTGGGCACCTTACTCATAAAAAACGGTGATCTGGGTTCAATATTCTACTTATAGTCTTGAGGGAGTATGAATAGAATGCAATACAAATAAGTTAAGTTTTCTTACATTGTATTCAATAGTATGTAATTTTATAATTATTCAATGACATATTTTTTAAATTAAAATGACAGTTGTACTGATAGGTGTGAATAATTATTGTCCAATTGTGTCACTTTTGTGGTTAGGCAGGTTATACTTCAGTAGATATATAGTTACATAACTTTTATCTGATGAATGAAAATTCGGCCCTGAAACTAGTAAACTTGCCCACAAGTATACAGATAGCCTACTTTGCAGGTGAAAAGCAGGCCGTTTATTGTGGATTGTTTGTTTGTATATCTGCATCTATACAAGTTTATGGTCAAACCCCTTATGCATAATAGATATACGAGGTTTGTAAGCTCGTTTAAAAGATTCTTGCAATCAGAGTGCAGCAATGGAAATCAGATAATTTATAATTAGGATAATAGTCATCAATTCATGACTTGGACTTCAGGATACGGTCTTTAAAGAAATATGCTAAATTTCGTTAAATTGGGCTTATATTCAAGAAATGGAAGCACAATTCACATTGTCACACACAACAGTTGACATGAAGAAAATAAACAAAAATACACACGTCTACAAAATATTCACATACAAAATATTTTAATCCAATTTAAAATAAACCAATGGCAATTGAACAATATAATAGATAATTTAGATAGAGGATACTGCTATCGATGTTATATGATAATCGAACTATCAATTTTAATTTTAAAAAAACTTATTAACTTCTAAATTACCGATTTATTGTAATTTAAATGTAGAAATAGTTTAAGATACCTTAGGTATTTAGTATTAATTTATAACGACGCTGGTTCGTCAGTTTTCTTATAGAGTGAATTATTGTATCAGCTTATATTAGGTACATTATGTAGGAATCGTATATAAAACTTTATTTTTACTTTGTCATGATCTATCAATTTCTGCCAATATTTTACTTAGAATTCTAGATTAAAAAGTTATTGTTTTCTTAGAAATTGGCCATTTGAACATTTTATAAAATAAGTAAACATATTATTATTTCATTTCAACATGTTCCTTTAATAAATTATTTATCATATCATCATCGTATTACAGTTTATTCTTCTATGATTTAACCCGCTTACTTCAATCTAGTTAGTTTTGCTTTCTAATAGAAAAAAATATTTACGTAGAAAGGACTTCCTCTCCTTGAGTACAAATATTACTTATCTTAACAATCATCACTTAAGTATTGTAAAATAAGTAATATTTGTACTCGAATATTTTTCTTGTTTTATATAGACGTTAATTACATTTTATATTAAAATACTTTATATTGTAATTTTTAAACCTTAAAAGTATGTATTAAAAGTATGTAGGTAAATACAAATAACCTGGTTCGTATGTGATATTTTTATATATGAGAGTTGATATTTAATAATATTATTGTATATGTATGTACATCAATACAAACAATTATACCTATATAGAGTGAAGTTTTCAAATCCTAAGATATACGCAATAGAGTAAAATACTCAAAGGAGTTTCACGAAAACTAAAGTGGTATCATTCTATTGAAAAATCAATTAACCTTGTCAAGAATCGAATCGGCTGATTTTGAAAAATAAACATTCATGCTGTATTATTATACCAAATCGTAGAGTAACTTGTCAAGATCAATGTCTGTAAGGAATTACTAACGGCAAACCAAGGGAAAGGCTTGTTTTTGAACAAAATGCTCTATTTTCCCTTTCCCTTGGTTTGTCGTTGGACATTCCTTCACAGAAATTCATCTATATAAGTTACCTTTAGCCGTAGCCACCCTTACATTATTTTTTTTTTTTTTTGTAAAGGGTCCTCTACGTATTGGCCGTCCCATGGCCCCACGCAAGCCCTCCAAAAGTCCGGGCCATTTCTATGGCCCGTGGTCTGGAAAGACATACAGGTGTGTTTATTTTTTCGAAATCAATCGATTCGATTCTTGACAACAGTAATTGATTTTTTTAAATTTTATGTCACCACTTTGTCAAACTCGGCCTCGAGACTCCTTTGAGTGTTTTTTTGCTATTTAGCATCGCCATAGGATTTGGCGTTGAAGACCCATTCTACAGTTATATTTGAGTGTATGGAATGGAACGTGAATAGAAACACAATGAAATAATTTTGGCTTCTACCCTGAGAAGCGTGTGCGTCAGGAATAGATTAATTTAAAAAAAATGGCATTCATGAAAAAAAACGTTAATACAATTTACTTTCTATAAAATTATGTTACGTATAGGTATATAAATAATACATACCTAATTATTACAGTGTTACTTTTTGCTAACTTGAAGATTATAATTACCTGAGTATTGTAACAGTAGTTCGCATGTTACCTACTCTGTCATTGGTGTGTTACTTTCATAAATTTCAAACTTCCATAAATTTTATGGTTTAAAATTTTTACTTTTTATAATACTATCTAATCTTGTAAAATATAACAAGTAATCAATAGACCTGTTCAAATGTGTTTGAAAACCCTAAGCAAACTATCAAACTGAGACACAGATAAGAGATGTCCGACTATTTTCTGACTGTTGTCAAACTGGTTTCAGTGTTTTGGCGCATAATCGAATATTAATAGTTTTAAATTATAGAGAATTACTTGTACCTGTTTTAGTTAGCATTTAGAGTTTTGTTTGTAATTATTTTAATGTATTTTATCATAAAAATCTCTTGTACATAATATATGTAAGTATGACGATATTGTTAATTTCATTTACTTATTGGTCGGTTCATTTACTTGCCTTACCGTTGAAAGTAATTTAACTATTATTTGTATGGAACATATGTCGAATTCTAGCTAGTATTAAGGCAAATGACGTTGAGCAAGACATGGGAGCCGGACATTAGAAAAACTCCAGTGATCGATAACTTTATATACAGTAGTATGAGAATAAGTATAAAATTCTTTAAGTAACAATGGTTTGTTTAAGTCTTACATGAGTTCATGAATTACATTCAAAACAGTCATTGCATTTGTATAGCATGTATTGGATCATCAGGCATCTGTACTTACCTTACAAACTTAATATTTCTCTACCAAATGAATGGTTTGAAACACATGTAAACAAAGAATATTGTATTAATTAAAATTCATTGTCTCATTATTGTGATTCATCCATTGCACGATAGCATAAACTAATAAGTTTAATTAAACAAGTTTATTTTGTACAGATTTTTTATTTACGCCAAAATCGCATCCTTACTTTCTCCGTGGTCTTCTTCTGCATCTCTTCGCAACATCTCTGAAATAGTTCATTGAAAGGTGTCTTGAAGAAAACTACATTATCTATCACTACAAATAAAATTCTAAACTTATTTATGTACATTATTATTATTTATTTATGAACAGGCACTAAAATACTACCTTAGCATTTTACTTTTATTTCATCATTTACATATAATTTTAGAATAGAAAACACTTTATTGTTCACCAAATAAACGATTAAAGAACAAATAAATTACAACAATGTAACCGCAAAACAAAAGGCGGCCTTATAGTTCAAAGCGATCTCTTCCAGGCAACCTGACTGAGAGGATACATTTAAAAACATACGTCTAGGTTAGAAACTTAAGTAAAATAAAAAAGGAAGAACAGTGCAATGTGGACAGTAAACAGCTAAGTAAGAAGAATAGAAAAATATATTTTAAATAATTTTAATTACTGTTTCTACAATAATTAAAGATATGATGTGTGTGTGACGTTTTGTAAGATGGTGCAAAAGTCTCAGACAATTCTACTGTCTCTTGATTTTAATAAACTCTTGACTGTAAGCATTTAAATATATGAGAAATAGAACTTTTCCGGACTGCATAGTCTTTTTGGCAAAAACAGGATAAATGTATTAAATATTCATAAAAATACAGAACCTTTCCTGACTGTATTCCGGACTATCTCGAATTTGTCTTATTTCGGTATATATATTTCAGCACTCTATTTTTCATAGGTCTTATACATATGTAATACTACGGATACTTTTATGTATTATAATATACTAGCAGGCCTAGCAGAAGTTTTGCTGCCTTAAAAAAGTAAATCGGTAACCCGATTACAGCGTCACCTATTGGGTCCAATAGTGTATCTAAAGCATCCCGGGACCCACTTGAACAAACAATTTAAAAAAACATCAAATCTGATCCTACCGTTTAGGAGAAATTCAGGCATACATTTGAACATAAGAATTTTAAGTAAAGATGACCGTCCAAATACAGATGAAAAGTTTCACATTTCTAAATTTATTTTATATTGAGGTAGTTACAATCTTCGGAATTTTCTTCCAATGCACGCTAAAGTAGCTTTGTAATCATTACATTACACGATATTATATTCCTTTTTAAGATATATTTAAAACATTTTATAGACATTTTATTATTATTTGAACTTTGGTTATTATAACATATAATGCAGATAAAAAGTAGTTTAAATAAGCATGTATGTATGAGAAGATTAATGAAAGTTGATGAAGCGAAAAGTGTTTGTCAAGATCGTAACAAGTGGAGATCCATCGTCTCTGCCTACCCCAATGGGAAACAGGCGTGACAATATGTATGTATGTAATGGTGAGTAACTACCATTATTGTTTATATTTATTTTTATCAGGTATCCGTAAATATATTTGAAATACTTTTCGTTTACATAATACTATATTTGTATTCATGATGGGCGTAATGTTGTTGTAGCGTATATACGAATACAAATTGTTAACCTAAACTATCACATTATCTTACACAATTCATTGCATTAAATTATCTAATACTAAAGTTTTGACCACAACCGGAAATATAATAAATTCCAGATGTAGCAATATTTTCCTGAATTAAACAAATTACTTTATACTTATATACATAAAATGCAAAGCAGTAAAAATATATAAAACTAATTCATACTAGCGACTTCGAGCTTCGATCACACGAGATTGACATAGCGATATATTTTGGACAACTTAAACAATATTTTGTAAATTATAGCCTGTTATATTGTTTTTGAAGTAGAAATTATATTAATGTAAAGTTTCATCAAAATTTGTTCAGTTATTTTTGTGTAAGTGTGTAACAAACATTCATCGGTTTACGATGTTATTATGTGTAGAACTGTAAAAGTTTTAAAGTAGGTTGCCAGAAAGTGAACTGTAAAAGCATTAATTACTTGAGCAAGAGGTAAACTGTCCACTACTCGCGCTGACAATTGATAAGGAGCTCGTAATGTTAAAAATTTGTATGCATTTAAGCCATATGCTAATTTTATTCGGGACATTGACTCTAACACGCGTCTAGGGCAGCACATTCCCTTGCAGGCCATTACAAAATGTTGGTAACGGTGACGAGCTACGCCGACCAAAGTAGTCTCGTCGGACGTGACTTGCCTGCCTATACACATCAGCAAACTTACATACAAACCTGAAAATTTTAAATGTTTCGTTTCGTCTATTTCGTCAATATTAAAACAAAGCATTAGAATAGGTGAGTATTTCAAAAAGACAACCTATGCGCTTATTTCAATCACAATACACGATTTCAATGTTAAACTGAGGCGGTCATGATAATTATAGATGAATTGGTTTGTTAGCAAATTTTTACAACTCTCCTTAAAATCAAGGTTCAGCAATGACATCTAATCGTAACGTATCACCAAAATATGAGAAAATATTATAAGCACTTTGTACTTTGAAATTAATGTATCAAATTGACCTTATTTACCAATCGTGCATAATTTAGATAGATAGATAGATAGCACTTTCATGTTATTACAGAACAGTTAAACATTACAGAAAACTTACGAACTAGTATTATTCTAAGTGTATACAAAGGGCGGTCTTATCGCTAAAAGCGATCTCTTCTAGATAACCCGTGGCAAGAATACTGCTGATGAGGAGTGGCGATGGTGGTTGGTGTACGAGTACACAATTATCGTACGATTACTTACATTATAATAATAAATATATAACTATACTATATATACAAATATACACATATATATTGTCTGACAGCAACGGGCAATGTATTCCAAAGTTTATAGCCTTAACCGTGAAAGAATTATTGAAACCTTTGTATTATGAATAGGAGTCATAAGTTATGTTGACTGAAAGGTCGTAAATTGTGAGAGCAAGAAATAGATCCGAGACGTTCTTTAAGGTACTGTGGAGTAGTAGGCATTACTAAAAACTATAAAGCAATAAAAGGATGTGAGTATTCCGGCGAAAACGAATTGGCATTGGCAATTTAGTGGCTTACCAGAAACATTACATTTTTGTTGCTACTTTCCTACCTTTTTGCATTAGGTACTATTCCTGGTTGTTGTCGGGTGCTATAATCTACTATCATTGCTCAGGTTAGAGAGAGCCAGTAGAGCTCAGGTTTGCATCCTATTCCCGCTTTTTTCATCGGACCCTAACCGCGATCTTGTGTTAACTAGGTCTGCAGAGCTAGAGGGCATTCTACATTACGTTTACCAAACAAAAAATGCAGCCTCAGAACTTCCAGTTTTTACGTCACTTAGTCAATCTATTTTATTATAGAACTTACTATGGAGCCAAATATTTAATTTCAAGACATATGTAAGAAGCTCTTTGACAGTATCTATCTAGTATCTGACCCGGGATCAGATGGCTGGCTCATATTTTGCACAACAAATAAGTATTGCCATACAGCGTGGCAATGCAACCAGCCCTGGGCTCGCTCCCGTTGACAGTGATCATAATGTAACTATAATTACTAAGTAAACTAAAATCAGTTGTTGTCTTTGTTTTTTTAACATTTAATTGGATAGGAAATTATAAATAATCTTCTCCGGTCGTTCAACTCTGGTACTCCTGACACAAATACATAGTGTTTAACTAGTATGAATATGACCCCGAAACAAGTCCTATTGTAGCAACAAAAAGAGTACGTGTCGAATCAGAAACGAGCCTTTAAAAAGGCGATACAGGACGGATAACGGAACATAGGCGAGCCGCACTGTCCTGGTGGGGTTACCAAGTACACATTATGTAGCCAGGAGTAAACTGTTTCGAAATCATATATAAATTTCCGAATGAGCCATATGAAGCTAAGTGCCTTGTAAAAATTTACTAACGTGACCTAACCAGACGGTCAATGAAATCGTCTCGACCGTTTCAATGCAATGTAACATTTTTAATAGTTTTAATTGCGATAGTTATGATATTTATATGCTAATTATTATTAGGTGAATAAGTTACGATGTATAATAATTTCATTATATTGAGTGCTATAAGAATTATAATAGAAGATTTACATTGAATTTCATTATTAATTCATTTTTAAATAAACACCGACCACTAAACGTCCCTTTACTGGACTTGGGTTTATTTTCTTAAAAGATAATTAGTTTAATTAATTCATATATAAAAATTGTTACTAACAGTACCACGCAAGTCGAAAACTCAATATTCATATTTTTGGTTAAATATTCAAGATGTAAATATAACTGAAAAAATGCCTATCTACGAGTTAATATTAAAAAATTCTATAGATACCGTGATGGTGCAATGAGCCATTTAAAAGAAAAACAACTCGAATAGACTATATAAACGATGGAAAACACGATGCATTTTTTTACAGATTTCTTGTCTGTTTGGTGGTTTGTCTATTTGTTCGGGATTCAAGTAGAAACTATTGGGCCGATTTTGATGCAGTTTTGACTGGTCAACGGCTACTTTTTAGTCTTCACACACACATCTGCGCTTCTTCTTATTTCTTCTGCACGGAACCCTGTGGGATCGTCGAGATAAGAATAAGCAAAAAAATCTTTTTTGCGAATAATTTAAAATAGTCAGTTTAAAAACAAATCGAATGCGATTTTTTTCTTGATCAATAGCAAATTATATAAGCGCGAGAATTTTCCTAGGAGCGGTTTGAAGTTGATTGGATGCATAAAAATTTGCTTATTCAGACATAGTTTCCACTAAAACGATAGCTTACATTATTTCTTTAAATACTGCATTACTTTGAGTCCTAGTAAGTAAATAAAAATCTGAATACCGAGCAACGCTTGAATCTCTTGAAGATTTCCATATATGAGACTTAAGGAATTGCGACAAAGTGTCAAATAGTGATCTAATTTCTAGAAAATAGGTTAGTGCACTTTTACTTTTTCTAGCAAGTGGAAAATGATAATCGCGTTTGCGACGCAGCGGCGCGTAGTGTCTGCAACGTTGGCGCGGGGAATGAACTATTATGGCCACAATAACTCTCACTCAGTTGTGTTGTGATGCTGCCGATACACTTTCCTGTATGCTGCGTGACTGGACTACGGTCGTGCGTTAGTGAAACACCGCACTGATGTAATACACCCGAAATGAATTATCCTGCCAAACTAGAAATACCTGAATATACTTAATTGAAACTTTAGTGACTTTGTACTTTCATGCGATGCGTAGGATTAGTTACTAAGCGTAATCGTTACTTTCTGTATGCTTTGCTAGATTTCCACACAAACAGTAGTACAGTACGTATTAATTGTAATCGCGAAAATTTTCATTGTATTCAAATTAAATATTATCAATCAATATTATCATAAACCAATGAAACCCACCATTCCATGCGCGTGGGACTTTATATTCGTATATTCTGTGTTTTATACGATATCGAATTTAAACATGGACGAAAATTTAAGATAAAAATTCTAATAAGTACCTAGAATTTTACTTGAAAACCTTCGAGTTATTTTAAACCCTAATTGAAACAGTGACAAATAAAACTTCTAAAAGCAATCATTTATTATTACGTATTGTACCTTTAATTAGAAGTTTTGACTATAGAAATATATATTTTAATACCACAGATAGATACGTATTTTTTTGTAACACATATAGGTACCATAACGTATCAAAGATTTTGATATGAACGAAATTACAATTATACCATTAATATCCTTAATATTAGCAATTTAAAACAGTAATAGAACAACACGAGTATAAGCAACGTCACAGTTAGGATTTGGCAAAACCTATCTTCCTACAATAGGTACGACTTTCTGTTAAATTTTGATATTTCTAATTTACACTAAGACCGAAACCTTATATTCATGTTTTGCTCTGCACATCACATGCTCTGTGGATTCAATCGATTTACAAATCGAAGATCACAATGCAGTGTAGCAACAAAACAAAACTGATCCATTATGTCACAACTGTTGCAATAGTGGGAGTATTGATCTTAAGGAATGTTTCAACCTGACACCTGTGTCATTGCTGTCAGAAGTTTGTTTACGATCATAAATTTACTATCGAAATTCTATGTGTTTTGTTCTATCCCACAGGTCTACGGAGATCCTTAAATACAATATCATACCGATTATATTTTTCTTTTTACAAATAGCTTAATTTGCTTTTATATTCACCTGTCATTTTTTATATATGTATATACAATTTTTCACTGTAATATTGGCAAAATCGAAGCCAAAGGCGTTTACAAGAATGTAATAGAATACATAACACATTTACTGACGCTGTGTCTAACCTAAAGAATGAAGTAAGAAGATTATCAACTGGTAATTTTACGATAACTAATAACGTAAATGATCATTAAGGGGCGGTAATCTCCCAAGACAACTCCCCCCGGTTAGTAACTGTAGTCAAATCATGGCGTCGTCGCGTCCGTCTAGCCTAGAGTCTCGCGATCCTAGCTTATAACAGGGTTTTAGCAGGTAAACAGCCACACTGCCAATCTTGTATTACTTTGCCATTTGTTTGTCCTTGGCATTAAGGCATTGCTCATATGCCATATAGCATTTCTACCCAGATCAAAAACACAGTTTTGAATTGTTATATTATCAGGTAGTTTTTGTTTGCGGAAAAATAGCATAAGAATATTAAGTTAAAAGTTTAATTGGATCGCCTTATGTAAGATTTAAAAGTTAACCAATTATATTCCGGACACAAAATGGTTATTTGTAACTTAAGACACGAAACAGATACAAATAAGCAAGTGCTTAATCATGTGCTGACAAAAAACACATATATTATAATCCACAAGTTCTAATCGCAAATATATACATTAGGCCATTTGAAAATAAGTGGTCCTGAGTGAGTCGAACTCGCGCGTTGTGGGTTTTTTCGTAATATGCAAGACTCACGTCATAATCTTATTTGTAGATTTTTTAATATAAAATTTAACGTTATTTACAAAAGCTACGACTGGACTAATACGCAATCAGCCCGCAGTCCCACAGGTTCTTAGCTAATAGAAGTGCTTATCTACATATTATTATGTTAATATAGATTATAATAAATATAATACCCATAAATATCTCACTGCTGGGCTCGGGCCTCCCATCATAGGGGAAACGGACAGTATACCTGCCACGCTTGTCGAAGGCGGCTTGGCAGGTTTGGCACATTGTTTGTCTCGCTGTGCAGGTTGCATCACGATGTTTTTCTTCACCGTTGTTAGTGCGTGGTAATTGTAGCAATCTCATGTGGGTTATGGTAATCTCGCAAGAAATTTTCTGGGAATGGTTTAAAACGACCAAATTTAAAAAAGAAAGATCGGTAGCAAATTGTATGTAAAAAAATTGCGATTTTTTATCCCGGGAATCCCGTTTGAATAGTCCCGGGACCGGTTTGTAGTGGTTCGGGTGCATATGCAATTAACTTATTCCAACATAGTTTACACTAAACCGATAGCTTACATTATTTGTTAAGTGAAACTTCTTTAGAATCGTTGTGTTTGAAACTGGATGAAACGCAAAATCGACACTTAAAAGAGATAAACACATAAATGTATAGACTAAGCCTGCGAGAGAATACATTATGTTTAATAATTTAAAGCTAAGTCTGCGAGAGAATGAGATAGAATACATTATATTCAATAATTTAAACACTAACTTACACTACTTCTAACATTTTGAAGTTTTTCGTTAATACCTAAAATTTCATGATTTAAAGTCTAAATATATCATAACAATATGCAATGTGACGTCACGAAATTTAGAATCTCTCCCAACCCTTGTCACACTGAACTGCACACACACACATTTTTTTTTAAATACTGCGGTACCTCGTGTCCCGGCAATCTCACGGAAATTTCAAGTCAAGCTTGGAGGAAGTAGCGGGCATATCCTAATTATAAATGATTTCACGTCTGACTACAACCGTCAACAGTTTATGATACCGTCGAGAATGAAGCACACTTAGAATTGATAAACAAAGATATTAATTAAGGTAATATGGATTTAATCAGATATAATGCCATTGATATGGATCAAAATTTTCTTCGTACACATAAAGACACCTCATACTATGTTATATGTAATAAAAACTCTCACATGAATATTTTCACAAGTTATTCCAAACGCTCTTACGTTATTGAAGGATTTTATCGTATGATGGTCGGTTTACAGAAATGTTAACTAATATATAATTCAATTTTGACTAATGCTTAAAATACAAAGTTGCTATTTTATATAAATGTAGCTTGTGCAATGGCTTTATATATTATGATAGAATACTAACTTGCTATTGAAAAATGAATATTCAATTATCCTTTGATTTATCAAGTATGTAAAGTGAACGTCATTTTTATCTGCATATGAAATGTAAATGGACATTGTTATCTTTTTTATAACGTGTAAGTACTTAAATATAGCACCAATAATATGGTTAATTAACTGTATAAATTCCGTTTATTGCATTAAAATTATGAATTGTGCCTAAAATTAAATTAAACAACGGTGATGGAGCTGTCAATGAAATTCAAACTATTTACGAATTTTCAATTAATTGGTTCGTTTAGCGGTATTATGGCGGCCAGTGCTGCCAATTGAAATAGTTGTGCACTCTGCTGGGGCTACGTCGGTTGGAGTATGCGTTCATAGTCGGTCACCTTGCAATAAGATATGGTGGTCGCGTCGGGTGCAGGGCGAGCCTCGGCGAGAGTGGGCGACCTCATATAGCTTGCGCGGGAGGTGTTTCCTTTATTTGTTGGTTGTACGCTGCGTGACAGTGACGTGTGACCACAGGACATCATGCGCACATTACTGGTAAGTCCACAGTGTTCAGTCCTCTTCAAGGATAACTAATTACGTTACACGCATCAATTTCTTCTCCTATTCCATTGTTTTTAAATAGTGTCCATTTTCATTGTTAGTTATATTTAATTTATTACTTTTAATTTTTATCCATCATCCAAAAAATCTAGTCTTTTCTAGTCTTTTATATTTTAGATTTTTTCGTGTGTGTCTGCTTGTTCAGGATTCACGTAAAAACTACGCGGCCAATTACAATGCGGTTTTTGCTTATAGATAGCAAATTCCTAGACTTAAAATCTGTAATACTTTTATATTCCGGGAATTTAGAGGAATTTATCACGGGAGTGGTTTCAAGTTGTTAGGTCACGTATAAAATAGCTTTCTGACATAGACAAAGTCGCGGGTGAATCATAGTTAAACAAAAAGGAAAATAAATTAAATACAATAATTAAAAACAGCAATATTCTATTAAATTTCTAATTAAATAAATTGAATTTTAATTGTTTTGGTTTAATTACAAATTATCTAATTTATTTTAAACTAATTAGCGCTTAGAATTATACATCCTGAGCTTTGAATGTTGTATATTAATACTATGATTATACTTAGTGCTAAAACATCGAGTCATACACCACTTGCAACTCAACAAATAGTGAAAATATAAGTACAAAAACAAAGGCAACATTCACTTAACTACAAACGGAAAATTGTGAAAGCACGTTTATAAATTCAATACGCAATTGAACAATAAAATTAAGTTTAAAAGTTAAGCAAGCAACAATGCAGGCTCTATGGCTCTTGGCTTCGTTTCAATGAATTATAATATATATAAAGCAATCATATCAAATCAGGTCGATATTGTAGTACATTCTCGGCGGGTGTCAGTTTCGCGTGCTAACCTTGAAGGCGATCGTGGTTTAGGTCGTAGAGCGTGGCCACAAATCTCATACTGCATTTACAACATATCTATTACACTAAAAATACTACCCTTTTAACTCATAAGGCGGAACTAATTGTAGAGACACATAATTTGACAAGTTTTGTACTGAGTTAGCAACTACTTACTTGTAAGCCAATTTAATTATTTTTTCCGCGAAAGAATGCCGTTTTAAAGTCCTTAGTATCTCAGAGTGTCACAATGTGTGAAACCCACCAATCTGCCCTCAACAAGCGTGCCGGGTATACTATCCATTTCCCTAAGATAGAAAAGACTTGATATGAATTTACTTATGAATCAATTTTTTTTGTCTTTGGCAAAAAAATATATTCAGTAATTATAAAATAATAAGTTAAGAATAATAATGTTAATTATTATAAGTATTTTATTAGAGCTATTTACGGAACAACATCCATCTAAACTTTGCACCTGTTTTCTATGAAAACTATTCCACTTCTTAAAATAAGAATATTCCATGACCATCCGTAATCGAAAGTCAAATACATATACGAAAATTCATGATAATTGTTTGATTCCCAAGGCCATGAGGAAATGATAAAAAAACGTTCATACGTCCAAGTCACTTTTACATGGATTATTTACCGTATAATTAATTTACTGAATACCTTTTAAGAAGTAAAACATATTTATGATAATTATAATGGTCTGTTTCATTATATATGGCATTCTGTTTCGTCAAGATTTCGACGAACAGAATCTTGTTTAAATAACAGTCTTTAAAATAAACGTAGAATGTTAATAATTTATTTATTCTTCCTTTCAAATCCAATTACCCAAATTAATTACATTTCTCTAGAGAGAAAGATTTAATTTTTTTTATATAAAAACAGTCTAATTAAATTATACCAATAGCAATATGCAAAAGATGGCATTGTGAGAATGGATAAAAGTCATGTGACAAAAACTGTGTTAAACTGGAAGATCGTTGAATACGAGTGCAAAGGGAGAGGAAAATAGTGATGGATAGATTTGGTAAAGTACATAACGATTTGTGGTGTGACAGTAAATGTATGCCAGAATAGAGGAGTATGGAAGAAAAGACAGTATTATGCAGTCCTGATTTTCACAAGGTGAAAGAAAAGAAAGAGATATGTGCAAAAGATTACAAAGTCACGAAGATTTAGGATTTGCTTTGTCCATATCACCACGTAAATTACCTACGAAGGAGTTTATGGCTATAAACTTTGTTTAAGGCTTGTTTCTATATTTTATACTCTTTCTTTTACCTAATACATCATTTCTCAACCTGTGGATCGCGTTTGTTATTGAAGGGGGTCGCAGTCGGTTAAAAAATAGGACTTATTTATAATTCAAACATATAATTAAATTATTATTATAATTTTATACTGAGGAGATCTTAATGGGGGTCAAAATGTAAATTTTTGAGTAACAATGACCTAATATTTGGTAAAACAATTGACATTACATGTACGGGGGTTCTGACAAATAATAACCCAATACTAAAGCAAAGGGAGCTGAACGAAGCCATGATAACTTAGTGGCTCATGTAGTCGCTTCTCAAATTCAAAGGAAGGAAGGAAGCGGGTTCGATTTGCGAATAGAAAAAGACAGTTCAGTGGCGTAAAAAATACATATTTTTACAATTATTGAATGCTGATCATGAAGGAAAATATCGTATCGACGCCTACGCATCGAGATAACCAAACCCGGGGTTTGGTTATCTGATGCGTAGGTTTGACACCCTTCCCCAGGGATGGTAGGAGTTATGGGCTGCTACTATTAAGGTAAATGAATTAATACCTACTAGAACTGGCTGTGAATCGTCGTGATATAATATGGGTACGCCTATAACTGTTACATGAATTCAATACCCATTCACTGCAAAGAAAAAAAAGAACTTGTACTAAGGTACTAGTATCTTACGCAGTAATAAGCGCTTTATCGATAACTCAATAACCTGTCGTTAATGTGCCGAAATTCCGTAACAGCAAATGTTTAATTAGTTCATGTGAACTTGAAAACTATGTTACCAGTTATTACTAATTGCTAAATAGTTTTGCAACGTATTTTTTTATTAGGCAATACTGTTTATAATTAGGTATTTGTACTCAAATTAAGTATTTGTTTATAAAATTGTTTTAGATAAATTCAGTTTATTAGATTAACAATTAAAAATATGAACTATGTTTTTTTTAATTAATCAACTTTAAAGTTAATTAATTTAAAAGGACGTTTAATGTCGGTATTATTTATATATATTTTACAAGTTTCGGACACACGGGCTCTCTGTTTTAAGAGACCGGATGATATGACCTTCGCGCTGCTTTAAAGCAGATTGACAGGTTTCACACATTGGTCATCTGAATGTGCAAGTTTCCTTTCCAGTTAACATCATACACATTAGATCTGGAAATCTGCTTAAGCGATGCATATTTTCTGGCAGAATTCGAATTCACGTCTTTTTAAGACCAAGTTTCATTAATTACTAAACCCCTACGACTTTTGTGCAAACGAATAAGTTCAAATTATGCAAAGTAAATAAAATTGACCAAGTGCATGATAAATCAGTCACTCACACACCCAATTTCATTGGGTTGCGTTGAGGTTACCCACCGGGAAACTGATCCTCCTAAGGAATGATGGGCGTCAGGCGCCTACCACTTCGAGAGGATAATCGCAGATTCCCCTCGTCCAGCATCTGAGGACGATTGGTCCGAATCTAGCAGACAACCAATTTGTTTTCCGCCCAGGGCGCTTCATACTGGACGCTATAATGCGTTCGAGAAACCTCCGTCAAGTAGTCGGGGCATATTGAGAAGATAGAGCCGCAATTTATCCGGTTCACGCAGGACGACGTGAACAAATGATGGTATGCGGCACCCCACAGGGGTAGATGCTAGGCCCTCTGCTATGAAACATAGGTTACGATTGGACCCCACGTTATCAGGTCCTCTCGGGCGTCAGCGTCATCTGCGTAGTCACATTAAGTCAGAATCTTCCAAAATTATTTATCTTTCTAACATTCTATTGCACCGCGTCTGCGAGACTTTTTTCATGAGACAGAGTATGCGAGCATATTTATTACGTATGTCAACAAAATAAGCAAATATTTCACAGGTTAAATTAAAAATGTGAAAGTGGGTTTATTAAATTTAAATAGTAATGTTGAGAGCATTATACTGGTTATTTAATACGATTAGCATTTACCAAGATTTTTATTGTTATCTAAAGAATCAGATGAATTTATGAATAGCAAATAATTCATGTAACCATAAATTTTATCATTCATTCTCATTTTAATTTAGAATGAAGTGTGTATGGTCCTAGTTTTAATGTCTCTGCTACATCTGCACCTTAGTGCTTAATTAACGCATTAATAAACATTACGTAGATGTGGCCAATGTTTTAATGAATTATCTTAGATGCGACATTTTAAATTACGTTAAACATTAACCGATAACTCGGGTGGGGGTGACGAACTACACTAATGTAGCTAATTTTATTAATACGTTATTTTTTACCACTATACTTAAGTAAAACGCATATAGACACAGTCAGTAATACTGTTACGAGTCGCTTGACTCGAATTATATACAAACAAACTACTATACAAACACGTATAACACAGGCACAAATATAACCGAACATAACAAGTCCAAACGTAATGCAGAAGGTCGTAATTTAATAAAACGTGCAAAGTCCGTCACTTATTAGATTCCCGATTGCAATACCCTCGTCTCGCTTCGCTCGTAGTTATCGCTCGACTGCCTTCCCCCTCCATCAGGTGTAATACTGCACAAATGAAATATATCCGCCCGGCAACGTGGACCGAATTTCCTAGAATGAGATTTTACTTTAAAATCCGTAACATCTGGCTAAGGATTACTATACAACAATAGGTAAACCAAAGAAGGCGATCATAAAAAAAATATTAGTTCAAATGCCGACGGGTAATAAATGTGCTTTCTTTCAGATGTGCAGATGGATTTTGTTTTTGTCGGGACCTGAGTTGTAACAATACACATGTTTAATTAACTTTCTCTTAAATTAATAGGGGAACGCGGAACCAATTACATCTCATAAATGCATAATGTGCGAGGCGCCAAAACTTGGAGTGTTTCATTTTACTTAACAATGCATGACGGTTACGACGCTCAGAATTATGTGAGAAGTAAAATCATGCGATGATAATTACACATTTTCCAACATTTATATGCATATTATCTAATAAACAAAGTTATTGATAGTAAGCAAAGAATATTTTTACCATTATCGCTATGCTCTTTAGGTGTCTTACAAAAGACTTCAACGCTAGTGGAAACACAACGTCACTGCGATCATTATTATGAATATTATGTATATCATATCTATACTAATAAAATTAATCGAAATATGATACAATGGATATATAGATGAATAACATTTTATTGCTCACCAATTAAGCAATTAGAAAAAATGCACGATTATAATACTATTCTGCCAAAAGCAATAAATAGCCTTATCGCTTAGAACAATCTCATCCAAGCAACCTAACTTAAATATTTATCTAACTAATCTGGCGATGTAGGTGCAAAGTATTAGATTGGACTTAAATATATAATAAATATATTATATAATAAACTAATTTGTAAGTTAAATACATAGGACGTAATTATATATATATATATATATATATATATATATATATATATATATATATATATATATATATATATTGCATAATGATATTATTATATTGTTACAATTTAGGTCCTGAGAAAAACAAATTCGACGTACCTACAGATCTGTAAAAACACATTTTATTACCTGTTGGCATTTGAGCGAATTGTAATCCTTTTGTGATCGTCTTCTTTTTGATCACTTATTTATTGACATACGTTTCTAAGTTATTGTGGAGAACATTATATTGTTCTATTGTACATATATGGCCACTTGCAGGCTGCGTCATTAGCCAGGTGTTGCGGATTACAGTTACAAGGTAATTCTAAGATATTGTGCCGACGTTTTATACTTCACAAAATGCACATTTGCATTTGTGAAGTATAAAACGACGGCCTGATTGAGAGAGGAGTTAGTTGAGCTACAATTAGGATACAGGCGTGACGTGTGTACATTCGGGAATCTAATAGTAACGGACTTTGCGCGTTTTAATGAATTACGACCTTCTGCATTACGTTTGGGATTTGTTGTGTTCGGTTATATTTGTACCTGTGTTAAACGTGTTTGTATAGTTCTAATAAACTCTATAATGATTCTAACGGCATTTTAGTCCCGCTAACTCGTAACAATATATTAGAAGTAAGTGTCTGTGCTTATAAAATAGATGCCAAAGTATAAGTTAACCTGCTATTTATGATATGTCTAATCACAAATGACCCGCGACCGTTTTTAGAATCATTTGTCATAATCTCTCTGAAAAACTAGCCAAATAAGCTCCGAAACGGAGAATTCAGTGAAAGTTTTGGGGATTAAAAATTATATCATTCTACTAATCAAATAAGGTTACAGACTATGTACGAAGAAATAACGACGCATTAGTGTTACAATAAAAACAATTAATCTTCTTCGTTAATATTTAGCGTATAGACGTTTAAAATAAATTGTTTTCTTGTGTACTTGAATTTGCGTACAAATTTTTGCATCGAAATATTTATGTAGAAACCAGCAAGTGCGTGTCGAAACGTGCATTTGAAATGTTAACACATCCTGTACTACCGATATTAACAACTGCTTAAACCGTATTCAATGTTAATTTTTTTAATCAAGTTAGTTTTTGTTTATAATGCTTAATAAGTGTAAAAACAATTCACATGAGATTCCTAAAATTTTCCAAGCTTACGCATTACAAAGTATTTTCGATGAAATATCTTCCGTCTTGCATATTTGTATAAGAATCCAAGGCTGATTTTGTATATTTTAAGATTCCTTTTATTGTGACAATACTGTGTCGATGAAATAAAAGACATGGCAGAAAGACAAGACGTGGCAATTAACAAACTCAAAGGTTTCCACAGAGCTGACATCTATGATTACTGTCCATTGGGTCAGAACCATAAACGAAGTATTTAACCTCAAACCTATATACTTCTAAAGATTTTTTATAATTTAAAATATTTACACCAAATGAGTATGAATATAAAAATAAACTTATCGCATTCATTTTCTTACTGATTATATCTAAAAATGTGTTTTAATAACACTCTCTTAAAAGCTATTATAAGCTCTCTATTTCGAGGGCTGCATAACATATAGGCGTATACGCAAAATGCAATATTTTTTTGTTTACTGAAAACTGTTACAATTTAGAAAGTCTTACTAGTATGCAAGTGTACCTAAAAAGAAGGGAATTCCAAATTGCAGCCTTATTCAAACAACTAGTTTTGTTTTATTCACAATGTTGTCCCTTGTGTAAAACTGCCCTTTTGTCTGTACGCTCATTTGTTATGAAGCCCTCGATAATATATCAATTATAGGCTATATGTATATAGCCTAGACCGATCGCCGATCGCTTAAGGCCCTCAGAGCTTTATTTATTATTACTGGCACATATTTAGCAGTATTCTTCTTCTATGGTGCAACTAAGCAAATTCTTTGCATACTGTGTGGATTGAAAATTCCGGTGGGGCCACCGGAATTCACCGGAGGGGAAGTGGGATCTTCCTCTCCACTATCCTATTACTCTGCCCTCTCGCCTTATACATACCTTTTCATTTACCCTATCCTAGAGGTTGTCAACGTTCCTGCAATGGTAAACGTCCATAGGGATGGCAACCAATTTCTATCAAGTGGGCTATGTGTTTGCCAACTATATACAATTTAAAAAACTCTCTTCCGACAAAATGAATTTTATGAAGTTCAAAATTTAAAAGTGGCTCTGAGCACCCATGACCTTAGCTAGCGACTACGACACTACAACAAAAGTGTAAGAACCTAACCTACGCATTGAATGCATTGTGTTATTGTTATCCGATGTGAAGTCGACATTGCAATTTCAAAAGATAAAGATCTCTCTAATGAAAAAAAGTTCGCATGAATCTCTATACACATGCCCATTTTCTAAATACCATATTTTTTCTAATATAATAATTATAAATTGCTATAGTTCATTATATAGGGTTGACTGGAACTTAAGGCAGGGCCTATCTGTCATTAGCGCGTTTAAGTGTTTACTAGATCTTTCTACGTGGTTGCGCAGGTTTGATACTAAACTGTATTCCAAGAAAACTATTTCGTTCTCCATGGTAGAACAATTATATGTTCGAATTTCGAATACGATTCGACGAATTGAATGAATTTCGAATGTTTGAATTGTCCTTAGGAGAGACTTTGCTTCTCTCTACGTATTGAACCGACCGTATAACGGGGAGTGTTCCGAAGAACTGTTTAGAATGGTGCCTTCGTCCTTTTTCATCATCATCATTGCACCGCTCGCCAACGGTTGGGAGCGGTTCAAGGAAATCCCATTTCCATTCCATTAGCCAGGTGGTAGGGTATTTGCCCGACTGGATGGCTACCACCCCTGGTCTAAAGTATGTCGCCAAAACAACCTTGAGTTGTGTTCCGGCATTATTGACCAGGTTCCAGACTCCCTTAAGACCTTTGGTGTTGCAAATGTCCATAGGCGATGGTAACCGCTTTCTATCAAGTGGGCCGTCTGCCTGTCTGCTGAACTCCTGCAATAAAAAAAAATAAAAAAATAAAATTCCTTGAACCGCTTCGCTCATGTACGCAATGGTTCTGTACAACAATTCTCTTGCGTACTGTGGGGATTTGGAATGAGCCGAGGTTTTCCCACAGCGCTACGATATAGTTTTTCAAAAAGGGTGTCATGAAATTTCTCCGAGGCCAGCAGCGCGTGGCATCTCTGATGTTGCATACGTACGTCCATAGGCGACGGTAACCCCTATCCACCTGGTGGGCCGTCAGGCTGTTTGCTGTATTGCAGCTATAAAAAAAACATTTTCCGAGATAAAAGTATCCTATGTTCGTCCCCGCTATCAAAACTAGATAACAATTTTAGTGATATTTAATCTGCTCACACCTAAAACTGTGGAGAGCAAACTATATTTGTAGTTATAGTGCTTAATATATATTAAATTAACAACGTTTTCAGATTTTTATTTGTAATTAAAATGTTAGGTACATGCAGTGATGGATTTACACTAGGGGCACTAGGGGCTAGTGCCCATGGCGGCGAAATTTTGAAGGCGGCAAAATTTGAAGAGTCAGCAAAAAAACGATGATTTTTAAAAATTGGGAAGTTATTGATTTCATGCAAATTCATAAAAATCGAGTCCTCATTGAATCTTTTATTTTATGAATCTAGTTACAGTGCATAGATAATAGGGCGGTATTTTTCACGATGCCCCAGGGCGGCACTTCAGATAAACCCGACCCTGGTTACATGTGTTTATATAAATATAAATTGAAAATCAATGAAACTGCACTAAAAATATTTTTAAGACTTAACTTTGAAAATACAAGACAGTGGAATATTAACCGCTTTTCAAAAATGTAATCAAAATACTTCTAAATTAAAACATTACCACTGTTTTCATTAACATGCAAAGCATTACGACATCGAGACGCCATTTTAACGCGAGTAATTAGTTATGAACTATGAAGTGCACAACTCGATGCCATTCCACTGGTCACCTTGACTGGCGGAAGCGCGGCACTGGCACGCCAGGCGTCCTTACCACTTTCAGATTTGTCTGTACCCGCCCTAGCCGCCGTACCACGATATGCAGGCTTGTGTTTTAGAATAACAATCAGTTGTAAATCGAGTCAATCAAAATAGACTAGAAGACTTGATAGTGAAGCGGGACATGTGAACCAATGTACTCATATATGAGTTCGGGTATCGACTATAAAGTAGATCCTATTAGCAGCCTAGTATAATAAAAGCTAGAAAAAAACATTAAGACTTGATCTGCGATTGCAGCACATAGAAACAAGTTATTAAAGACAACTGTGTAACCAACTTTAAGACTTGTGACTTCGCACAGCTAATGTAGAAATAAGTTTATATCATCAATACTAATATTATAAAGAGGTAAAGTTTGTGACGTTGTAGGGTTTAATCTCTGGATCTACTAAACCGATTTTAAAAATTATTTTATTGTAAGAAAGCTACATTAACAAGGAGTGTCATAGGCTATATAACATAATGCTATATACCACGGGAGCGGGACAGCGCACGGGTGAAACCGCGCCGCTAGTATAATATACATTTCGTTAACATCTAAACAGGAATAACTCCTCACAAAAACTAATTTACCATTAGTTATTCAAGCTCTCTAAAATAGTAAGCTTTGAAGAGGAACAGCCTGCGAAAGATACAATATAAAACTCATTAAATCATGAAGCGGCAGTGCCTCAAAACGATTTTCAATATTACAATATTGTTTCACTCAGATTGACCAAGTATATCGAATCGCAAGTAAATTATATTGATGTAAAACAGCTAACGGAAAACATATACATCTTACTAGGTAGTAGCTAAGATTTTATTATGTATTGATGTGTATACGCAAAGTAGACGTCTGCCGCGGTCAATATAAGTTTTTAAGACTATAATAAACAAAATATATCAATGGCAAATCTGGTCAATTACTTTCAAATTTTTTTATCATTTTCAAAATGGTCTGCCACAAAGTTAACCGCATGATAATGGTCTGCCATTCTTATTTTCCGATACTAATAAGCCTATATTTTCAAATATCAAAACGGCAGCCCTGGTCAAATGGATTTAAAATTCGCAAAAATCGATACTGTCTTACCTCAGCGCTCGTTGCGTCCACCACTTAGAGCTTAGTGAGTCCCCGTACCATGCATGGTAGGTATAGGTGCTTCAATGTACAAAACCTCAGGTCTGGTCAAATACATACAGGTAGCCGATCACTGGCTCCTAAGCTATTAGTCGTTGTGCCGACTTATGACATTAAAAATTCAAATCATTTATCTCATATTTAATAGTCTCGACGAATTCCTAAGACCTTAAATGGAGCAATGTAATACTGATTTTATCTACTCGCGTATTATTTTTGTTGGCCACCTACATGCGCCATAAAATAAAAATTACTTCAGAGCAACAGTTTTATATATAAAACTGCTGCTCTGAAGTAACTTTTATTGTAATATATTTTTTATTTGTATTATTATAATATTACAAATAAACCTTTGTGTTAAAAGTATATTTAAGCGTAAAAATTCTTATTTAACGTC
Organism: Dendrolimus punctatus; assembly: GCA_012273795.1. NCBI lineage: Eukaryota > Metazoa > Arthropoda > Insecta > Lepidoptera > Lasiocampidae > Dendrolimus > Dendrolimus punctatus. The sequence goes on from CM022527.1 coordinate 9,265,236, forward strand.
ACACCTTCGTTTTACCGCCTGCGTAGGTGAAGTAGGAAATGCAAGTGGTCCTGGTATAATTTCAGTACTTCACAGCCAAACGATTATGATACTTTGAAGGCTAGTCAAAATATCGAGTTTTTCCAATAACAACTCGTACTTGGGTCAGGAATTTGCCAACTAAAAACTATAATAAAACTTATTACCATTACTATACTATCTACGGTAATTGACTGAAGTTATATAAACACTAGATTCTAGAAAAGTTCACTGTGCAGGTGAAATCGTAATATTAAGTTTCGAATTTGGCCACCCAGGCCAATTAGAATCAGGCACTTGTAAAATTCACCTGTATATCGGAGAAATCATTAGCCTAAGTATTTACTACTTTGTGCGCGAGGTCGAAATAAAATAGATACGAAATAAGTCCGCATAATTTTGATCTGGAATTTCATATTTATACATTTCAATAAGTATAATTTAGTAGTATATCGTTGTATAATAACCGAAATACGATTACCGAATAATACAAAATTTAAAATTTTATATCAAAAATAAAATATATTATGTAACACTAAACGGTGTAGCCTCCTCAAATGAATTATGGCGTTAATTTGTTTTTTAGCATTATATTACGATGTTTTTTCTAGCTTTGCAAGATGATAGACTGTATTGATGATATACTAAATTGCCTCACCACAAACACTTACGAATCTCCCGTTAGTAAAACCCATAGCTCGGCTTGTCTGGAGGAGATCGCTCGAAAGCAATATGGCTGCCAATTCTTCCTACTTTATCTGTTTAATTTGAATACTGAAGTTGTTTATTTCATGTGTGAATAATAAAGTGTATCCTATTCTTTAAACATGACTTCAGATCTTTATATCTTAAAGCCTTGATTTAGATCTGATTAGATCTAATAACAAACGTAACATTTAACTTCACATAAATCATAACACATATCTAATCTGACATACAATTTAACGGATATTATTATATTATATGATTTATGTGAAACCGAGATTAAAAGCCGGCCTAAAATTAACTAATAGACAATTATCTACAATATTAACTGCTTCTGTCCGCTAAATAATCACGGATGTGATATAAGCGAATCCGCTATTAATGTATTTTAGTATGTAGTCTCAGTTTCGTATACTTGCAATTCCGACATTCGTAGTGTTTTATATTATGCTGTTTAAAATACCAGACGTTCACGTAATAATATCAACTACGATATGTCCGCGACTCCGTCTAATCTTGACTTGAAACCGCGGGATTTCCGAAATAAAAGCAGTGCAGAATTAAGTCTAAGAATGAGCAGTTGATTAGCGAAAACCGCATCGAAATTGGTCCAGTAGATTTTATGTGAATTCAAACAAACAGACGAGAAATCTAAAAGAAATTTCATTGTGTACTCCGTCGTTGATATAGTCTATTCCAGTTGTTTTTAAATAGCTTTAATGTACGTCATGTTTAGAATTTTATAACATTTACACTAGTTTTCCCCGTGCCTGCGCCGCGTGTAAAGCTCTAGCCAGTAGTAGTTCTGCGTTACGTATATTAAAAAAATAGGTATTTTACAAAAGTATATTAAAACCTTCTAATACTGAAGTTTCTTGTTGAGTTCACTACAATTACAAAGAAACTAAGTCCATATAGTTTAGAAACTGCATAGGGGAACATAAAGAAAAGTCGCAGCCAACCTGATTTGAAGTACCTAATACGTAATGAATGACATGTGGGCAACATGGCAACGTATTTGTTATTGAATTACAGCGATGGTTGTCTACATCACAATTGCAGCCACATCTATTTTGCTAATCCATCTATTTTAAAGAAACGACTTCATTTGTTAGGATAAAATGTATCCCTAAGTGTTTATATTCGGGTTATTAAGCCAGCACTATGTTGAGTTTCAATCATATACCTTCAGTGCTTTCCAAAAAGGATCCAATCGCAGCGCCATCGTTTTCGCTATTTTATATATATACATATATATACGTGTATTATATATTTTTATCCTAAGTTACTGCCGGAATACAAGATAGCTCTATATTAATTTTCATTTAAATCCGTTCAGTAGTTTTCACATGATTAAACAGACAGACAAACATTCTAAAAATTGTGTTTTTCGGAATCTGCTGGTCCGTTAGCATTTTCAAAAGCTTTGTACAAACTTAAACCATTTACAGATTTATTATAGTATAGAACTATAGATGATAGATTTTTGTCTCAAGTCATATTAATTTACAAAATGTGTTCTGTGGTTAAAATCAATACCTATTATAAATTTATGTTGTTCTCGTTACAGATATTAGCGCTGTGTGCCGTCACAGCATACGCACAATATGGGCCTGCTCCTCAGAGACTTCAAATTCCTGGAGCGGTCCCAGTAGGAGGTCCGGTGAGACAAAGCGGTTTCCGTCAAGGGCGCCTACAGAATACTCCGGGAGCTAGAATAAGAAGGCCAGGTCTCGCCAGACCGTCTTTCAAATCTGTAGATGCATCGCCACACCCTAGTCTCCAATCACTCGACGAACCATCAAAACCAGTCACTGAGGAACCAGAAGATGAAGTAGAAATTAATACGCCTACCGCATTCTCACCCAACATATACTCCACGCCAGAACAACAAAACGATTTCTATGACATAACAACGACGTCTCAACCGAAACCACCAATAATTTATAACTCTTCGCCATTCCCTCAATCGACACCATCAGTTCTTAAGCCGGAACCTATCAAACCCACACAGTACAGGCCGCTTTCCCCTCAACCATTTAACCCGATAAGAAACGAGCCTATCAACAAACCTCAACCGGCGAGAGTTCAGCCCCTATCAAGCAGGCCTTCGCGCCCCGTGTTCAGGCCTGAGCCTAGACCGTTCATTGAAGACGAAGACGTGCCACTCCAACCTGTCAGACAATACTCGAGGCCGCAAGAGCCAATCAATCGTGCTCCCATTAAAGCTGTACCTCAACAAAAGTACACAGCCTCAAATTCCAGAGAAAAGAAACCTGTAGCACAGATCATCAGAAAATATAGAGATGAGCACCCCGACGGAAGCATTACGTGGGGATTCGAAAATGATGACGGTTCTTTTAAGGAAGAAACTATCGGTATAGACTGTGTTACACGTGGCAAATACGGGTACGTGGATCCCGACGGTTTGAAGCGCGAATACAATTACGAGACTGGAATCCTATGCGATAAAGCAAAAGAGCAACAAGAGGAGAAGGGCTTCGTGGACTACCAAGAGAACAAGGCCGTTTTACCGAATGGAATTACAATAGATCTCAATGCCATGGGTAAAAAAACCAAAAGGCCATTCAGATCACCTTCTAATCACTAGGTTATAAGTACTTATTATTTATTTTAGAAAAACCGTAATTATAAGGACATTTTCGTTGTCACGTCGTGTAAGTACATGATACCGCCACCGTACCGCCAAATTGTGTATAAAAAATTAAAAAGCGCAACCGCGTCGCTGCCGCACTTTTGCTGTCAATGTCAGAAATTCACAGGATAGTAGCGCGGTGGCACTGCGGCGGCGATACGGTGAGTGGGTGGCGCGGTCTACACGAACGCTAAGTGTGGTCTGAAAATTTGAAGTGTGACAACCACAAGTGGTATGGTTTGCCTTTGGCAGAAAAGACGTGTGACAATAAAATGTGATTAAACTTTAAATTTATTATTTTATCCTATCTCGTTTAATTAAAGCAACCCTGTTACTTCTGACTATTGATATTTTGAAGCTTTACTACAACATTGGTACGGTACACTCTCTCGTATTTTACATCCTTCACAAAGAATTGCAAAGTGAGGTGGCAGTCGTTCAAGCAAAATTAAAATGCTAATAATGTACATAACCAAAGGATAGGAGGGTACATACAAACTACTAAGGACTAGAGTAACAACGGACACCCTCCATATTTTATCTCCCTCCACAATAAAAAAAGACAGTCGGCGACGCCTTTTATAATGAGGTTACACTCGATTTATTTGGAATCTACTAATCAGATCCTCACCTGGTGACCATGGAACCATCTCGGGAGTGCATGCTTACGAATAAAGAAAAAAAACAAAATCGATTCACAATTGACGGACGTAACATCGCAACAACACATAACATCTAAAGTCACTTTGTTGCTCTTTCGTGATACTGTAATTTTCTTATTGTCAAAAATATAACTAACACCTACATATTACAAAAAGTAGAAAATATCAAATTAAAAACATTTTATACCTATATGTACCTATGTACCAATTTTATTGATACATAAATAGATAAGTATGTGTTAAACATACCTTTTATGAAGGTAATTAATAATTTTATAGCCTGGTACCAAAAAGCTCAAAATATATGGTTTCATATGATAAAGTGCCATATTACTCCAAAAAAAATATATTTTTACTAAACAGCAGGAAAAGGCCAATGTACACTACATTGATACATTTAAATTGTCCTTTGATAGACTTCCTATAAATTTATGTTTTCAAAACAAATAAATATACATTTCAGTTGAAGCATTGCTATGAAATATATTTTGGACCTTTTAGGTCACAGAATTATAAATTGCAAAACTCGGACAATATTACCCAAGTAGTGACCAGTGTATTTTTATTTTTACTCAAAGTTAACAATAAATGGATTAATATTATGTACTAGAACATGCCTGCGAATTCGGCTACACTTGACTTGAAATTTCCGCGGGATTCCCGGATTACAAAATGTATGTAAGCTATCGTTTTAGTAGAAACTATGCCGGAATAAGCTAATTTTTATGCACTGTAATAATTTAATACCTCTCCCGGGAAAATTACTGGAATAAAAAGTACCACACATTTTATTACATAATATTTGCTATTGATCAGTGAAAAACTGCATTAGAATTCGGTTTTTTCAATCTGGCCATTTCAAATCATTCCCAGAACAATTCCCACAGGTTTCCTGGGATAAAAAGTAGCGCACATTATGTCTTAAGAATTTTGCTGTCGAAAACGCATCAAAATCGGCCCAGTAGTTTTTATGTGAATCACATTCCAGTTGGTTTTTTTAGATAGCTTCAATATAAACACAGCATGTTTAGAATAATATTATAGATTATTAATTTTATCATACCAACCTCACCAAATTTATAAGACATGGCCTTACTTTTCTGGTCATTGGCGTAATATATTTTTAGTCTATTAATTTCTGAATTTACTATCATCTGCATAAAATAATAAACAAAGGCAAGTTGAGCAAAAGGCCTTGATATTTTAGTTAGCTTTGTATGTATTTTATAGGTCAAACATTGACTTGCTATCTTGATCACTGAGGTCAAACAAAAATCATAATATTACCACATAAAACTATACCTGCATTATATTTAGAAGATAATCACAAAACTTTAAAAAGCTGTCAAAAATTATGTACCAGATGATATTTTGATACAGGATAAGAAGCCAGAGGATTGTCTGCATAGTTACATTAATCGGCAATGCTTATTCACTGCAAGAAGTACATACATTATTTAACCAGCCCTCTGGTCACTAGTAAGATTAACCTTTTGATAATAAACAATTACAGAGCAAGCATATTATCCAAATCAACTGTTCTTAAAGAGTTCACTGATGAAAGTAAAAGTTTGGATATAACAATAAAATAATATTTGAGTAACCAATAATAAAACAACAACTCTAACTGGAAAATGTTTACTTATATGTAATGTTGAACTTTGAACATATTATTATTTATACTAATATTGGCGATTATTCATATAAGGTTGGGGTCTACGCATTGGAGGAGGCATCCTGTTTGGTGGAGTAATAGATATATCCAAGTAATTACCAATTTGGAATTTTACTTGAGCCAATGTTTTATTATCATCACCACCTCTTTGACCAGAACACGTTACGCCTATCTCTCGCATGCGATATGAGGGTGTTCTCATATCTGGATATACAATTGCAAAGTCGAAATATGTTCCTTTACGCCTTGTCTCTGGATTAACTTCTTTAACAAGACCTGTCAATTCTCGAAGTGTAGCATCCATCCACGTATATATCTGAAGCTCATTTTGAGGAACATTTCCTCTCACATAATCACCTGGAGCATTGTGTCTGCCAGTAGAACAGAACACGCGAAGTAACAAGGGACAAGTCTGAAAGATATTTTTACAAAAATGATTAGTAAATATGCTAGACTGATTTCAATGTTCAAGTCTCGAAATTTAAGCTATACCTTTTCTCTATCTACTGGTTTTTCCGCGGGTTTAATTTCTTCGACAACCAATGATTCTAAACCCGCCATTTTCATCATAGGAATGGATTATAAAAATTACTATACTTTCTTCAAAAATTTTCGTTATATATATAAACATACACAAAATAATTCAAGAACAGAACTGATTGAAATTAATTGTTTTGGGAAATTGGCAAACGAAAATGTTAAAAATAATTAATAGAATTAATACTGTTTGACACTAGTCACTAATATGCCAAAATCAAATTGACATACCAATTACCAAATGGCACTTGACAGTAGTAGTAGTAGAGTTCGCCTCAAAGACAGGCAAAGAAATCTTAGTCCATACAATGCAAAGTCATGTAAATCTTCGTTTACAGTAATCGCTCAAGTATGATATATTTTTCCTTGCATCAGGTGAATGAGGAGAAGCAAAAAAAGGATAAAAATAGATTACCTTTTGGTAGGCCTTTGGGTCAAAAGCACTAGACTATAAACAAGAAACTTTACCACATAATTTTTTTTTCAACTATCTTCAAAAATATTAAAACAAAATTTAACTTTAAAAACCAATTTAATAACAAATAATCTTTAAAATTAAGAAAAAAATATATTTTATTATTTATTTAAAACATTCGAAACAATCATGATAGTCCTTATTTAACCAAAGGTCTATTAAAAGATCTTAAAGTTTGAATTATGATCATTTTCACAATATCTCAGATCCTTAAAAAGTTTTGATGTAAACAGCAAATATAGTACATGAGCAACTATTTTTGATAATCAGATGAACACAAATCGTAGAGAATTCATGAATAAATTTAGATTAATTTTCACACTCGATGATCTTGTTCCATTTAAGTCAAGAAAGACAAATTTCTTTTGTGTTTGTTGGCACTGGTGCTTGGTCATACAAAACATACGCTCGGCGACATCACATTTTAAAAAGGTGGTAACTTAAAATTAGTAACAATGGTTAAAGTTTGGGTACTTAGTTATTTACGAAATTGGATTTAGTATTGGACTATAATCACTATTTCATTGAAGTACTTTTTTAAGGAATATTAAGGTGGTTTGGGCATGTAGAGAGGATGGATGAAAATAGAATCACAAAACAGGTATATGACAGTATTGTCAATGGTAGAGCTGATGCCGGTAGACCGAGACGAACATACCATGAACAAATATCAGAACTGTTAAAAAAAGGTCAGGTAAAAAGCATTTCAAATAAACGCGCATGTATGAAGAGGTTAATGAAAGTAGGTGGAGATCCATAGTCTCTGCCTACCCCCATGGGAAACAGGCGTGATTTTATGTATGTATGTACTTTTTTAAGGACCGTGGGCGCTAGGAGGTTAATTTTCTTTAGCCTATATGTGTGTAAGCTTCTAGTGTGTAGCACAGCTAAACTGTAGGGAACTGAAAGGAGATGATGTGCTGTGCATTTTTATTTTCTAAAAATGTGTAAAATTACTCTAATAAAATGAATAACAGTTGTAGGATATTGATAGATTTTGAGTGGTAATTATGTGTTTTGTGAGTAATGTGACCTGTACAGTCAAATATGGCTTTTCGAGTTGTCACAAAAACTCCGGTGAACGGCTTCGGTGCCTACAATACAACTGCGCTACTATCCTCCTGACGCCCGGGTTGTTCAATGCTTTCATAAAGTAAACGCCCAAAGTCCTTAAAAAAGGTTTCAATGCCGAAAACCCAAGACTTTGAACTTTAAAATTTTATCTTAGCCTCCTGACGCCCGGGTTGTCCAACGCTTTCATAAAGTAAACGCCCAAAGTCCTTAAAAAATGTTTCAATGGTGAAAACCCAAGACTTTGAACTTTAAAATTTTTATCTTACAGTAATCGCACAAGTATGATATTTTTTTCCTTACATCAGGTGAATGAGGAAAAGCCAAAAAAGGGTAAAAATAGATTACCTTTTGGTAGGGCTTTGGGTTAAAAGCACTAGATTACAAACAAGAAACTTTATCACATAATTTTTTTTTCAACTATCTTCAAAGCGATTAAAATAAAATTTAATTTTAAAACCAATTTAATAACAAATAATCCTTTAAAATTAAGAGAAAAAATTATTTTATTATTATTTATTTAAAACATTCGAAACAATCATGATAGTCGTTATATAACCAAAGGCCTATTAAAAGATCTTAAAGTTTGAATTATGATCATTTTCACTATATCTCAGACCCATATAAAGTTTTGATGTAAACAGCAAATATAGTACATGAGCAACTATTTTTGATAAGCATATGAATGAACACAAATCGTAGAGATTTCATGAATAAATTAAGATTAATTTTCACACTCGATGATCTTGTTCCATTTTAAGTCAAGAAAGACAAATTTCTTTTGTGTTTTTGGCACTGGTACTTGGTCATACACAAGTAAAAACCTCGAAGATACGTTCGGAGATATCACATTTTAAAAAGGTGGTAACTTATAATTAGTAACAATGGTTAAAGTTTGGGTACTTAGAATAGTACCCTGGGCATTCATTTGACGAAATTGGATTTAGTGTTGGGCTCTAATCACTATTTCATTGAAGTACTTTTTTAAGGACCGTGGGCGCTAGGAGGCTGTGAAACTACATTGTAATCTAAGATCTAGCTCAAAGGGTTAGCTGCCAAGCCATAACCTAAATTTAAAAAATATCAAATGTCAAAATAAAATTGAAATTGAAAGAAATTTGTTTGTTGAAAAATTGAAAATTCGCTTATTCTTTAAATAAACAGATTTTTTACGTGTAATATATCCAACAGAACTGAAATCTGTCTAAAACGTGCATTAAATATCGTTTTGAAATATAAGAATGGCTCACAAAGAAGAGGAGGACACGTTTCAAGACGACGACGTTTATATCAATCCGGAAGATGGAATGCCTAACATTCATCCTAATATCACTGAATTGGACCAAGAAAGTGACACTAAAGACGAAGTGGATGAATTCGATGATTTACCAAAATCGGTAATAGTCACAAATGTTCACAGTAACGTCTTTCAGAATGAAAATTTAAAGAAAGAAATGGAGGAGCTTTTTCGTACTTTTTCTGAAAATGTAACATTTCAATGGTTGCGTAGTTTCAAACGCTTACGTGTGAATTATGACAGTCCTTTGGCGGCAGCTAATGCTCGGATACAACTACATCAATATCAGTTCTATGACTCTTGTATTAACTGCTATTTTGCTCAGCCAGTAACACCAGTCTCATTGAAAAATCTAATACCGCCTAAGCCAGAGAAACAGTTTTTGATCTCACCACCCGCCAGTCCTCCTGTTGGGTGGGAACCACGCGAGGAAAATGAACCTTTAGTGAACCATGACCTATTAGCTGCATTAGCTAGTCTAGCTCCAGGTGAGAGCCATGAATTGCATGCACCAACACCCACTCAGCCGGCTATAATTGTACACACTGCCATTGCAACAGAGGATATCAAACTGTCACGGAGGGGAAAAAAGATACCACAAACTCAGTGTCCTGATTATTGATAGGAATGCCTTTTAAAAGTTAGTGACTTTTATAAAGTAGGGGTGGGATATAGTTACAGGGCACATTTATTTATTATGAACAAATTGAACATTTTTTAATGTAGGTTAGAAGGAACTAAGCCTTAGCTTTTGTGGTTATTCTTTTTATAACCATCCAAAATTCACTTTACATCTCAAATAATAAATGAAGGCGCCTTATAACTATACCACACCCCAATGTAGTGTAGAGACAGCTTTTTGAGAAGTCACATGTCACCTTTTATGATATGTGAAACCAAAGATATTAAGTTACCACAAGTGTCTAGTTTTTTAAACATATTGATGAAAAATTGGCAGTAGAAATTCATTACCAATATTAGGATATAGAAGCAGTAGTTTGTTTAGTATAAATTAATTTAACAAAATTACATGCAGTGTTGAATTGGTGCTATGTGTTTGGAATATTTTCAAATGTTTCCTAAGTTATGCTTTATTTAGGTGATGTATTTATTGCACTATTTAATATCCATAATTATAAGTAGGCAGGAGTTAGTTTGATATTTTATTAACAAATCTTGTTTTTTGTTAAGTGATGTTGAAATTACTAGAAGATTAATGATAAAATGGACAATTATAGTTTTTAACATATCAGTCGAGCTAGCTTTCTGGATATGAACCAACTACTCTTAAAACAAAGAGGTTGCTCAAATAATATTTTGTATGAGGCATTGTAAAAAGTGTTATCAATAGTGTAATCCTGAGATTTTATGTTTTTACTATAAAATAGCATAGAGGAAAATTATGAACTCAACTTTCACTATCAAACAATCAAATCTGGCAGGAATATAAGTATTGACTCTAAAAACTTAATTTTCAATGTTCTAAAATTCAGCAGACTTTAAACAATATTCACCAAATTTGCTTTGGATCATTAGAAATTTGTAACTAAGATCTGCCTGTGTTATCTCTTGTATGCCTTTGTCCACATTTGACTTGAAATTTCTGCTATATCCGGAACACAACATATCGCAGCATTTAAAGGGGATTGTAAGTTATTGTTTTAGTGGAAACTATCAGAATAAGCTTATTTTTATGCATCTGAAAAAATTCAAACCGCTTTTGGGACACTTCCTGTGGTATTCCAGGGATAAAAATGTTAACATTTATTATATTAAATTTACTATTGATCCATAAGAAATTCAAATCATATTGGAATTCGATTTTATTTTAATCTGCCATTTTTAAATCATTCCCAGAAAAGTTTGTGTCAAGTCAAGTTGTTCAGCTCAATGAAAACTGGACTGAAGTCAGCCCAACACTTTTTATGTAATCTCGAACAAACAGATAAGATCTCTAAAAAAATTGCATTGTGTTCTCTATTGTTTATGTAGTCTATTTCAACTATTTTTTTAACAGCTTCAATGTACAGACATGGCATGTTTAGAATGTTGTAATATTATAGATTTCATTGGTGGTCCAAAATAACATATTTTCAAAATGTCTTTAACATAAATTATTATATCAGTCTTACCTGGGTTTTGAGTTGTCTTGTTTTTCAAGAATAATCTTTATGTTGTTTTACAAATCCACGTTTATAAGGTAGTGGAGTAGTGTTGCTAACACTAGGTTAATAAAAATATATACCCTTACTTAATTTTGTTTTTAAATAAGGTAATTTAAGGTAGTTAATATTTATTTTTGGGTCTGGCTTATATTAGTTATGTGTCTATTTTAGCTGAAGATGGCTGCATAACTTGTGTATTTAAAAAAGACCAATGCAGCGATCTTATTCAAAAAGAATCATAATAAATATAATTATAGCTTTTTTTGTTGTCTTAAATATGTAACATTATCCATACATACAGTTGGCATTACTTATAATCGTTTGTTAAATTTTAAGAAACTGCTCAGCAACTGATTAATCAAAATCTTACCCATAAACTCCTCTTAAGGATAAGAGGTGGAGAGGTAAAGTAACTCATAAATAGCTGTCAAAAATAATCAATATCGAGAGGTACTTTAAGTGACTGCTAAGATCCAAAATGGCAAGTTTTATTCGAAACAGCCATTGATTAGGGATCTAAGAGTCTTTTATTTAAGAGATGGCTAATCCTTTCTTAACGAGATTATTATAAGTAAGGCCTAGTATGTTTAATAAATATTGGTCAAAAAATATCGATACAGGGTAAACATGAACATTGGAATGCATGGTCTTCACTAATTCCTGTAATGTGTTTAAAATGATTTTGTACTTCTAATAAAATAGACCACTGCTAAATTTAATTTTAAAATATGTCAATATTATAGTTTCATATCCGTTCCAACTTGATTTCAAACTACTAGCAAAATAGCAAATTGGTATATTGTTTGTTATTTAATTTATTATTTCAATGGCAGAAAATATTCAATGTAAATATATGTTACATACCTACAGAGTTCTATGTATGGTCATGACATGGCAGAATATTAGGTAAAATATTTATCTCTTATATTTTAGTTTGGTTTAAACAGCTGTAAGATATGAAGATGATATATTTTATTGTGTTAATTTATTTTTGTTTAAAAGAAAATTCTATTAATGCAGTTGGCTAGTCTCGAGCGCCTGGGGTAGGAATTGAATTTTGTACTACCAAAAATATATCATAATGAGAGAAACAATTCCAAGACTGTAGATGTGCAAGAATGCTGGTAAAGTTTACACTACTAGTGTTCAAGGCTAGCTTGTCCCTGTATTATGTTATTTATAATTTTTACCAACAAATATTGTAAAACATCTCTTTATTTCTCTGTTAGTAGTAGAAAGGAGAATTCATTATTAATCGACTTTCTTATTAATATCTTAAAGAGTCGAACCATCTTGATTAAATTTTCAATAAATTTGGTTTACAATTAGCAATATGGACATGATATCCTTCCAAAATGTGCACTTTCTTGAAAAATTAATATATTTCACAAGATATGTGATAAAAATTAATATGTTTAAATCTGCAACCGTCGATATATAATTATCAGAGCGAACAATGGATGCCTACCGGCTTTTTTATTTGGAAAATGAAATACTATTTCGGTATTTGCGTGAGCGATGCTGAATAGACTGACTGTCGCGCAATTTGGTATACTTATAACGCGCATGAAAACTATATAACAAGATACTTTTAGTCTCGAAAGTAGTCAATACTGGTTTCAGTGAGATACGGATCCGAATTTAGGCGAACGAAAGATTTTTAGAACATACCTACATGGATCTTTGATTCAGAAGAATATGCTCTTTAAAAAAATGTTTCTTACTAAAGTACCTTACACGATTGGCACTGTATTTTTATATTAGTCTTGTGTGTGCATGTAAGTCCCGGCTGAAAGGTAGTGGCTTACAACGGATCTCGTTAAGGAAAGTCTATTGAAGTTTGCACATTGTAACTCGCGGATGTGAGCTTGGCCGTTCGGACATTCTAAAGCAATCTGGAGAGTATTAGGGTTCTGGTGAGCACATGCTGACAGATGCATCCCGTGAAGTGTGGGCACCTTTAAACGAGATTAAAACGGGCGTCTCGCTATTTTTGGGTAAAATTTATTTTATATTTGTATACAATAGTCGCACACCACATTGGTCTTCACATAATGATGCATGCTCAAGTGCGTGATTCGTATTCTAATAATTTATTAGTAACAAAGATTTCAATTATTTCAGTTAACTTTTATTGATATGAAAGTATTGTTATTGTGATGTGTAAATAACCAGTTTAGAACTTAAACGCTTTGCTGTAATGTAAATTATTTGGTATCCAAATTCCATTATTACCTAAGCAATGACTGGTTTCTATATTTTAGGTCCCATAGAAAAACAATACTATTATTTCATGATTGAGATTTCTACTAATGGTAACCATTGTAAAAAAATTAACAATCCTTTTTATAATAATAGAGACTAGAAGTAAGGCAAATGCATGTAGGATGGTTTGATATAGGCATAAGAACAGGCATAATGATCGGCGTGCTCTACTGAATAGAGCACATGCACTGCGTTGCACCATAGAAGAATACTGGGAATGACATTTGCCCAGTAAAAAATGGAACTCTGTTAACTCCTACATTACAGTCTTTCTTCTCTTGCGTTTTGATATAGAAAAACACTATTAGACTTTTTCTAACATTTTAGTTATTACATATGAGTGTTTAGAATCATCAGTCAGTATTATAATAAGTTTCTTTACAATTTTTACGAATCTGCATTTTGGTGTGTTATAATCAAAACGCAAGAGGACAAAGACTAAAGGAGTGGTCTATTACAAACGCCGTAGGTCCTGTACATCGCCATACGCAGTCTGCGGCGTTCGTAGCAAAGCGACTCCTTATTCAGAGTTACATTTTTTATTAGCTGCTTTTTATTCCAAAATTTCACATCCTTTAGGTATTATTTAAATGTTCCTAAGAAAAAAAATATAAACTGATAGTTTAGTAGGTATCAGAAGTTGAATTTGATTTACGATTGAAAACTATCATCAGGTCATCGACTTTTAAGTATTAAGTAGTACATTATACCTCAATGCATCAGGTAGTCTAATCTGCTGTTGGAAAATGTTGAAAGCAAAGGGTTACTCTTAAACGTTATGTAAACAAGTCCTGAATTATTTGTTGTACGTTTATTTAGAGTTCCGTTCCCAAGACAGTGTAAATGTTATACACGGAGAAATTCATGTATTGTAACTCTATTGAACTGTTTTAACTGATAAAAAACCATGAAGCACTCATGAGAACGAGTACTTTCTGAAATTTTGTAAAAAAATCAACTCAATATAATAAAGAATTAATATTCATACTACTTAACTATTTGTCTATTGTTCATACATCGATGTATGTACTATATTATATAGATGGACGTTTAATCTCGCTGTGATTTCGGACTATTATTGTTTGGTGTAAATATAAATAAATAATTATATCGAGTTAACATTAGTCTTTTTATGACGTAGGTACTCCTATAGCGCTGATTTTGCAATCAGATAAAAGTTATCTCCAATCAGTTATCTGAGCACTGGTGACCGAATTATACGGTGATTATAAAAAAATAATTTACACGACGAATTGAGACGCTTCTCCATGATTTTAAGTCGGTTATCATCAGGTATTAGTCAAATATAGAAAAAGTACTTTTTACTGATATTATAAAGTTTATTTATTTTTGTACGTATTATAAAATATACACAAACATTAAATATTGTAAAATATACACACATACGTATCATAAATTATACACACTATACAGCAAAACTTTGTGTATCCAATATACTTAATTGTGTAATTTAAATCGTTTCACAAGCAACAAGTCGTGTTTGCACGCCGTATGTAGTACAAATTTAATTTTAAAGGCACTTAAGACAAAACTTTAAAAGGCACTTACGACATTTTACTAACTGTATAGTAATATTATCAATTGGCATATTATGAAGCTATGAAGCTCCATAATTAATGAAGCTTTTACATACATTGAGCTTATTATTATATAGGTATATCCCAATGCAATGTAATTCCTGGAAAAGACACAATAATTTTAACAGTTAATTAGCCGCAGATAATGTGTAAAGTATTACCTTCAGACTAAAACTACCCTTTAGTTATTTTCTATGATACGTAAAACCTTGTAATATTCGATGTTTAAAGCGTAATATTAATAAATAGAGATTCAATTCAATTATAGGTACATTCGCGTTCTCGTAAAAAAACTATTTATTTTTATATGACTTATTGTTATGCATAAATTGTTAACTGAGGTACTTCCTTAATAAATAAAATTTAGTTATATCTTCGGTAGGAACATATTAAATCTACAATTTAAAATAAATAAGTAATAGAAATCTACTTTCTGTCATCTTCTGCGTAGATTTTGGTTACCTCACCATTGGATAGTGAATTAGTTTCAACCCACAAATTTAACAAACGGCTCTCTAAGCTTTTGTACTCATATCTCGTAAAGGAACCATGGATTCAGCAGTTTTGTCTTCTTCGGAATGTGTTCTATTTCTTTTCTTTCCTATGCAACTACTAAATATAGTATCACCTTTTCCAAAGGCTTCTCCGTCGGCCAGTGTTTGTGGCATTGGTTCGTTCATAGTTTCAGGTAAAAAGAAACATAAGAATCCCGATATTAAAGCTACTAATCCAAAAGTTACGGCAGGAATCTTCGGGTCAAAAGAATCTAACAATGAAATCAATGGCGTCAATGCTCCTGAAAATCTGGCACACATGGATCCCAACCCTAATGCAGTATTGCGAACAACAGTAGGAAATAGTTCTGCAGAATAATTGTAGATAATAGCAAAGGAACCGGCTATGAACAACTTGCCAGTTATAACAGTTGCTGTTGATCCTATGGTTCCTGCTGGTAAGAAAGTGGCCACAATACAGGCCACACCGCCTATTAACATCATAGAACTTATCAATGATCTGCGTCCCCAGATATCAAGGAAATACATTACTGCTGCATAACTAGGCAGTTCAACAAATCCAAAGATAGCTATTATCAAATAAGGGTTACCCTCTAACTTTCCAGCACTAAGAGTCAAACCATAGTAGGCGATAGAGTTGGCAAACCAACAAAAGCATACGTTTAATGTCTTCTTTCTTAAATTCGGAGTTTTAAATAAATCCAAAGTGCCTGCTGATGGAGTGTCGGTACCTTTAGAAGCTCAGCTTTTCCTTTTGAAACTAATTCTACTCTGTCAAGTGTATATTCTGACCGGTTGCAATTTAAAGCTTTTGTAACAATGTCTACGGATTCTTTAGCTCGGCCCTGAGCCCAAAGCCATCGCGGTGACTCATCCATTATCCAGATGTGAGGAATAAGCAGCAAACCGTGTAGCCCATAAATCATTTGAAGCATTTGGCGATTATCTATGAGCGCCCCCCATCCTGCTACTAACATTATACCTCCAGCAAAAGCAGCTTGGAAGGCAACGCCACATACTGTCCGTTTGCTGGCTCCGACAAGTTCCATTGTCAATACAAAACCTGTTATGTATGATCCAGCAGATCCGAAGATACCATAAAGAAATTCAACTACTAAAAAGGTCCAATACTCCGGTATAAAAGCTACCAAGACTCCCAATATTAGCTGTAAAACGGCTGACAAACAAAATATTGTCTTTCTTCCGTATTTGTCTGCCATGCCTCCAAGAACAACTGCCCAGTAAAGACTCCAAGCATATAGATCGTTTGAGCAATAGAGCCCATCCATCTACGTTCGCACACGAGATTCCATTCAATTGCCCGCGACGAAGATCTATACGTCGTATCAAAGACGTATTTGGTACAAGGTACAGTGACATTGTCTTGGTACATAAGGCAGTTATGCAAATTTCCAGAAGGGTGCTTGGGAATTGCCTCCATAATTGCCGATGAATTCCACGCAGATATTGTTTCATTGGTATCCACATCGTCTATCCAGCATCTGCAAAGTAAAATATGTATCGATTAGCTCACATTTGTTGTTAATACTTAAATTTTTCTCACTCCATAGATGGCGTTGTACTCAGTAAGTAGTCTTTTCGAAAGTAGCATCTTAAAATTCAATGCAAGATTTGGCTAAACGTGGTCGTTAGTTTTTGAATTGATCAACATTCTAAGTTAGTAAATCGGCAGACAAACCGTTATTTATATATCGAATTAAGTAAGTTGTGCTTGTTGTGATAACTCTTGGGCCGATCGCAAATATGTAGATCAGAGTAAATAATGGAGTTTTTATCACCTTATCGAGAATTGAACTTCAGAACCTTTGACGTAATAGAGCCATGCCGGATTCATTATCTTAATTCAACCTCTTAGGGCCGATGAAATCCGTCAGATACTATGCTCTCACAGAATATCGGCCTGGAACAATCATCCTGGAGATAATCGTGTTTCGTACAATAAGGAAGAGTTCCGTTGGCCCAATTTCCTTTCCCTTCCCTCAATCCCATTCCGCTTGTCTGATTCCTTCCTCTATCCCTATTATCCCATCACGTATAACCTACCCTAAAGGCTAGCAACGCTTTGACTTTGCCTCTAGTGTTGCAAATGTCAATAGGCGACGTTAACTGCTTTTATTAATTAGGCATGTGCTTGTTTGACAGTTCGCAACAAAAATAAACCCTGCGGTCCAGTAAGGAAACGGCAAGGTGTTTTTTAACTCTTCCTAAAATTGTTAATTTATTAAATAAACTCTTAAAAAATTCCGATTGCCGAATATAACGCCACCCATGCCGAGTGCGGAATCGGTCCGGCCCCCGAGATTCTTGTTTATAATTCATTTTATAGTTAAACGTAGTTACACAAAAAGGATCCAACCCACAAAAATGCTAGTTTTGAATGATTGAAGATTAAAGTTTTAGCTGTATTTCCGCATTGATTTTCTGTCTATGGGTTCTTAGGAAAATATAAGCGTAAATGTATCATTTTTTATACAAATAAGTTTAACTGCATGAATGCGGAAATACAGCTAGAACTTAAATTTTTAATAATTCAAAAGTAACATTTTGTGGGTTGGATCCTTTTTGCGTAACTACGTCCAGTTGTAAATCAGAAAAATACACGCTAGATACTTACCAAATAAAAATCAAGAGTAGGTGTACACGAATAAGGAAATTCAAATATTGTATTAATATGTTTATTTAAAAAGTTATCATATGGTTATACGAAAAAAGAGTACAAAAAATCATTTAAATTGTAATGGGTGCAATTTGTTACTTACAAATAGATGATACAGTGTGGTGGCTCTTATTAACATTTTCTTTTAATTACAAAAATATATAGCTTAAGTCAAGAAATAAGTATAATAGATCAAACTACAAGACTAGTTATTTATTAATAAATAAAGTGACATTTGTTTTAAACTTAATCAGATTTACGTGCTTTGACTCGCCCAATTAGAATTGTTCAGATTTTGAATAAATAATCTTTTATCCGGAAACGCTACTAAGAGCGCATATAAAGATTGACGCGGTTTAAACATACCTATGCAAAATTGTCGTTGCATGAATTTTATCAGTCGTGAATTAATAAGGGAATAATTGCTAGGGCACATTTTAGTTTTAACTTTATTAGACCCTATTAGAGTTTCAGAAGCAATGAGATCTGCTAATTATGTTATTTAATATATTTATAATAAAAATAGAAATGTTAACAAAATATTAAGGCATCATATAAGTCAGTATCTACTATATTATATTCATGAAATCCGTAACTTGATCAATATTTATTAATTTTTTCATTAATTGGGAAAGATTACAACAGAATCATAAGTGCAATTAGTATATTTTTATAGAAATCTATATTCTCATGGCCTACTGATATCAATCGGTATGATTTATATAAAATATGAAAATTTACGAACTAACCGTACCTTTTAAACTTTTAAAATAATATTTATTTCGTAGGTATCAAAAGGCCCTCGTCATATAGACTTCAAAATATTAGAAATATAACAAGTGTATAACAAAATTTTTTAGACAAATACCATTTCCAAACGCCTAAAGTAAGTATTTCACAGGTGGAGCAGCCTCTTAATGATAAAGAAAACCTTGAGTAATTTATAAAATTAATATAATAAACATGCATATTAAAAAGGTAAGAAAGACCATTTATATATGTAAAGGTTCGTAGATCTGTTTCATATTTTCGTAGTGCTCAGTTTATTAGGTACTTACTCCGTACGTAATAAAATGTGGATACTTTCTTATGTTAGCATAGAAGCAATATCTTCATTTTTATGTACAAATAAGACGTAATCATTTTGAAATCTATGATTATAAACATTTTCAAATGAATGCATCTAACTTTGAAATTATTGTATACTTTGTGTAGGTACCTACTTAGTTCCTAGCCTAATTATAATCATCCAGTCTTGAGCAAAATGTTCCAATGAACATTCATTAATTGCTCATTAACAACTTTGACTAGACAATTTTAAGCAAGATGTAATTAAACATTTACTTCACTTTCATGTACATATTTAATTGCATGACCAGAATTTTTGACACTTTCTACCTATAATAACGTTATAAACTATCTCTTATGCCTGATATTTAAAATAATAAGCATAGCATTTAACATTACTGACTTGTTTTAGACTAGTGGCGAATCCCGCGCTACCAGCAAGTTCTATTTCATAAAATTAGCTTGCAGTTTTACACGTATCTATTATTATTGTAAGTTATTAATTTTTTTAACATTTTTTCTCAGAGGGATCTAATGGTACCATAGTTTCAGGAATTTCCACCGAATCTTTGCTCATTCTTCGGCCACTGCAATTCGTGAAACAAGTATCACCAACGCCAAATCTTTCGCCGTCCTCTAATGATTGTGGCAAATTGCGACCGATTGTTTCAGGTAAAAAGAAAGTAGAAAATCCTGAAAGTATAGCCAGAAATCCTAATAGAATTGTGGGTATTTTGGGGTTAAGAGTATCAAGTAAGTTTATAAGAGGTGTCAAAGCACCCGAAACACTCGCACACATACTGCCTAACCCTACTCCTGAACTACGAACTACAGTAGGAAACAGTTCCGCTGAATATTTATATATTATTGAATATGAACCAGATATAAATAACTTGCCAACCATTACAATACCAGTCGTTGCAGGAGAACCGTGAGGCAAAGCAACAATCACTAAACACGCAACTCCGCCCAGTAACATCATGGTACTAATAAGAGCTCTATGTCCTACACGGTCTAAAAAGTATACAATTAAAACATAACTGGGTAACTCTACAACGCCCATCAAAAACATTATGAAATACGGGTTCCCATTAAGCTTGCCGGTATTGAGTGAAAGGCCATAGTACACTACAGAGTTCGTGAACCAGCACCCACATATAATAAGTGTCTTCTTGAGCATCTTCGGCGTTTTAAATAGGTCCGTTGTTCCAGCTGAATGTTCATCTGTATACTTCGCACACGTAGCCTTGCAATGTGATACTAGTAATGACGTATCGACGTTTTCTACTGACCCGTTCATTTTCAATGCTTTCTCAATAATTGCAACAGATTCTCGAGCGCGTCCTTGCGCCCAGAGCCACCTTGGGGATTCATCCATCAATAACCACTGCGGCAGTAATACAATGGCGTGCAGTGCATAAACAATTTGTAAATAAAATCTGTTATCGATTAGATATCCCCAACCAGCCAAAAGCATAATTCCAACTGCGAACATAATTTGGAATGTAACACCGCATATAGTACGCTTACTCGGCCCTACTATTTCCATAGTTAATACAAATCCGGCAATGTATGACCCCGATCCGAAAATTCCGTAAAGAAATCGAAGACCTACAAACGTGTAGAAATCTGCTGAAAAAGCTACGCTTGCTCCGAATAGCAATTGCAATAATCCAGCCCAAACAAAAGCAGCTTTCCTTCCAAATTTATCGGAAAGTCTTCCAAACGTTAGCGATCCCGCAACTACTCCAAACATATAAGCCGTTTGCGCTATGGCACCCATCCATCTTCGGTTGCATACAAAATTCCATTCAATGCCTCGCGATGATGTGAAGTATTGATCATCGTAAACCCATTTCTGGCATTCCTGTACAGTACCATTATTGAACATCTTACAGGAGTCTAGCCTTTCGTGTTCATTTAACGGTATGGCTGTGTACACTAACGTGGAATTCCATGGTTCAGTATGATTGGAACTATCAATTCCTGGCAGGTAACACCTGAAATTCAATAACTTTCAATTACTTTACTAATGAGATTAATACTCTCACGATACAATAAATCAGTAATCAGTGCAGATGCAATGAATCGTGAGAGTTAGAAACAAAGGAAACGATTCGGTGATAATATTATTTATTGAATTGAATTAACTACATGTTACTATATCTGTTTATGTCGTTATTTAAGATACTATAACTAATAAACATACTAATAACATTTTAGATAAAAATAACGCAACTATAATGACAAAAGGGTAATTAAAATTACAAGATTTAGAACATAAGGGCGCTCGTGTGATATACATATAGATATGCTAATTGTTTATACAGTAAGATTTCTAGTTCACTTTTTAAGGTTTCGTAACCATTTTGGCAAAATCACAACCTTTATGTCTCGTTATATCCGTCTGTCTGTCTTTGTATGTCACAGTATTTTATTTTTGGAAACAGGGCTGTATAGCGTTACACAATGATATACAAAAAAACCGCGAAACAATCCAAATTTAGGGGTGGCCACCATAGATGAAACCAAGGGGTTTTTGTTTACTGTGAATGAATCGTATGCGGTGTCACTAGTCAAATGTCTATCACATGACCATGTCTTTGAATTATTATTTTTATTCAAGTCAATGTGCGGATAGCACCCAAACTCGTAAAAATTGTTCTCGCCTCTCTAATTTTGGAACTACAAAATGAAAAATTTTGAAAAAAGTAGACCTACCAGCGAAAATTGATTCGAATAATAGTCACTTAGCACTTTTTAAGATACGAGGTATATTCGATTAAATCCTTTTTTATGATTACGCACCCAAATGACAAAAAATTCAATTTCAAATCTATCCTGGGAAATCCTCGTTATACGCGGACTGATAAGCACTTACGCAATATTTCATATAATTAGATCTTGTTGTGATTTGACGCGTTAATCCTACCTATGAAAATGATTTTCTGTTAACGTATTTATTTAAGGTTAATAATACTAAGACATAAAATTAATTATGTTATAGTATTTTTATTATGTTCTCATGTAATAATTTGTGAACATTTTTCTTGGAATGATATAAATAGCCAAAGTAATGTAGACCCAAGATATATAATACGTTGGGTTGCTATGAAACAGAGCAATTAGCTACTGGATCATGTTAAAGATAGGAGTGATATAAAATCAATGTGATTGTTGCAACAGAACTGCGTGGTTATAAACCAACATTTTTGACCGCTTGTAAAGTTACTTGCTGCGTGGCATATTTTGCCATATTTATAGCACACTAACCGAATATCTATAACTGATATCGTCAACCTTTCTAATGGGATTGTTTCTTGTTCTTTAAATATTAAATGTTATGCATGATTAGTTTGCAATTCAACATGCACCAAACAGACGTTATTATTACAAAATATGAACAAAAACAAAAATGTGTTAAAGAATGATTGCAACTGCCTTTCACCAACAAGCCTTATAAAGCTGCACAATACAAATGAATAACGTTACAAAAGATTATACTTACCATTCGTTATACCAAGTAATGTAAAATGGCACCTTGGAAACACTCCTTGCATTGAAAAACATACTAGAACACCAAAGCTCACGCCATTATAATAACCGTCCGAGTCAAGCATATCTGTACACGCTATAACCAAAAGCAGAATGTTATGAGCCCGCCAACCCTTTTCACGCATCTTTATGTACCATAGAACTGATTGAATGCTAAGAAAAAATTAACCGCATTTTTTGTATAAATTTACTTTTAAAAGTTCTTGAAAGTCAAAGACGTATATTATGTTATATATGGATCAATTCATGCACATGCATTAAGTGAAGTAATATTTGCTGCTGTGGTGGTGTTCAATTTTTTTATTATATCAATTTTGATATTTATATAATGCACTCAATATTTCATAAAGTACGTACACATCACACTCTTACAGCTCTTTTCCACTACAAGCCACTTTAGCATTTAGAGATTATAATTTTGCAGCAATATAACTAATCAAGCGCCGCGACTCAAATATTGACTTTTCAAAGTATTGTGATTCACTTTTCTGTTCGTATTTGAATAATTGTAACACCTTAACGTTTCAAATACTAAACTTACATCGATTGCACACACGTTATTTTATAGATGCGAATATTTATCAGTCACTGCTATATTTATAAATACATTCCGAATATGCGTATTATCATACGTATCATTTATATTTACTTAGAATATTTGAACCGCAACCAGAACGTGGTTTCTCGTCTGTGGCTTGTAGCGTGATGTAAAAGTGCTGTAACATACATTATACCATGTTCAAAATACCTTTATAATTCTTAAATACAATTCGAGAACCCACCTGTGTTCAGGTACCGCTGCGACAGTAACCAAGGAAAGCATATGCATGCCTGCAGTCATCGCTGCTAGTATATGTAGTATGAACTGGAAACATTGGTATCGCCCGAAGTCCCCTGTAAACATATAGAATAAATTCTTACGTCTCTAAAGTAATAAGGACACTGCGCATTACAAGTTAATTAGAAAAGTGACGGACGTAAAGATTTCAACTGTGGAGTTGTGAAAAGTAATTATTTATTTATTTATTACATATCCAACAGCTATATTTATAACTTAAAACAATTAACTCTGTTTAATATGAATGTTGCCAATTACTGAATACTTCACGCTCTTCAGTGTATTTGTGCAAATCCAAGACCGCAATAAAGAGTTTGTTTATGTTAAGCACTATATAAATGTATCATATATATTTAATATAATAAAATAATGCAACTAATGTAATTACAAGATCCTATTGTTTACATATTTTTGTTCTTTTATTTATATAGTTTACAGTGAGTCTCACATATGTGCCGATGTAATTAGATAATAATTACATAAAGTTTTCGTACAATGCGATTGCCTTTGTATACAATACTTAACCTGACTGCTATCAGGGCTGGCCTACATTGACCTGTGAGCTCAACCGCCTCGAATACGATACGTTAACTGACGCGCGCGCCCCTCTGAACATGTACATTTTATTTACTTGACGTTATAATTAAACACAGAAATCTATATTACTATTATAAAGAGGAAAGATTTGTTTGTTTGCATTGGACAGGCTCCGAAACTGTTGAAACAATTTGAAAAACTCTTTCACTGTTGGCAGCTTTTTTTTTTTTTTTGACGCGGGGAAAAATGACTAACTAACCGATTTACGCACTCTCTGGCCGTCACTAGGAACGCACGAATCCACGGGGGCGGTAACGCTAGCAATTGTATGCTCTACTTGCGCTCCGTCCGCTATGGACTACACAGAGGAGTGTGGAGACTCGAGCGATGCCGCACGGGCGACAACCTCAATACCACTAAAAACCCTCTCCCTTCGCGCCTGCGCTTTGATGTGAAGGAAAGACTGAGATGTAGAACATAGTTACTCAGCAGTCGATCCAGCGCATAAAGTGCTGAAGTGTGCCCTGGGAGAACACACTCCACTACGAAACGGGGGTAGTTGTTAAGTCCCTTGCTTTACCTAGTAGCTAAGGTAACCCCATCGTTCCGGATCCTACCTCAGGGAGGGAAGTAATGCGCGTACCTGCCTCTCCGGGTGCCGGCTGAAGGCCGGCGACCTCGAGAAGAGACCGTAGCACGCGCCCTAGGACTTCGCTCCCTATCCCTTTCTGCGGCCTCTTTCAGAGACATAACTGCCTCACAAAAAGAAACCGCAGCATCCCAGGCGTCGTCGCTCCGCAACATGGCCGTTACCAAGTCGCCGAGCGATCCGACGGCTCCTAGCTTTGTCTCGAGCTCGAAACGCTGCGGCGCCCAGGCAGCGCACTCGACAAGCGTATGAAACGCCGTATCGGGTGCGCCACACTGTCGGCAATCCGGAGAAGGCAAGCAGCCACAATGCGAAACAGATACTGATCGAAACAACGTGTCCGGTCAGTATCTGCGTCGTCCTGAAGGTGAGGGTGCCGCTAGTGCGGTTAACCCATTCCTCCAGTTGTGGCCTGATTGCGTCCACCGTAAAGCCGCCGGCCGGCTGTTGGCAAGCTACACTATCCCCGAGTGATATAGGCTATATTATATTTAAATTTTAATTAAATACGCGTGTGAAGCGGGGCGGCCGCTGGTATTAAATAAAACTTTAGTAGTTGTGTAATAAAGGAAAAGTCGATATAAAGACCACCAGAATATGGTAGTTGACAGATGGTCAAATCTTTTAATGGTGCGGCTTCATCTGGGATCAAATTAAAGACATAGGCCGTTTCAGTCCGATGTGGTGATGTGTGTAATGCGCAATTAGATATGCGACATTGTTAATGACGTTAAATATACACAGCTAACGTATGTATATACACTAATGTGGGTATGCGTTAACGACGTTATTTTTTTAACGCTTTAAATAAGTTGCATTCGGTCAAAACCCAACACCCTTATTCATATTGAGTTAGGGTGAGTTTGTGGGCTTCTTTAAAAAGATTAAATAAGGCTACAAACTTTTTCTAACTTAATATGAATAAGACAGTTAATCTTTAACACTAACACAGATGAAACCCCTGTATAAAACCCACTTTATGATCTTACAAATGTAAAACCTTGCATCTTTCTAGGTGTACTTCACATTACATTATTTCAATCCTAACGCTGAATATATTAATAAAATATTTACCTAACCTTCTTAAATAATGATATTTAATATCAGGTTACACTTATTATTCGTAAGTTATTAATGTAGTAAATTAATAACTTTGAGTTCGTATGATAACCCAGGTAAAATTGAGGACGACGATGTTGAAAAATTCATCAAATTCAAAGAAAATTGTGGCATAATTATTGATGAAATTTCAAAGAAGAATCTCTATAAATATTATAAACACGAACGTTTATAAGAATGTATTGATGTATTTTTGTTACTCTTTCACGCCAAAACTACTGAATGGATTTTGATGAAACTTTACAATAATATAGTTTACACATCAGAGTAATACACAGGCTATAATTTATAAATATATAGTGTAACTTATGCAAAATATAACGCTTTTCCATCACCACGCGGGTGCAACCGCGGGCGCCGCTAGTTTTAATAATCTAATTTTACTAATAATGAATCATGATTGTTCATCCGAATAACGTGGGTATACTTATTTATAGACTAACAAGTAACTAACTACTAAGTTGTAGACTTAAGTATTACTGCAACAGCCAAGTCAATATAACTGAAAATATCGTGAATAAACCATCGATACATAGAAAAAAAATATATGAATAGAGTAAACCTAACCTAAGTAAAATCGACACATGAACAAATTCGCCTAGTGTATGATGTATGAACTATTCAGTAAGACACTGAACATTGATAAATGTCAATTAAACACTTAATAATTTTCATCTAGGTATTGCTTCACTATGGTTACATATGTAAATTATAATAATAATTGATAAGAATTATTTTGTGATTTTACGAATAGTGTAAACAATTTGATTCATGAAGCAGAGTTTGGTACTCGGGGTCAACCAGTTTATATATAATTTATATATATATATAAAACTTCTGTTTTATATAAAATCTAATCATGAGAACTGTTTACTAAAATACTAATGTGAGCGACATTTCCGGTTAATTACCTGTATTACTTTTTCTTTTTTCCTTTCCTAAAGTATAAAACCTGGCGTGAGTGGCGCACACAAGTGTGAATCTATGACAGTCAAGTGTGAGGACGATAAGTGCTTTGCAGGTGTGCTGTGTATATCGGAAGAATAGTACAATAAGTGATTTATGGATTGTAATGCTACTTCTCATTTCTGGATCTTTTACTAGAATAAGGAGTTTAAAATTCGATCTCCTGACTTCTATATATATATCCTGAACATATACTCGTTTATCATAATTCAGTGCAAATATGTGAACTAAAATAAAATATTTTTGTATTATAGATATTATTTCAAATTAATATAATTTTGTCCCAAATATGTGCCAATACCTATTGGTCATTAAAGCACCCGCTTTTATGACCAATAATATTATTTTTGCGCTGTACGAGTATTTTCATGTATTATTCATCATCGATAAAATAGATTAAATTGATGAAAATCGACATAGCTTCCATTTTATTACTTCATTAGTTGAAAGTCCTTGTTATATAATTACTCATTACTATAAGATAACGCAGATTAATTTGACATCAGTATTATTACATACGTGAGTACAAATAAATATAAATAAATGATTTTTATATTGGGAGATAAGGGAATAGGGGGCGTGATGACTTTTCCATGTTATCATAAACAACAGAGAAAGCAGAGGGAACGTTAATTAATTGTGATTGTAATGAGACTTGACGCAAATATATTAATCTTTAAGATTCATTCAGCGCTAATCAATAAATAAAAGCTAGTAAACACTATCAATCGAACAATGGACGAGTACATTTGTAGAAACAAATACATACACAGTTCTTCTAAAGAATATAATTATTCTGGTATTTAATACACTTATTCTAATACCTACTATTTAATTATGTTTAAATGTGCTAGTCAACTAATGAACATCTGAAGTTAAATAGGTATTTTAAATTAAATACACAATTTAACTTAAATTTTATTCGAAAACATAAATAAATATTTGTATGTCCGTTTCAAGGCTTATAGTAGAAGCTGAGTAAAGTTGCACCTAAATATATCGAGCCTTTACCGCCATTTTATGGTAAGCGATATATGCACCTAAGTATATTTTTGCTTGTACAGGTGTTTCAAACTATTATTTTGTTTATTAGGTGCAAATGCCGCTTACCACAAAATGGCGGTAAAGGCTGGATATATACCTATGCTTTAGGTGGTAGTATGAATGAATAATTTATACTACCACCTATAGGTAGTATCAAACAAGAAATTTTTAATTGAACTATCCAGTTGTCGTCGAGGCCTGAATACTCTACAAAGTAAATATGTTTACAACAATAAAATCCTTGGTCAGATTTAGATAGATACTGACGATATTAATTTATCTTTGTTTTATTGACCTCAACTTGTTTACTTAAACAATACACTACTTTGGATAAACCTTTACGGAAAACTACTGTAATGCTGAAGTATACAAAGTTATATTTATTTAATTACTGAAATAGTTCAGATCTATAGTTCAGAGGTTGAGTATATTTCTGTTGTTGTGATCGGGTGCGCTTGTAATACACTTACTCATTGCATCGCAAGTACCAAGTTTATAGTTGTATACACATTTTATATGAAAGTATAAGAGTCCGCAAACATACATCGCATAAGTTGCATTTCAGTAATAAAAATTAAACGACGATCGCTTAAGATTTTTAAAGTTAGTTTATTCTTATCGAGATATATGAAAGATAATCGTATATTCCTAAATCATGATTTTAATTTGTACAATCCTGACAATAGTCTTTGGCTTGGAAAATAACCCAAATTGTATATTTTTTACAGAACTTGTAATTCGGTGTTGAACCTCTATCGCGAGGGTATCACTGTTTGTATCTACCAATCTTTGTCAGTTCTTAGTCAGAAATAGATGGGTTTAATGGTTTCGTACTTAATCACTATATCTTGGCTATTCTATAAAGTACTATAAACCCACATTTGGTATCCATCAGACTATCTAACCGATTTAATAGTAACGTGAACCATCGATGATGATGCAATTATAAATTTTAATCGATATAGGAAGTCACACGTTACGGAATAGATTAAAATAAAACGATTTAT
Source organism: Dendrolimus punctatus (assembly GCA_012273795.1). Taxonomy (NCBI): domain Eukaryota; kingdom Metazoa; phylum Arthropoda; class Insecta; order Lepidoptera; family Lasiocampidae; genus Dendrolimus; species Dendrolimus punctatus. The sequence continues at coordinate 9,294,335 of CM022527.1, forward strand.
TGTTAAAAAATATATAAAAATAATCCTTGCCTTTTTTGCATTAAAAATGTAGAAAGTATGCATAAGTTTAGATATGTTTAAACTTTTCGACTATACATATTGATGTAGATTGAATATTGCTTCAAGTCACGTCACTAATATTTAAGAAAAAGAAGTGTTTACAAACATAACGTTATCACGTATTAGGTTTCTAAAGAAATTAGCTAATGGCGGCGTTCTAAATTTATATAAAGTATTTTGATACTGTTTCAAAGTTAGTTCTCAGTATTTCATGAAATTTTAACGTTGGCTACTCAGGGTGGCTCAATTATAGTTAGATATTGCTCCGATGACTGCTGCTAATTTAAAGCCATAATGTTTGACGTAAACTACACTAACATATGTCTAGGTAAATTATACAAATTACACTTGTATCGTAGCGTTCAAAATATTAAATCATGCCAATGACGAATTTATAAAGGTTTGGTTTTGCTATAGAACCCTAAAATGAAAATATGATTATAATGTAGCATACATAAACTTTGTTAGAGTTATGTAGACCTAAAGAGCCATTGACTGACAAATATAATTGTTAAGACCGTTTTGTATTGACACAGATGGAAACATCGATATTATCGAATACGACCGATAAGAAACGCCATGATAACCATTTTTATGGAAGTTATTTATTATGTAAGTGTAAAAATAAAAGCATAAATTTCTATGAAGAAAACACTTCTTATTGGGCTAAAATAGCACGCCAGAGTAAGCGAGAGGTAAAATTTGAATAAAAAACCTTCAAAGTGAAATCTCGCTTCGGTACGTGTACGAATTCATGGTCGTGAAAGTTAATAAGTACTTATTGAATATGGGTTTCGACCGTAGGGCAAAACGAAAGAAAATACTTAAGCTTTAGGAAGCCTTTTTTGTATTTAGGTATTCACTGTTACTACTGTTTCGGCACAGCAAAATACTGAGTGCCAACATCATTTCGCAAAACACACAATTTTCTTTTTTAAATATGTTTTTTATCATTATATGTCTTTATTACTTACTTATTCTTTTTATGATATACCTATATTAACTGGCAAGTGGCAACAAATATGTGTGCCACACGAAGTGCCGACCGACTACTTACATATAATAATAATAATTCATTTATTACAGAAAATTAGTATTTCCATATTTCACAGTTTTATATTAAGTATAAATTATGTCACTGTTAACAAAACAAATTGTGCTTACACACCACAAATCATTAATGTGACCAGTTCCTACTGCGGACTAACAGTTCATTTACCTAACTGCTGGTTTAAATTTAATCTAACACCCATAAAAGTAGCCTGAAATTGTTACCGATGGACAAGTGGATAAATAGTAAGATATAAGATTTTATAGGGATCGAATATAAATAAATACAGACTGGTATCCCACGTCCTTTTTAAAATAACATAATATACCTAAGTCTCTATTTGTCAGTCTGTGTGTTGTAGCTGGTCATTTCAAGAACTAGTAACTATTGCATATAATAGGCCATTTCACTGTGAGTGCAACGAAAACAAGCAAGACCGTGAAATTTGAAATTCAAATCATATATGTACTCAGTATTTGAATTTCAATTCCTCGATGATATTACTAGGTATATCATCGAGTGAAATAGCAAAAGGTTGGCCCCTTTTTGCGTATTTCACATATAAATTTTAATATCATAAGCAAAACCATGTAAATATGACCGCTGTCTTTAAATTTACCGACGGAATATTAAAAAAAATCCAGAGTGTGCATAATTGATTTATAAAAACTGCTGAACTAAAATAAGTCGATTAAACAAATATTCATAATTTTTGAAAAGCGTTTCAGGTATATACGTGTACACGTTTATCGTTGCATTTACCGGTGTGCGGCCTCCCGAACAAAGTACATTGTTGTTAGTACACTTGTGTACATCGATATATGAGAGTCATTGCAAATGAGCGGTCTTCACATCACCACAATATCGTTTACCTCAATTCACAGTTACGGGTAGACCTTGTTAGCGCATGCATTCCGGGGAGAGTTGATAAATGTACCTAAGCCCAAGCGCGTGTCTTACGGAGACATCAATTCTTCTGCCTTATAATATTTACAGCCGTAACCAGGATCGAAAAATGAACCATTAATCTTATATAATGATTATTGACTTACTTATATTACTCTTATTTATATCGTTAGCCGAAAGAAAAGTAAAAATGAATGAATATATGGAAACAGTTTATTGTTCACCATAAATATTAAAAGAAGATTCTTACCAAAGGAGGCTATCTCGCCTAAGGCTATTATTTCAGGCAGTCTCCTTAATTTTGGAAACATAAAATAGGGTAGGTACAGCTGTAGCATAAATAATATAAATCTTTGTAAGTATACAATGAAAATAAATTATATGCAATAAATAATACAATTATAAAGCAGCATTATTATAAGTTCTGATGGCTTAAAGTGGCCGGTTTTGCAGATTTATTTTATTACGAATAAGACAAGTTTCAAAATAAAGTAAAACTTTATGCTATATCTACAGCTACCAGTAGAAATATTTACACACGTGTCGATTTTGATAAGTGAGTCTCCAGAAGGGGATGCTTTAGGCCCCCTGAAAGGATTGACTGATATTAATATAATAATGTGATGTATCTAATAATAAGTAAATTATCTTAACAATTTAATTAATAATTTAATTTCAAATTCAAAAGTTTTTATTCAAAATATGTTCCACTGGAGAACACTTTTTGAAGGTCATACATATAGGTTAAAATTTAATTTTACTTCCTAGTCTATTTACACCGCTTTTTTACATTTGGACAAGTGTATGTATGATGTATACCATCCAGGCGCGTAGCTACTGCGGTATCAGCCGTATCAATGAATGATACGGGCCCCCAGGCTACAGGGGCCCCGAAAGTGTGCAAGCAAAAGTTCCTAAAATGTTATCCACAATCTTATATAAGTATTATTAACATTTTTTGAGAATAATTGATGGGCCAATGGTTAACAGACTTGTCATTATTGTCTATAGAGGCAGAAAATCTAGAAAAACTGATGTCGTTTTCAGCTATAGATGATTTGATAAATAAGCTTGCCGAAAAAAAGTGAGAAAAGTGTATCTTTGATTTGAATTGTTTGTCTCACTTAGCTTCTAGAAGCATTAAGTAATAACTTATAATCAATAAATATGGTTGCGCGGAGGAACACCTTGTAAATTCTTCCTCCCTATCAAGAATAGAATAAAATTTTAAATGAAGAATGCGCTAAACAAGGGACAGACAGGAACTGTCACTGCTGTCACCGCAATAAATACGTACATATAAATTTTTGGAACACAATAAAGACAATAAACTGCTGCAATTTTATTTAATGACCAGAACCATATCCTAGTGAGAGTGAACCCTCGGGGGGCGAGTGCAGTGAGGCGTCGGACTGATGGCGAGGTGAGTCTTTCTTTGCTTCTTCTTCCCCGTCCCTTTGCCTTCTCCCGGTCATCGCATCGCGCCCGCAATATAATTATTTCAATTCCATTCGAGCATTTTATGTTTCTTTTATAAAAAAAATGTACCCTTTGAGCTACGCCACTAATAATCCATCAGTTCCTCTGAGACAAGCGCCTGCCCTATTGCCACTCATAGGCTGAAATTAGTTATATGAAGACGTTAGATATATTAATATTAAACTCATTGGAAATGATAGTAAAGAAGAAATTACATAAGAGTCCAGCGTTGATTCGATTTGCTACCACGAAAATAGACATCACAACGTACAATATTCTTAAGATATTTCATAGAAGACGCTCAAGAATCTGTCCTAGTGCTCCAAATCCCAGATAAATATTAAAATAATCTCTATGAGTTTATTTGGGCTATCTCTAGTGCTATTTAGTTCAGCTTCATAATATGAAAATAACAAAACGACGAGCAAAATTATTTAAAGAATTGAGTATGTATCTTGTTCTGTTTCGAATTTAAAATTGATAACATTAGAAACATGGTAAACGAAATTAATCGAGTAATTACCGCTTCATTTTAACCTTTAAAAGTAACTGATAACAGTACCATTAACAATATTCTACTTATATGTCCTCATTAATTAAACAATAGCAAGTGTGTTTATAAGATATCAATAATTATGCGTGTTTTGTTATATAGTATTTCGTTGATATACTGTAATTAATACAGTGACTTAGCGAATACAATAATAATTATTACAAAATGAAAATTATGTTTCAATGAATGTAAGTAATTAACTTTGGCGGCTTCCCATCTCCAGTTACAGCGGGCTGCTGCCGCAAACCAAGCTGAAGCCCAAATATATATCATTGGTAATAGTACATATTTGTGGCTTTCGGGATTGAAACCCTGGGGCCGTCGGGGCCTGGAGCTCATCGCCTCTATAAAGACCTCTCAACGCGTCTAATTGAGGTCTCGCGTGACCCAAAGGCTGGCTTGCACCTCGGGCAACGCATCAATCAGCGTTGCCATCCAACGTGGAAATGTAGCCAGCATTTTGTGCACTCTCCCCGCCGAAGTCCATTTTTTACTTAGGTATATTGGTACTTTGTAAGTATATTTATATTTATATTGTACTTTAATTTTAGTTTATATTCATTTATAATTAGATTTATTTAATTTATTGATCAAAAATACTATTTTATTTCTTTAGTAAATACTGGTTTCAAAGTAATTAATTTATTTTTAATTACTTTCCTGACAAATAAAATTAAAAATTCGCAGACATCCGTTAAACATACTTCCAAATAATGTCTATATGTTTGGATAACCCATCAGTTAACCTCAGAAAAAAAGGAATTTGATGCTGTAGCTAGTTTTTTAAAGACATTACTTAACACGCAATAATTTTAATAAGTAAAATATGACTAATATGTGTATTGTATTATAGTTATGTAGAACAGAAATTTCAGTGTCATTTTTATTGAACTTATAACCGTGTTTCGCATAATACGTCAATATTTTTAGAAATAGAACAAATCTTGGCCCGAATGACGTAACTCGTACATCGTGATTGTGTTATACGTCCTCGAAATTGAACTCGTTACGGATAATAATGATACAATTTTTAATATCGATTCACAATTCATGTTATTTCACGCTTATTTATTTTACATAAAAGGGAAAGAGGGACAAAATTCTTCGAGCCAAAATGCTGTTTTGTAGTAGTGCTGAGTCCAAACTTGCGATACTGTATAAGACATAGGCCGTTTCACGCAGATGTGGCGATGGGGGTAATGCGTTATTTGTGATGCGATATTTTTTATTGTTAATGACATGTATATTCACTAATACGGCTATTCGATGACGGCGTTATTTTTAACGCTTTAAATAAGACTTATTTGGCCACAGTCAACAACTTGAATATTATCGTAGATGCGGCCCACCATAGTAGAAAAAACTTCAGGTTAAAATTAAAATATTGCTGCGACCGAGGGTAGACCTTTCTGGTAGCGTGGGCCAGTCTCAAGACTTTTAGAAAAAGGTAGAAGATTCTGGAAAGAAAAGACAAGGACAGATACATTTGAAAAAGGGATAGAAGATGAACGAAAGTTCTAGAATAGAAGATTCGGGAATGAAAAGGCAGAGATAATTATAATAATTTTTAAATGGCATATAAACTTTTAATATTTTTAATAGTTTTATCAATTATATTAGGTATAATTCAAATTCGAAGACGTAATTAAACAATTAAGTTCTTTATTTAGATAATATTTGCAAACGTACAGCTGTAAAAACTACAATATTTATGCCTCTGCTACATCTGGGATAATGTTAGTGAGTAACATAATCGCAGATGTAGAATAGGCGTAAACAAAATTAGAGAGAGTATAGTCAATATCGTCATTTTTCAATTCTATATAAGCACCAAACAACTTTTAAAATATTACAAAGTATTACAAGGTTACCTGATTGATGCTTAAACTACAAAATGTCTAGTTAGTATTGACGTGTTAATGTTAATTAGTTAAGTAATAGTTATGAATACTAATGGCACGATCACCATTCTGACTCCAACTGGAAATCTGCTCTATTGACAAAACAAATTCTTTCATTCAAGGCCAGACAGTTGTCTCTAGAATCGTATTACAATAATATTATAAGAAAACATGGGCTGACCATAGATACGTATTTCGGAGTAAAGATTACTGTGTGTAATTTTAGAAAATTGATTATCTACGCCAGCTGGAGGCCTGTTGCCAAACATCGTGTTCGCAAATCTGTGTATTTTGCTTACGTAGTTTGACACACCTCCATGAAACGTTATTGTTTTAGTGCGGCGCTGCGTACTTACCTACATAATGTTCAGAAATAAAGTAATAAAACACGATTTGTATGATTACATTGACGACGTAGAATAGGTAAACAAAATACGTGAAATTTTATTTATCTTCGGCCGGTTTCATTTCATATAATTTGTGTTTTAACTAGGACCCTGAAATAACTCTAAAATGGGTTAATCTTCTTCTTGATATATAAAAATGAATGTTTGTCTGTATGTCCTTTATAGAATCGTAAACTATACATTTGATCATGTGATGATTCTTAGCAAAGTTGTTGTGCATGAGCCAAAGAAAGTTTCTGAATCGGTTCACAATTGGACCCGGTTGGCGCTGCTGTCGGCTTATCGATTGAAGCTTTTCCGGGCAGGACGACGTCTGCCGTGACAACTAGTATAATATATTATTACTATAATACTTAGGTATCTTTATCATTATTATACAACTAGAGTTTACCCCGCGGCTGTGCCGCGGGTTAACCTCTAGTGCGTGTCTCTTGTTTATAGAGCAAGTGCTACAGGTTATATTATATTACATTTTTATGTATTTGCGCACAGAAGATTCACTTCATTTTATATCGTTAATTATAATACCATCCCCCGTCTATCTGTCAACAAAATAAATTACAAAACTTGACCAAAAAGGCCAAAATGGTCTAAATGACCAAAATACCAGAGTGACCGACATGGTTAAAATGACGGAATAGGCAAAAACGACCAAAAAGGCCAAAATAATCAAAATGGTCAAAATGACCAAATAGGCCAAAATGACCAAATAGGCCAAAATGACCAAAAAGGCCAAAATGACCAAATAGGCCAAAATGACCAAAAGGAAAAATGACCAATAGGCCAAAATGACCAAATAGGCCAAAATGACCAAATAGGCCAAAATGACCAAAAAGGTCAAAATGATCAAAAAGGCCAAAATGACCAAATAGGCCAAAATGACCAAAAAGGCCAAAATGACCAAAAAGGAAAAATTACCAAATAGGCCAAAATGACCAAAAAGGCCAAAATGACCAAAAAGGCCAAAATGACCAAAAAGGCCAAAATTACCAAATAGGCCAAAATTACCAAAAAGTCCAAAATGAAAATTACCCCTTGTCCATCCTCAGTATTTAATTTACATACGTACCGAATTTCAGCCAAATCGGTCCAGTAGTTTTTCCGTAAAAGCATAACAAACAAACAGACAAATATCATGTTATCCCGGAAACTATCCCATTTTTCGGGATAAAAAGTATCCTATGTTCATCCTCGATATCGAAAATATATATATACTGAGTTTCAGCCAAATCGGTCCAGTAGTTTTTACGTGAAAACGGAACAGACAGACAGACAGACAGAGTTACTTTCGCATTTATAATATTAATAGGGATATACTCCAAAAATAAATATTTTAATGTTGGAGACTTGTGAATCACATCTTGATAATAGTCATCATCAAGACGTGTTTTGTCAAAAGATTCTTAAAATTCCAGTATTTCAAGAACACATAACTTGATTTTTTTATCATAGCTTATGATTTTATCAATTATGATATTATCAATATAATATCATTAGCTAGCGTTAATCAAACAAAGCTCTGAGAAAAAATGTATGACGAGGACACAGTAAAAACAAGATTAAGGTCACCCACATAAATGAAAATGAATTGTTAAGAATACAAATCTAATCTTATTAGAATCCTTGTATCGTAAATAGAAAACTAAATTTACTCTAAAATAAAATAATCTAAACCTTGAAGTCATATTATTAATCATATTTAACAGATATACAATAGTGACACTAAAGGAATTTAGAATTAATAAAAAAAGATATAGAATCAAATAGAATGGAATATTTTTTACAATAAAATTAATGAAACAATACACAAAAACAGCATAGAATTATGCACAAATGATGGTTTTATTGCTGACAGCGATCTCTTCTAGACAACCTTAGGATAGAGAGAGACATATAGCACAATATTTTTAAAAATGTCACATTGTGTACAATACATGTTTTTTTTATATAAGGTATAAAAAACATGTATTATGGTGGTGCCTAAAGAGAATGATACCTACATATCGTTTTCCATAAACTTTTCTTTATTGCTTAAGCTTTTTACCATATTGTAAGGCACATGATATGGAGGTGATCAATGAGTTAAAAAACTGGTTTTATGATGAGCTCGATTTATTATGTGAATCGGTGCCTTTGCACTTTATTTCAACCTTCATCAATATTCTCGATTTTTTACGGAATCTGGCCAGGCGGCCTGTCGTAAGAGGCAACCGACAGCCAGTTCGTAGGGTATTTGCCCGTCTGGCTAGCTACTATCCCAGCTCTAGATGTATGTCGCCATAGAAATCTTGAGTTATGTTCCGGCATTAGTGGCCAGGTTCCAGACTACCTTTAGTGAGCGGCAGCACATTGGTATCTTTGGAGTTACAAATGTCCATAGGCGATGGTAACCGCTTTCCATCAAGCGAGCCGTAAACTCTTCAATACTTTTAAGATATAACATAACCGGGCAAATGCGTGTCGGAGCATGGGAAGGGATACATATTGGCGAAATACGTCTACCATTTTACTAATTTAGTGTAATTTTATTACACCGTAATTTTGAGTGAGTACTACTACATCTGAATGATATACGGAATATAGGTATAGTCACTTAACACAGATTTGCTGAATCTCAAATTATGCATAAATAAGAAAAGCAAGTTGAAAGTTTTAAAAACTGATTTTTCAATCATCAGATAAAAGTTGTCAGTCGACTAAATTATAACCTAATGTTACTAGAGATAAATAGGCCTTACTTATGACAGTTTCATAAATTTAAAGAAATTGCTCCGCAACTGATTAGTGAAAATCTGACCCATAAACTTCTCTCAACAACTTACGTTAATCATTCAAATTTCGTTTACCTGTGCTCCCCTAGGTAAACAACAGGTAATACACGTTTATAAGTGAAAAAAAAGATATTAATGGATTAGAGTCTCATTCTGATCCTCTCACTTAAGAGATGCCTAATCGTTTCTTAACGAGATTATTATAAGTAATGCCGTATATGCAAAACTGGCGCTAATCACAGAATAAATAAAAACATAGCAATATTATTCAATTAAAGAAATGACCTATTGTATTGTTTAGAAACAAGAGGGTACATAACAAAATTAATTATTAACCTTAAAACGAAACATGACAAAAACAACTATGCGACTAAATAAATTTAACAGTGATTAAATTCAAAAGTGAAACAATTCAACTGTTTTATACATGCAACGTCATTTTAAATTTTACCATGTTGTGTTTTATTCTATAGAATACCTTGTGGTGGGAAAATTGGAAAATCAGCCCTATAATTAATTAAACATTTATATCCTGATCCTGCAGGTGATCAGAAAGCTGGTGCCTACCTCGGCCAACGGATCAGTATGGCGATCCAGCGAGGAAACGTAGCCAGCCTTCTGGGCACCTTACCCATAGAATATAAATAGAAGAATACATAAGTTAAGTTTTCTTACATGGTATTCAATAGTATATAATTTTAAATATAAAGATCATATCCTGATTAGATTTGAAAATACGTTCTTTCTAAAAATATAATATATTCTATATTATACACTTGAAATTTGTATTAACTGCTGTTACGTAACAAAGTCAATTAATAAGCCGTCAGCCTTGAGTACTATCTGTTTAATGACTCGTTTTTCATTATAAGTTTTATGTTTTGTGACAACGGGTAAAATTAAAATCGTACGTCAATGTCTAGAAAAAACCATTATCATCTAAGTAATACTATTATTAAAGAAATTTACAACTACTCATTAAGTTAACCGTTTAATAACTCTCTGAGTGCCTCCACAAATTATTGTAGTAAAAGAAAGAAATCGCTCACTAAACATATTGTTTAGGTACTTTACTATTGACAATTAAAGCTATTGTTACTATAAAATGTGTGACTTGTGTTCCAAATACGTTAATCAAGCGCCTTTATAATTATGTTAAGGAATATACTTTTTACTTAACTATATTTTTGCCTGTCGGCGCCCAGTAACATAATCGTTTATATAATAGTTTTTAACATTCAAAATTTATCAGATTATTAATGTACATCAATTATTATTAATAATTACGTATTAGTTATCGAACAGGGCATACAAAATGAAACGATAACATTTGTCACTTATTGATATACTTGCATCAGAACAAAGTAGACCCAAAGTTACAAATATCATTAAATCTACGAATTTCTATGTAACTTCGATGAAAGTAACCTTATGTGATATAATTTTATTGTCAGCATTTAATTTCACATACTTAATTACTGTTAGACTAGGATCATTATTTATAATAATAATAATCGGCAGACCAAAACACACATTGTATGTGTTCAAATTAAACAAGTTACGCTTGTGTTATGGGTAATGAACAAAGGACTTCTCTGGTGCCAATCCCAGACACCCAGACTATAGTAAATAACGGAAAGTTTGTTTCGGAAATTTATTTCATGCCAGAAATCGAACCCGGAGCCTCTGCGTTGTAGTGAGGTCGACCGGCAAAGTCTTTACCCTCTCAACCACAGAGGCCGCCAAAGCATATTATACTGTCTACTGCATATTATAATGTATATTATACTGTCCTTAATTGCAGATTATTCTGCTATCGCCTTATGAATGCGTTCAGAAATCAGAATGTGTTTATTTTTAAAATAAAAGCAAACGTGTGTTCTGCCAAGTGACGTCTATAGAGATACAGATAAACAAATAAGAAACTAACATGACTGTTCTTGTTTGCTATAATGCTTTAATTCCATTGATGTTTAATTCAGTATTCAGTGGTTTGCGTTTTACTTAGTGTCGTTAAAATAATACGGATATATTCCGTAACTTTGTAACTTGTATATTATTTACAATCACTTGTAGGTATGTTTCATTACCACTTTTCCAAAAATGTATTAAGGTCTTACGTTCAATACGTTGCAACATACCAATAATAATGCATCAAGCACATTGAATTCAAAAGTAATTTAACGTGGTTTACTTTCAGTTGTCTAAACTTTTATTTTATTCAAATCTAACCAACCGTTCAATGATACAATTAAACACCACGCTGCCACTGTTGATAACGGTACCAGGAAAATACTTGTAATTTTTCTCTACAAACGACATAAAAGCACATATATTAATAAGGACATAGTTTCATTAGGGAAGGGAGAAAAGTTGGTATATAATTAAATTACGGTGTAAATTCTATCAGCTTTTACAAAACTTCATTCATCAATCATTCAACTATTACCTTTAAGCAAATGCACAATCTATAAAAGTCATCTAATATTAGATGCGTAGGTAGAATTGATAAGTATAAAGAATGTAATATTAGAAAGTAAATGCGCTAAGACTTTTAACTCGTGTTAATACCCACATGAAGGTTTTCGTTTACGACACTATTCACATTTCTCAGACAAGACTGACCAGTTGCAGTTAAAACCAGGCCAGTAAATTTCGAATTTATTTTTTGAATAATTATAAATTTATTTCAAAGCATTACAAATTTAATAGCGTTTGATATGTAAAGGATAATTAATGTGCGAGATACCATATGGTTTCCAGCTTAGGTAAATAGACTGATGCAGCCACTTACCAAGTTTCCCCATCATTTCCTCTAAAGCGCGATCTTTGTCCATTTTTGGGGTTCGCTGTAAGTTCTTGTTTCCGAAATTCTGTAATGATATTCACAAACAACATTGATGATAATGTTACTGTTGAATGCGCGACAAATGCGCGTGTGGGGAACTGTAGACGAACGCCAGGCGTGCGTGCCGGCGGACGAGCGAATGGAATGGATGGCAAATGTTCGTGGCGTGGCGCCGTCCGTGGGTCGGTTACCGCAATGCCGCGAAAAAAACCTAACCTCTTATCTCCATTGGTTATACTTGTAGCTGCCTCGAACACGCGGCGCTATAATCATCTCAGACGGCACTGCAGTGTATCTATGGGCACTGCACCGGCATCGGTAACCGACTAACTACAAACGACGTTTAAGCCCAAAACTAACTAATGCGTACGAGCATATTTCAGAATAATTTGCTCTGTTCCAGATAACTATACTATATACAATAGTATAGTTATACATTATTATTAAAATCGAAATATTCATACAATATTTATATCATCATTACCACTCCGAATTAGCAATATTTCTGCCACGGGAGAAGAGAAGAGCCTGGAAGACATTATTTTTTACACAAAATAGTACTAGTTTGAAGTTTTTTTAATATAAATAATTATGTATTATTACACTTATATCAGTTTTAGTTTTATTAATTTGCTACTATTAGAAGGTACTTAACTGACAACTTTAATAAAAAAGTGCCTAATTAATTTTGTTTAACTATCAGTGGATATGCAAAGCCTATCTATAAAGTATGCAATGAGGTTAATTTCTATATATCACGGTCATACTTGAATATGAAATTAGTAACCAATTAATGTAAAGTTTTTTAAAGCATAATTTTATCGAATTAATACTTTAAATTGACTATTCGTTCAAGGCAATTCGTATCTACGTATGCAGATACGATAATTTTAGTTACTCAGTGTTTAATATAAAATTACGAAACAATAATATATTATCTAATAGTACTACTACAAAATATCGTCCATCATCACAGTTTAATGATATACACACACTTGCTTTTCTTAATACAAGATTTTGTAAAACTAAGGGCATGTTTTTGTCGTATGGAGTCTCTGAGTTGCATACCTTGGTTAAACGCAACCAATCTGAAGAATGTTTAAATCAGATTATGTAACCTATTGATTACATACTCTGATTTAAACATTCTTTATATTCATTCTAGAATTCCATAAAAATGAATTTAAACCTAAGTATCGATATGAGTGAGTATCTATAACTTATGTGTATATTTGTATATATAATATACTTATATATTTATGATTAAAATGTAAGTAATCGTACAATAATTAAGTATACCACCATCGCCACTCCTAACCCAAATATTCTTGCCACGGGTTGTCTGGAAGAGATCGCTTTTTAGCGATAAGACCGCCCTTTGTACCCAATTAGATTAATACTAGTACGTAAGTTTGCTGTAATGGTGTACAATAAAGTGTTATCTATCTGCTTTCTTGCTAAAACACTAGGACTGAAGTTCCATTCTTGGTAGCATAAATATTGAATCTTTTCAGTATTTTCTTTGATCACGGTTTCGGGAACTCCGTCCAGATGAGTCTTTTATGCCATAAAAAGGGATAATTTACTTTGCTTAAAAACATGTAAAACGTGTAAATTCTACTGCCAGCATACTTGTTTATATTCGACATCAGGTCCAAGAAAAAGAACAGCGTTTGGTCTAATAGTGATTTGGTATTATTTTTTCTGTATTCATTATTGTACACAAAAACTTACATATGAAACTCAAATAGTAGTGAGTAGAAAATTCGAGCTTAATGCTATAAGTTTTTCCCAGCAAACCTATGCGCTATGTGACATGAAATAAAAAAACTTCGTTTAAAAAACTTCGAAAAATTAAAAAGTATAAAATAACTTATTTCTAAAGCTATTATTAATTATATTAAAGTAATTTTCAAAATATACCTGGTAATTTTTATGTTTTAGGTACTTTGCACCGACTTTAAGATGTTTTAGATAATATATATTAATAATAATAGCTTTAGAAATAAGTTATTTTACACTTTTTAGTTTTTGCAGTAAGTTTTTATAAACGAAGTTTTTTATTTATTTGTTACTTTTAGTGTCTTGCTATGGGTACACATACGAAAGGTACCGCGCGGCATGGATTTTTTTTCATAAAAAAATATCATAAAATGAAAACTACTGGGCCAAACTATGTCAACTTTTTAGGGGACCAAATGGCAGCTATTCCGCGTCGAACAAAAAAGAATCCCGTAAATTGGATCATAAATCTCGAAGTAATCAGTGGACATACATAAAAAAAAAGATTCCGCCGAATTGAGAACCTCCCTTTTTAAAGTCGGTTAAAAACAAAAGGCAGGGTTGTGTATACTGAAGATTGACAATATACTTACATATATCTTAATGTAAATTTACGTATTTGAAACTTAATAATAATAATTATACACATGTAGATACAGAGATGTACAATATTGTTTATTTTATTACATTAATGTGTTTATTTTTGCTTTAGGTCATCTTAAAATAAACGTATTTTCTTTCTGTCTGTGCTTGTTTGTCACAAACATGATGACTTCGTGAGTTTTACATTACACGGGTGTGACCTGTTTGGCATAGCAATGCGGTGCATTATCATACCTGACGTATTCACTTTCCGCTTACTAAAGATTACACCGGGTTCGATTCCCTCATTAAAACAGCGGAAAAACATTATAATAAAACTCTATTGTCTGTATCAAATGACATTTTATTAATTATATCAGTAAAATATGTATGATGCCTTTTATGCTTCAGACGCGTTACATTATGGCCATGTTCTTTACCACGTTACACTTCGATATAACGCAAGTAAAATCAAAATGGCTGCTTTTGAGGTTAACTAAAAATGCACGAACATAAAATCTTTTTTCGGCGATATTAGTTATTACGTATGGGTCCATTATACTGTTGGTCAGTAACTAATATTTCGATCCTATTGTCAATACAGAATTGCCAATAAAATTGCTGTAATCGTTATCATCCTAGCGTTAAATCCCGGTTGCATTCTAAGCATTCACTTGGAAACTCGGAGATTTTCGGCTTCCGTACTTAGCAGCACGTAGCCCGAGCCGACTCATGTTATTCGTCAGGACGCTGGTGCCCAACGATTATTTGATAACCCTTTGCCGAAAGCTAACGGAGTTGACAAGACTAATTGCAAAACATTGCCGCCCTTATTCATCATAGCTATATGAGGTTTATAGGCTCGAACAAAGATATATTATTAGTATACATAACAAACGCGATAAACCTCGTATAACTTTTTAATTTATTTATTTTTTATTGCAGGAGTTCATCACATAGGCAGACGGCCCACTTCATGGAAAGCTGTTACCATCGCCTATGGACATTTCCAACACCAAAGGTGCTAGAAATGCACTGCTGCTCTCTTAAGGGAGACTGGAACTTAGTCACTAATGCCGAAACACAACATAAGGTTGTTATTATTATAACATACTCTAGACCAGGGCTGGTCGACATTCAAGCAGATATCCTACTACCTGGCTGTGGGTATTTTGTCGCCTTTTACGACAGGCCGCTCGACCGCAGGAAATTGTATTCTTTCTCCGTTCCTGTAAGGGCCGTTAATTATTCCTGCCATTATTAGCCGGCTTCCGCACGAGATTAAAGTGTTCGGTAAATCTAAATAGGTAGTTTTAAGAAAAATGTGTAACAAATACACATAACAAGCATCGTAGAAAAACTTGTCGTTAGTATTACATGGTTTACTGCTTTACAACAAAAGATGACAATATGTGAAACTAATGATGTCCTCATCAACCTATAATTATTCTGCCAATACGTAACGTTCCTCACTGACGCTTACATGCAAATCATGCAATTACTACAACTATTTAATTTTCTAGTTGTAAATGTCTTAATTTCACGTTCAGAGCAACACCTTTTTTATATAAATTTTATATTAATTACATAATTTATGTAATAATATTGTGATTAATAAGTGATGAATTACTACAGAGTTTATAAGAACTGTACAAACACGTATAAAACAGGTACAAATATAACCATGCAACCAGTACACACTGCATGATTCAATAACACGCGTAAAGTCCGTCACTATATCGCTCAACGAATGTAGTACGTCGTACTAGTATTGTAATCGTCGCTTGACTGCCCCTCTCCGCAATGGGCCATTGCTTTATAATGCACCGTCCATACCTGGCAAGCTTCGACGAAATACAATAACAACAAGGATTAGTTCGACACTAATGACGGCCATAAAACAATTACAAGGACACGATCGCGTGCACTGGGGTTTCCGAGAAACAGTAATTTGCACACCTGGCTAATTATTCCTGCGAATGACCAGTAAAGTCAAAAACAATAACAATAGGCTATTGTCTAATTACAAATTTTAAATGCGACGTAAAAAAAAACTCCGAATGCGGAAGGGGCAATAAACCAGGTGCGCGTTTCTTTGTCGGTATGTAACAATATAAAAATAAAATATAGCCAAATATATAACATTCATTGAAAGTATTTTCTACTACCTCGATATTTTTCATACTTTAGAACTTTACATGTTTTATGCGAAACCGACTCGAGGAGTCTTATATCCAGCAGTGGAATGCTGTAGGCTGACGACGATGTTGAGAAAACATTATACAGCATTTTATACGTGACAGAACTATGTTGGAATCATAGATTTAATTACAGCTTTTAGGGCAGGCTTGACGGGTGAGATACCACGCATATTATATATTTACTTAAAACTGTTAACCCCCAGCTAATGGTGTTTCAAACGATGAGTGGAGTTCCGATGGCCTACTTGCCACTCCCTAATCTTTATTCCTAATCCAATCCTTCTATTTCATTCCGCTACCCCATCGCCATTTCAAATGCGTGCCATTTTCATATTAAAAACGTTAAACAAATTGCGACTTTTTGACTGATGTTTATGTTTGTTTCATTACCTATTGTGCTGCTTTTTTGCAAATGTGTTGACAAATGTATGACACTCTTGCGGTTCTTGGTTATTACAAACTGGTTTTAAAAAGTTACTGCACTAGTATCATAAATAACAATTATTTTTCCTTGAACCTTAGCACTTTCAACATTACTTTTCTACGAACCAAACTATAGACTATAGGTATAGGTAATAGGTAACAAACTATAGGTAATACATAGCTTCAAAATAATAATTTTTAATTTTATGAATACTCTAAAATATTTAATAAAACAATTCTAGAAAAAAGGAAACTACTTTAAGAGTAATTAAACAGCAAGAAACAACTATTTCCTACAACATCTAGACATCGGTGCGAAATAAAACATAAAAATTAATATATTTTGCATTTTTGGTTGTTTTTAATGTTTTACTAGGTACCTACTTCAAGAGCTGTAGAAAAGACCTATTTTTTATTTTAGTTACGCTTGAAGTCGGTTTATTTTTCACTTTAAGTTAGGTATACGGTGCCCAAACCAAATAAATGATTTATATAAACTATTCTGACGCTACTGAATCTAAAGCAAAAAGAATCATGAAAATCGGTATAGAAACGAAACAGTCAAGTTGGGATCAATTAGGGCTAATTACGTCTCTACTATTTTTACTGATTTTTAAAAAAGGAGGAGGTTCAATTCATGTAGATATTTTTTAATGTATGTTGAATAATTGATTCCAACTTGACTATTATCCCCGCACGTGAGGTAATCCGCAACTCGATATGTACGCGCACTCGCCGGCCAGTGATGCTATCAGTACTGTTCGGCTACGGTTACGTCACCAAAATGGCGACCAGGCACAATAGCAATTTACGGGGATAATACCTGCGCACGCCCTTGCTCGCAGCTAATATCGTAGCCGCCATAAAGTTTGCATCGAATTATACAAACTAGCCTTTTGGTCTCGAGAACATTAAACATTTGAAAATAAATTAGGTTTATTTCTGTATAATATTAGGAATTAAATATAATTAGGATTTAAATGAATAATCAACACTTACCTTGTGAAGTATCGAAATGTCAACGATGTTAATATCCTACCGAGTGTTAATTTTATGGTTATAAATACCTTCATACTAAGACTGCCGTCGGGACATGCTATGCTTGAGGATAAATTTAGAAGCTATGACACAAATAACAAGGGGAATAACCGACAACCTCCTGAGTTGTTACGTAAGAAGAAACATTTTAACTACGGTAAAGAACATTACAAACTGAAATTGACTATAATTCATCTCTATTATTTTTCACATATACATTTACTACTTTGAAACCAGATGGTTTGCGATCTAGCTGGCATAGATATTTATTTACAGTAAAATCGTCAAAATTAATCCAATGTCCATGTAAATATGATTTTTAATTTGATCAATAATCTACAGTTGCGTTGTAAAACTATACTTCTAGTATTTTTATAGTTAAACCAAAACTTTTGTATACAATTTAAATATGTTTTAATTGTGTATTACAATTTTTGTTTCTTGGGACAACAATTTACATATAGGCTAAAAATAAACTAAGTTATAAATAGTATAAATAATTTAATTAATGAGCGTGTAACAAAACGCTACCAGATGGGAGCGTACCCAGAAAGGTTGACTGCATTGCCGTGCTGTATGGCGATGCTTTTTCGCTGGACGAAATATGAACCGGCCTTCTGATCCGGGTGGCATCAAAGAGTATCTTGCGAACAACTTTGAAGAAACTATTTACTTTAATTTACAAATAGATTTTCCTATTGCTTAGATACTATTTATGACTTATCCTTCATATCTTTAGTTATTTTCCTTTAAATGTACCTTGAGTTATGCTGTGTTATATACAAAAGACACCAATATCCCAATTAAGTGCTGCAGTATCGCTCACTTGTACACGCTCGCTGTTTGTGTTTTCAGTATTGGAACTATTCATGAGGATGTCACGAGTGATGTTCTCGGCAAAATCGGACCCTGGCAATGGTTGGTAACATTCGTTTC
The DNA here is from genome assembly GCA_012273795.1 of Dendrolimus punctatus. Classification (NCBI taxonomy): domain Eukaryota; kingdom Metazoa; phylum Arthropoda; class Insecta; order Lepidoptera; family Lasiocampidae; genus Dendrolimus; species Dendrolimus punctatus. The sequence goes on from CM022527.1 coordinate 9,313,273, forward strand.
CACTGTACTAATGTTGCCTGCTGTTTTCAACCAATATGAAGATATGTTTCTACTTCGTCCATCCGATGTTACGTGTGAGCCACCTCAGAATTATGATTTGGTGAATAATAGTTTATGTTTCATATCGAATGGACACAATCAAACAGAACCTGATCTATGTAACAAATGGAATTTGAAATTAATGTGGCTCATTTGGCTTACGAAGACCGTAAGTACCTAACGGAATTTATTTAGGAAAAAATATAATACAGATTTTGATTGTAAGTTGTATTCCTCAAGAAAATAATTAAATTGGTATTAATTATTCTACTTGTAGTCTTGAGGGACTATGGGTAGAATACAATACAAATAAGTTAAGTCTTCTTACATTGTATTTAATAGTATGTAATTTAGTATTTATTATACTTTGTTTCATAATTCCAGTCCGTATCTCATTCCGATAACGTGGAACGAATCTTAGGGAACAGTTTTTAACCTATTATGCATATTTGTTACACCACTAACACTACTGACAGTGATAGAAAATGTCTTGAAGAAATGTAGACGTCGCGCGTCGTGTACCGATGTGTGAAACCTGTTAATACGTCTCGGACAAGCGCACTGGATATATCATTCATACTCCTATAAATGCAGAGGCTCTCCACCAGAAATTAGAACTGAGTTAAGGTCAGGCGTAAATAAACACAAATTGAACTAAGTATGATATTATTATATTTAAAGACCTCAAACATAAAAGTCTGAACTAAGATTATATACATACTTAATCCAATATATACTAGGAATAAACAAAACTATATGACACTGGTCTCTTGTTTCAGTGGTTAGTATTCTGTGATCATGACATGAAATGGTTGTCCACGGCGATAATAAGTCGTTTTGGACATGTTTTTGGATTCATTATCTTTGGATTGATTGCAGACAGGTAGGTTACATAATTACCAAGTCTCAATAGGAGCTTCGCTTACATTGAACTTCTATCCTATTTAAATTCCTGGTGAGAGTTAATTGTTTGTGCCTAAAAACATTTAAACTTTCAGTTTTGGCAGGAAGAGTGCGATTATACTTAGCATCTTTGCGGACTTAGGTCTGGGACTTACTCTAACGTTTTGTGATTCAGAAGGCTGGTTTCGTTTGCTTATATTTCTCAAATCGCTCTTCGGAAGTGCCAGTCTCTATATAGGTCTCATTATAGGTATGAAATAAAAATCTCTTCTTAGTATTTCACTGTTGATAATTTAAACTCCTCTTAAATATATGTCATTGATTTATACAAGTAGGATCAGTATGAGACTTTTAGGAGAGTAGGGACTAGATCCCTTATAAAATGCACGCACATATTATATGCCTAGTGAAATGGGCATTTAAAATAATTAGCAGGGCTGTCATACAATCACTTCGTAGTTTCCAGCATATTGATAGATAGTTACACTATGATGTGAAACAAGTTTTATTAATACTGCATAGTACTACAAAATCCTACTATGGTATTCTATAAATAAATTACGTATTATTGTATAAGACGCTGCTTAAGTATCTTATCAATTAAAATTAACTACCATATATGATAAACCCTCGTTACATTATGCCCCCTTCTACGGCAGCAAGCAAGAAAGCAGGCAACAGGCGTATCAATAAGTGTTGCTTTAAATATAAGTACTCACGTTGCCTAATTCCCTTGACATTTACCTGCTTGCTGCTCTGGAAATGGGCAAATATAACTAACTATAGAGCATCATCACTCAAGGTATGAATGTTAATGTCAAATTTGCAAGTATGACTGTTTTTCTGTTTTAATGCTAATTAGGTAGTAATTATACGTATTAGACCATTCTAAGTTATAGATATATTAAGATTAACTATATATAAGACCTTGTAATGTTCCTCGGTAACACTTATTTTCAATTAACTTACAAAATTGTAACATTACCTCATTTGAACTCATTTCTGCATCTACATGTGTTATAGGCACGCAAAACAATAGCTGAATTTTATTATTCCGAAACCACATTTCGCGGAAATACAACTTCATTTTCTGTGGCAGCTATAACACCATATACTCCGGTATCTTATATGACTTTAAGTGAAGTACTATATAGATAAATCTTTATGTATTCAAAGAAGTACAGAGAAAACAAAATGTCCTATATAATATCTGTTATATGTGCATACTTATAAACCACTTCGTACTAATTTTGGAATAAATTTATCCAGTTTGCGAAATCGCAAGTAACACTTGGCGATCGCGGTTGTGCGGGATCGTCGCTACGCCACGGCTTATTGCATTTATCTGCATGGTGCCCATTGCAAACAGCATGCCAAACTCTGAAACTTACAGCTTTATAGAATGCCTCTTTTGTGTCATATACCTGCCCATCTTAAGGTAATTGAAATTGAATTTATATTATGTATTCTTGCTTTAAAATATTCCATCGAAAGCATCGTGAATCGAAAGGCTTGTTCGAGTAAGTATTACCTATGTTAATAGATTCTCAGGCGAATAATTTATGCGTTATTTTTGAAAACAAATACATTATGTAAAATAAAGTACTCTATTGTGAGAAAAATGTTTGTAGGTATAATTGGAAGTTCATGTTTCTTGTAATTTCGAATGTAGGTAATAAATACCCTAATGTAAAACAACTTAATGCTGTCCCGATTGAAATGTTTACAAAAATAAATACTTAAATAATTATTATATTGTAATTTCAGATGGTGTCCTGAATCACCCCAATGGTTACTGTATAATAGGAAAATTCAGGCTGCGGAAAAGCTTATATTTAATGCAACCAAGATAAATGGAATTAATCTTTGTAAAGATTTCAAAATAAGACCAATTAACTACAGGGTACGTGTGTAAATCTTAAGTTGTAGCAGGGATTTTTCATTGAAGTAGCTAGTACTAGATACCTCGTCGTCAGCCATTTGCAATCCACTGCTGGACGTAGGCCTCCCCTAGACAGCGCCACTCATCCCCAATGAAAATCCTAATTTAACCTAATATATAGCATATAACCCCCAATGAAAAAGCACCATGGAAAATTAGATACCTACTTCGATAAAAATGCGGCATGCTATATACAGCTTCGCTTATGTAATCTTTGTTCTATTTTCTACAGAAAAATCTAATTTGGGATAAATTGAAAACATTAAAAGTATCTATTATTCATTACGCTAACAAAACTAATTGATTATGTAAGGCCCACTTGCATATTCCTGGGTTAGCTCAACTAACTTGGAGTTAACTGCTCACATAGGGTTAAATAATCAATTTATCTTGCACCATCAAAAGTTAGGAGTAAATCCAGAATTAAACTTCTAAATATTTAATCCACCAATGTGGAAGAGATGCTAACATAGGGTTAGTAAATATCTCAAGTGTATGTTAGCTTTCTAGTATTCGAGTGCAACCAGGAGTTCAATTCTGCTATTTTAATATCTTGATGTTGCGGAGATATTCATGCTGGGACACATAGTAGAAGTGAAACTTCAACGGACAAATGGAAAAACGAATCGAAACGGATAAGGGACAAAACGAATCGCAACATAATTTTAAGTTAAAGTTTTTTATTATATTCCGTATGGAAATTAATTGTATAATTTTGATTAACAACTTATCGTCTTTTCAGGCATATAATTGTTTAGACGAACCGGTCACATGTATGGGTGTTTTGACAACGTATAACATACGAGTGATAATAATAGTAACGACTCTCTTTTGGTTTATTTTTAACTTTCTATGGAGTTCACTATACGTAAGAATATATAGTGAAAAGCACAATGATTACTTTCTAATTAGATTATTCTGTTCCTTCAGCACGTTAGGATTCCTGAGTGCACTATTATCAATAAAACTTTCATTGAAGAGTCTACTCTTTATACACGTGCTCTTAATAGGAATTTTTACAAGTATTGCTATTATTATTGGAAAGGTAATGTAAAATCAACATTTTATTCAAGTTACATCGTTTAGATTCGGGGCTTAAATATTGTTACGAGTTTAACGGGACTCGAATTTAAATGCCGTTGGAATTGTTATAGAGTTTATTAGAACTATACAAACACGTATAACACATTACAAATAAACCTAACCGAATACAACAAGTCCAAACGTAATTCAATAAAACGCGCAAAGTCCGTCAATATTAGATTCCCGATTGTAGTACACACGTCTCGCTTTGATCGTGGTTCTTGCTCGACTGTCCCTCCCTCCATTCGGCCATCGTTTTATACTGCACAAATGCAATGTGCCCGTATCGTAGTCGACTAAATCCGAAATAAAATAATATATTGGTATTTATGAAACTAGATATTAGATACGAGTTTACAAACATGATAGTTGTAAGCCTAGTACATTACGTACACGTAATACGAACAAATGCGTAGATAGTTGTCATGCATATGGCCATGACCTTGCATAGATTTTGTAGGATTTCAAAACCATGAAATTGTCTCCATAATACATGAGGCCTCACATTGACAGACCAAGACTTACTTGCTGGCCCCGGACTTGTCGCTGTAAGCGACAGCTAAGTTCGAACCGAAGCTGCGACGGGCGACAAAAACAAATAGTAAGCGATGATTCGTGGCGCGCTATGTACAAACATTCCATGACCACCGTCCGTGGGCAGGCCGTTCCTTGTGGGTCACTCTGCTGGGGTGGCCCAGTTACAGCGCGTAGGGGCGTCATGGTGCAGTTACTCTGTACGAGATCCCGTGACGCCCCGTAAATGGGCGCAGGTTTAGGTTTAGTGGGAAGCTTAGTGGCCGTTTCTCGCGACAGCTTCGGTTTAGAAGCGAGAGTGGAGAACCGGTCGCTTATAGTACCACACACTCTCGATGCGGGCCTTATGCCTGCATTTTGGCCCTTCTCCCGAAGGATCGAAGGATGGTGTCCAAAGACATTTCCACTGCGTTATAAAAAAAGGCCGTTGCCTCGGGTTACTATACTCATTCTTGGTAGCTTGATCTACTCGTAAAGTTTTTATTTTTCCTTCTCAATCGAAATTCATATTAATTTATTTTTTTATAAGTAACTGACGAATATTTTACAGATAACAGGACATGGCCCCCTGTGTGCACTGGCTTTGTCTTCAGGAGTCCTAATTCATGGTCTTATTTTGAACGTGACCCCTCGACTTTTTGCAACAAATATACGCGCCTTAGCCTTTGGCTTCTGTCATGCAACTGGACAACTAGGCTCTATAGTTAGCTATCTGCTATTTTTATTTCTCCCATTGAACAACATTACCCTTTTAGCAATCGAAATTACAGCCATATTTATACTTGCTGTTCTATGTTATATGTTGCCTGCTATTGACGGAAGAGAATTGCCAGATGTCATGGAGGATATGGATTACTTTTCAGAGTAAGGACCTTCTGACATAATAACTTTCTATAGGTACCACGACACCAAATGAATATAGATACTTTTAAGCATTTTTATTATCAACGAGATGGATCGTTATTATTGTATAAATGATTAAAACTTAGATTAGCTTCTAAATAAGTTCTAATCATTTGTAAATCTAACTCTCTCAGCTCTTGAAGAGCATCGCACATTTCGTATGAGGCGTTCCTTTCATTCAAGTTTTATGGCAATTTTTTGATATTTAAATTTCCTCCAAGGGCACTGCGTGTCTCCACAAAAAAGCCCTGTATATATATATACATATATATATACATATACATATATATATATATACATATATATATATATATATATATATATATATATATATATATATATATATATATATGTCGGAGGGAAGCTTTAATTGAACGTGTTGTTGACTGGATGTATAACGCACAATATCATTTGTTTACATTTTAATTACTTCTAAAATTCTTAATGTAATTTAATTAGATTTGTTAAATGTTTCTATAACTTAAAGATCGTTCTAACGTAATAAAAGTATGAATATTGTAATTTAATAAACGACCAATAAGAGCAGAGCATGTCTTGAGCAGGGTCAAGGACGCCCTCTATACTTTGGTAATATCTACTTCGGTAGACTCAGGAGTTTTTGTGACACATTGGGTTGATTGCAGCAGGTCGAGTTGGACCTTAGGACCCTTAAAGAAAGTGTTTTGAGTTAGAAGTATGAGCGGGTGCCTTGAACCCGCTGCTCGGTCTAAATTATGTCATAATGTTGATCGAATCTAAATTAAAAGTGTATAAACCGTTGGCCTTGTGTTTTATGCTCGCATTTTATCCTGATGATGCCCACTAAACCTGCAATAACTAAATATGATGTCGTGAGAATGAGGCCGTTCTGCGACATATATATATACATATTCTTATAATCTAGGTACCTACCTACAACTTACCTACTTAATATTCAAATTTAGTACTTGTTTAAATCTTACTGTTTAAACCTTTACTACGAAGTATGGAGGCAAGCAAGTTTATTTGTATACATACATTTATATACCTCAAGTTTAACTGAGTGGTCATATCAAGTAATTTATTTACAATCATTGCAATTTAAAAAAAAACGCCTATCAAAAACGTCATAGCAAAAACGCCGTAGAGTATCTGTACTATTTCGAAATTAATTCTTTGAAACGTTATGCAGATTATCCAAACCGCTTAGATGGGCGACTCAAAAGACAAATTCTCCATCTAGAGAAGAAATTGAGATGAGGATATATTCATTCAGTAGCGGTGGTCAAACACAACTTTCGCATAATTCCGAAGAGAGAAACCCCGCTCAACCTGTTGGGTTCATACAGTTATGGCGAAGACTATTTAAAATTATACATACCATCTTTAACAATTAAAATATCTATATTAAACACTTCCATTTGCTGGTTTATAGATGCTTGTGCTTTGTGTATCAACAACCAACAATGTGTCGGCCACACCCCTGGTGTTGCCAGCGTCCTTAAGCGAAGGGAACCATTTCCATCAAGTGGGCCACTGCTTTAGGGAATAACAAAAACTGTATGTGCTGAAGATTATTTCCTGAATCACGGGTATGAAGGCTGTCTAGGTCTTTCAGGTGCCTATGAAGAATAAATGCATCTCTATTTATATTACAAATGCGAAAGTCTGTCTGTTCCGTTTTCACGGAAAAAATTACTGGACCATTTTTTTCTGAAATATAAGTAAGTATACCTATATACTTTTCGATGCCGAGGGTGAACATAGAATACTTTTTATCCCGAAAAATGAGTTTCCAGGAGAAAACATATTTGTTTCTCTGTTTGTTATGCTTTTATGGAAAAACCATTTGCCTGATTTGTCTGAAATTCGGGTATATATGGAAATTTAATATGGACAGGGTGGACAAGGGATACCTCTAGTCCCGGATGATAGGATAGATTTATGTAACGATTATCCCAGAAAGTAGGAGTTTTGGTTTTTATGATTTCCTATTATTTGTATGTTGGTCCTTTTGAACATTTGGGACGTTTTGATAATTTTGAACATTTTGGTTATTTTGGACATTAGTCATTTTGAACATTTTTTTTGTCATTTTGGTTATTTTTATCATTTGTGTAGTACACAGATAGATAAATTAAACTAGAACGGGTTAAAATAGGGAATGAAAATTTTAACGGCAGATCAATATAATCATTTCTCAAGTTTATAGATATAAAAAATGCACTTGATCCTTTAAGATGCCACGGAAAAACTACTAGGAGTGCCGAATCGGTTTTGTTGTAATTTTGTTTAAATGTAAATTTAATACCGAAAATGGACATCTATATATACTTTTCATCCCCGGAGATGGGAGTTTGCGATATAAAATGATGTGAATCATCCCCCCACCCCCCCGCGGAAAATTTCAAATCATAAAAATGTAATACAATGTAACCTGTATTAACAACTGCTCTTTGAGCAAAAGGTACGCAGTGACCCGCGGCGCGGCCGCGGCGTAAATTCTGGTAGTATTATAAGTGACATATTTCCCAGTTTTTGGTAAGATACGATAAGTTCTTTTTTTTATTATGGACGGATAGCTGTTATTGTATAGTATTTGGTTTGGATACATCTTAATTCCACTCCGAGAATATAAAGGTCTACGAATTAACTATATGAGGTTCTTTGAGAAATTCACGTTTACAATTTAAAGTATAATGCGAGTTGCATTTTCGAATATAAATAGATTCAATTTCAAAGATAACTTCTGTCGACTTGTAATTTGCGATGTCTGCTCTTCAAATTACGTAGATACTGCGAAGAAAATAATGGGTTTCGAAACGCGGCCGAAGATTGCGCCGAGAAGTATATATTATAAGCTGCGACAGCGGCTGGCTTCTGTCAGAACCATTTCACGAAATAAAACACCTTTCCACGTTGGTTTACAATCTACCTCCAGGTAACAATCTCACTAAATTTATTATAGAAGAAATGAAACAATCATATAATATTAAAATAGGCATTTACTTTTCTTAAGTTTTAACCAACAAAATAGTTTTATAATATTATGCAGTTTTGTGTGTTAAATGTTAAACATTTTATCTTGTTGTAAAACACCCAAAACAATAACTGAGCTTTAGTTATTGTTTTGGTCTCTCATGTCAACATAAAAACCATTTATCTTTTAAAATATAAACATACATTCATTTCATACAATTCAATAAAAATATAAGTAAGTAATTCGACAATTACTTATCTCTAAATAAAGTTAGCAGAGAATTTGTAAATTAGTAATAGCTGCAATTATAGTTGAGAATTAGGAACTTGTTATTAAATGCAACTTTTCAAAAACCTTCAGTTTTATAGAAAATTTAAATTTCACACGTATATTTGATTTTGACGTCTATAAATTTATTAGTAATATAATAAATATACGTTAATTGTAAAGTGCTTAGACTGTCAAAACAATAACATTTACTTACATTATTGTATTAAACTAATGGTGAGGCTTCATTTTCGATAATCTTAATTATTTAGACTAGCCAAATGCATCGTATTTAAAGCGTTAAAAATAGGGCCGTTAACAAATAGCCACGTTACTGTATATACTTACGTTATCTGTCAATATTTAACGTCATTAACAAATAACGCATTAAACCCATCGCCATATCTTCGTGAAACAGCCTGTATCGGTAACATTATCGCAAATGACGCCCCACGATTATAAATATCAATAACATTAACTCATATATATTTATTTACATAACAATTTAAAACATTTTTATTCTATACATAAACATGCAGAATTTTTTGCCGTCGACCGCTCGGTCTATATATTAAACACGGGCAAAAAAACAAAGTTAGGTCAATATTAACTAAGGTGTGCCATGTGTTTAAGTTACGAATATTACATTACACCTGTCATGACAATTAATATAAGGCTGCTCAACCTTTCTAAAATATTAACCTCTTATTCATAATAGCCACGCTAGGTTTATAGGCTTGTTAAAAAGTATTTTATTAAATCGCTTTCGTCGTGGAAAACTAGCAACAATAAGGAAAAGAAGTTTTGTCGGAAGATTAACTGCGTTCATAATTTAAGTAATGACACATTATTGAATTACAGCTTTAACAAGCAGCTATTGTGTAAAGTGCCGCTGGAACAATTTTCAATTTCACGGGTCGTTGCGCTTAAATAGGCAATATTAGCCATTCAAGTCAATTCGTGTAATCGTCGTCAGCGACTTACAATCCACTACTGGACGTAGGTCTGCCCAAGTCGGCGCCACTCATCACGGTCCAACGCCTTCCTCATCCAAGGCATTCCGGCGACCTTGCGCAGGTCGTCAGTCCATTGGACTGGAAGGTGTCCGACATTACGTTTACCGAGACGCGGTCTTTTCTCCAGGTCTCGTCTGCTCCATCGACCATCGGTCCTGTGACAGATGTGACCGACCCACTGTCACTTCAACTTGCTAATTTTGCGAGCTATGTCGGTTACCTTGGATCTCTTGCGGATATCCTCATTCGCCCCATAGCCCGTTGAGCGACTTGAAATTTGTGGACCAGTCCTGCTGTCAGTGTCCACGTCTCGGCCCCTTAGGACAGGACGGGGAAGACGCGCTGCTCGAAGACTTTCGTCTTCAGGCATCGCGGAATGGTCAACGAAAAGCCTTGACGAAGCTTACCGAATGTTGCCCAGCCAAACTGAAACCTCCTATTGGTTTCACCCTCGAAGTTGTGTCTGCTTACCTGTATTTTCTGTCAAAGGTAGACATATTACTGCACAACTTCAAAAGGCCGCCATCGACGTTTACCGGCCCCGGCATGAGGTGTTCATTGGTCATGACTATGGTCTTGTCCAAATTCATGCGGAGACCGACTCGTCGGGATGATTCATTTAGCTGCTCAGTATCTCGGTAAGTTCCTCCACGATCTCTGCAAAGATATAGTCGACGAACAGGAGGTGAGAGATACGCTCGCCGTTGATGTTGATGCCCCGTCCAATCCAGTAGAAGGTTTTGAAGACATCCTCCATCGAGTTGGGTATGAACTTCGCCCTCCGGTCCAAGATCTGGACGGTCATCATTACGGCGTCGTACTTACGACGTACAACACTTCTAGTCGTGTTAATATTGACAAAAAAAGTTTTGATTATTGATTAACTTAATATCTGGATTACTAAACAAATATCATTCATCAAAATTTTTATTTGAATATAAATTAAGTATGAATACTCTGTCACCAGAGACAGAGGTATAAAAGATAAAGCATAGAGAATAAAAAAAATATCAGCTCCGACGCACGACTAAAGTTTACTCCTTAAATACCTTTGTTCTTGAATATGCACTGGTGGATATTGTTGAAATTGTACGGTAACAAGACCTTCTAATTTCAAAGCACCACTGATGGAAATTATTTTAGATTTTGTTTCATTGCATTAAAATTAGAAATTTCATGATAAAAACCTAACGCTTGTATTATTATTATTGCTCATAAGATTTTCATGTCGGGGCCTTATATGAAAATCGATTCTTAGGAGTAAACTCTAAAAATATTATTCCTGAACAACCACAGCTCATAATATATTTTTGCGATACTGTTATTTTTTCATTATTAATACTTAAACGAATTGTTAGTTCGCTGAGAGATTGAAATAGTGTTGGAACAGGCCTACATGGCTAGACAGATGATAATGTTGATGGCTTCTTCGCAAAGCTATATGACATTGTCTCGTAACATACCACTGTCACTATAAATATATATAAATAACGTTTAACTAGGGTTAAACCCATGATATAAACGACATTTGTCACAGGAATCACCTGACATTTAACAAAGAATATATTAAAATCTAAAATCATCAGATAAAAAGGATAATAATATATAATTACGCTAAAGTAATGTCTCTACGTAGTATGTTTTTCAAACATTTATATTGAGCATTAGGTGCATTAAAGCCTACTCGTTTAAAAAATAACACCGAAATTATTTCTTATTAATAAAATATATAAAATTGCTGAAAACTATAACACGAATAATATTTTATTTAATTAACATCAGACAGTTAAGAGTAATGTTTTTATAAATAGAAAATCATTGCAACTTCATCAGTATAATTTATTAACCGCAAGCGGATAGCTATACCGCTTCAACAGATGGATTTGTTGTCTATATAACTTTAGATGGCCTAAAGCGGCCGCTTTTGCAGTCTCGTGTTACGAATATAACAAGTGTTAAAATAAAGAGGACATATATTCTATGTCTTACACGTTCCAGTATAATATGTAGACGCGAGACAATTGTCTAGTGAAATTTCTCAAAAGGACCGCCCGCCCACCTAAGGCTCTCTCTAAACTCTCGAAGCATTGCGAACATACCATATTAATAAAATTTACAACACCTAAGCTTTTTACAACACTAGCTAGGAGTTCAGTACGTATCTACACAAAAATCACACGATGGAATTTAGTGCAGAGAGATCACTTTCGAATGTCTTTTGTCGTCTACTAATAAATCGAACCTTTTGGGCGGATACGGGTGAATTTATCATTATATGGCATTACATTACATTACATGCTGGCTTAGGGACCCATTTTTCCATATCAGCGTGGTGTAATAAGAGAAAAAAATAGAGTATATACCTAAGAAAAACTGAAAGCTTAGGTAAACCACGCCATTCTTTACATCGGTTCCCCAAATCAGTGTCGTTCTTCTGCCAACACGTGGATGTCAATTTATTTAAGCTATGTTTGCAATGTTCCAAGTTTATCAGAAATATCGCAAGTTAACGCTTAAACGGCCGCGTTATAAAGCCACTTTTGGCATCAATAAATTTTATTTTTTAGTCACTCACTTTTTAGATAAATAACTCAGAAGTTATTTATATACAAAATTCATGAATAATGCGAGGTGGGTCCTATTTAATTTGATTAGTGATATAGTGAAATTGTGATATAGCTAAAAAATCTAATTTACGTTCATACATGTAATGATGACGGATGAAAACGATCAGACGATTGTGAAAACACTATGCAATTTCAATTGTATGCAATTTTTTATGATGCTCATTAAAAAGTGAACGAGTGATAGGCAAATACACTAGATACATACAATATACCAGATAAATAAAATACACTCAACCAACTGATTAAAATGATTAATAATTTCTTATTCTAAAATACATGTACAAAAAATAATATACAATATGTAAGCGCAAGTATGTAGTGATAATAATTTTTCGAACGAACAGTCTAGTTATGCATGGGTTATTCCACTTGAAACCGGTTAGGAAAAATTAAAACCAACAAGTGGTCTGTAAGAAATTGTACAGTAGATAAAAATAAATAATTTCACGAATTTAAAATTGACATTTCAATAATTACTACAATTTGTTGACTACGTATTTGTCTTGACAAGCAAAATACACCGATATGTGTAGCAAGCAAGAATCGATGCAGTCTTTTAAAAAAAATGTGTGTGTCTACTAGTGAACACACGTAAGAAGTGAAACTTCTTTATATGACCTTATTTTTCGAAAAATGATCTACTATATGCAACTTTACAGAAATTGGTTAAATAAATAAAGCCCCTACCACGGTCGAACCGACCGTGGTAGGGGCAAGAAATAAGATGGCGCGTAACCGAAAAAAGTGAGAGTAAATTTTTTCCAACGCCGATAAAGAAGTTTCACTTCAAAAATGACATTTGCTAGGTTTTGAAATCGTACATCTGAAATGTTTTACATGTAATTTTAATATCTTATGAAATTACAAAAGGAACAATGAATATGACATTATATCACAGCACTTTCAAATAGATTAAGCTCATTACTATTACAATACATTCATACAATGTCTACACTTTTTTCGTAGGCAATTACTGCTTGTAAATAAATGCTATTTTGGCAGGGAAGTTCAGTTTCAAAACTAATTAACTTTATGATAAAGACAATTATAAATATGCTTTGGTTCGTTACATTGGTCTTCGGCAGAAATAATTAGGTTTATCCAGGTTATAACTTAGGCTTTTTAGACTAAGTACATTTAAAATTAAATAAATAACATCTATGTTAATAATAAAAGATATTCGAGTCTCGTATTCTAGTCAATGAATTGATTAAATAATTACTTTTTTGTTAAGGCAAATACAATGGTTATTTGGTAAAAAAAAACATTTTAGCCACGTAACAAAAGCAATATAAAAAATATTAGTCATAAATTTTTATTAAAAGTAGATAGACTACTATTATAGTCGGGGAACTACAATAGTAGTCTGTCAGTGTCCGTTTTTGCTATTGATCAGTATCAATCTAATTTTCCGTGAGTAGATTCGTTTTGATGCGACGACCAACTTTTGTTTTTTTTAAACATTTACGATTGTGGTAGCTAACAGGGGTATAAGAGATGAAACATGTCGATTTGGTGATTCTCAATCAGTAGCAAAAATGGACGGTGGATCTCCGACTATTAATCGTAATGTGGACAAAGAACCGTTATCAAACACGCCGTAGAAAAACCGATATATTTTTTTGTTAGCTGCCGAAACCTTTTCTAAATATGATTCTGCATATTTTTGTACTAATTTATTATGAAACAAACTTACAATATACCGGTTTATATTTGAAAACGGGAACCAAGGAATACAAATAGATTTATATAGACGGATAGAGTAGGAATGTCAATCGCCCTGTAAGCAAAAGGCGGTTTGCGAGTCGAACTCTGTTTTGGAGGATTTATTTATGACGTTAAGAGTACATCACAATGTAGTCACAGAGTATACTAATATAATAAGTGTAATTATTGTTCTTTCTGATTGTAAGTCGATTGGTCGACAGTTTTTGTTTATTAGTTAATTTAATAAGTTTGATTTAGCATTTTCTTTCTTTACACGAGAATGTATAAAAACGAAACGTCGCGTCGCCTGTTTCGGGTACATACCATGCCGTAAGTACGAGGACTGCTTGCAATTTATTTCTAATAATTGACTCGTTTTGTCTAAAATTGATAAATTAGAGTGGAGAAGAATTAATTGTGGCGCCATCTGGTCTTGTAGAATTTAGGACCTTTTCAGAGTTACGTTTTACTGGGCGATTGTCATTCTTATAATAAAATTCTTATTCTATGTTCAAACTAAATCCTGACTGAGGATGACCATTTTTGTAGGTTATAGAAACATATTTCTATTATAAACTCTTATAATCATAACACAAGTATATTCAACATACGCCAAAAATAAGCGGTATAAATAAATAAAATTCCTTTCTATAAATATAAATAATATATAACCATAACTTACTTGATACTCTTATGGTAACTTCATTAGGAGAAATCTTACAATAGTAATTATGCAATGCATATTTCCATAGATCCTACCTCCCATAGTAAACAAGTCGTATCACGTTCTATACAGATTTATCTATGTTCAAAGTACACTGTGAAACTTCAATTGCAAATTTAGCAGCCATTTATCTTCAACAATGGTCTATAGTTCAAAAAACTGATCCACGGAAGAAATACTCTTCTTCTAGCAAGTCGATGTCAGATTTGTTATAATGTCAACTGTTTTGTTACATTGTTTATTTCATTGTTCTCTTTTGTTTTATCTGAAAATAAACAAATATTTAGTCAGTGTTACGGACACAACATTCAAATGTGCGAAAGGGACTAAAAACAAGTTCGGTAGTCGCGGGCAACTAACTCGAGTCGATACCGATTGAATTTCGTGCGTTCCATTACTCTATATATGCCATACAGAACAGCATATATTGAATGCCCAATATGTCTCAATTTTTTGTAAAAAATACACACAAGTAAGTGTACAAAAATGTTACATGTTTTACACATACTTACTTAAATTTATATATGTTATTTATATTTATTTTACTAATTATTTTATTTTATTGGCAAAACCGAGCGGGTCGTTCATCCAACGAAATATATCGTTAAGAGTTAGGTTTTTGCGACTGCATAATGCTGATAAAATTGAATAATAAAATGTTGTACCTAGTTTCCTTTTATTTCTGCGAATTTCAGCCCAATTGGATCAATTTATATAGACTGTATATTTAATTGAAAAAGTAGACTAGATCACTGCGCCCGATTTAAATTTGACATTTCGGCGGATTTTTAGTAGCGTGATCACAAAATGACACAGATGCCAAGGGTCAAACATTAATAATAAAGTTATTCTTATCTACTTTCGCCTTGACTTCATTATTAAATTTTAATAATGAAGCTACGTTTAATACCTAACTGTTAAACCATAATTTTAAATAAAGCATAACTGCTATTCATCATAGGTTTTTATAGCCTCGTTAGAAAAGATTATTCACAATCGCATCCAAAATGCGATTAGAATTCTTTTTATTATGAAAAGTTATGTAAAAATACCTTTTAATTATGAAAGCCACTGTTTAAAGGGAATGTCCTAAAGATTAGCCATACTAGTTATTTATTATCTAAAGCCAAATAGCGACACACGCCTGTAAAATCAATTTGTAATTTCCAAATTTAATGAAGAAAGAACAAGGAAATATATAAACTGTTAAACCAGTCATTTTACATATTTATAACTATAAGTAAAAATAATAGTAATAATAATATACTTACCAAACGTAGAGTTGAGGGACACGTGAACAGTGGTAATACTCTCTTGACTCCGATTACTTTTAAAGAAGCGAACTAGGAACATCATAGTTGCGCCCACTAGGGGTGATATGCCAGCGAGAACGAAGGGCAAAGTATAAGACTGATAGATCCCATATAGATATCCGCCGATCGCTGGACCCACGCAAATGGGAGTGGCGGCCATTCCTAGCATGCAGCCTATCGCCTGCGCCGCATGCGCACTCGCACACAATTCAAACGCAATCGGACCTATTAACGCAATGAATGCACCATCAAATAGTCCCATAGCCAAAGTGATCACTATTAATAGCGGAAACGATTGTACAAAAGGCAAAATAATTGTCAAACTTCCAATAATATAAAACGATATTTGTTGCAATAAAATTTTGTCTATACCAGGCCTATCCGCTAAAAATCCGAAAGTAAGCCTTCCAATGCCAGATGTTATTGCTATAGACTGCAAAGGCAAATTGTAATTGACGCCAACAAAATTTTCTTCCATGAACTTTTTGATATGTACATATGGCACAAAATACCCGAATAAAGCTACAGGCATCGATAATGCCCACATAAGATACTTTTTGTTCTTATAAATTTCAACGTTTATAATAGACCTGAACAATGCTGCACAGCCATCTTTCTGTCTGGAAGGCTTTTCTGCCACCGCCCCAGAACCAAGTACAGGTTTGAAAAGAAGTCCACATAGGACAATACCAATGGTAATGAGACTAAGAATTCGAAATAGCCACTCTAAACCATGCTCTTTAATAATGTATTCCATTAATGCAGGCATAAAAACTGTAAACACAGAACTCCCTACCGTTACAAGCCCATTAACTTTGCCTAGGTTTGTTTTAAAATAATGACCAAGAATCGCTAGAGAAGGCGTGTACGCCAAAGAAGCACCTACTCCATACATAATGCCATACGTAAAATAAAGAACGTAAACATTATGTACATTAAAAGATGATATGAATAATCCAACAACCGCTATGCTACCACCTAATACTGCTGTCATTCGTAACCCTAGGATTCCTGTGAGTACTCCTGATATCGGTGAGAGAATGAATGTTGTTCCAAATGTCAGCGATCCCACCAAAGCTGAAACCAAGGGATATAATTAGTCTAAGCAATTATAAAATATATCCTAAAATCCGTATTATTATTAGTGTAAAAGTAAATCAACATTCAAATAATATTGTTTATAATTTAAAGATTAAGCAGACAATTTTTAATGTTTCTTGCTATGACAAGGTTATTATCTCAGCGTTTCATGTAACTTAAAACCGTCACTTTTCATATTGGAAACAGCCGACTGCAATAATATCGACTCACAATAATAATTCTCCCATCGCATAGACCTCACTTTTGATTGAATGAACATTGCACCCGCCATTCTTAACCAATTTAAGTTCGCGGGTAGGTAATACCCACGATGTGTCTATATAATAATTGCATTGCGGACATCAAGTCATAAAACCGACTAATCGGTTATGTCTTTCATAATAACTAATTTTAATCGAAGCGAAGATATACGAGTAAGAATCATCATAAAGGATTTCTTATTAGAACAGAACTAGAAAACAAAGGCTGTAATCTAATCACGTGAAGGAAGGTAAAAAAATATTTTGGTACACAAACTGATACAGATACAACTTAGATAAATAATCATAGATTCTCCGCACAGATTTCATCTCCGTAGATATACGAAAATTAGAAGTCATTTTTTTCTGAATCTTTTGATATCTATAATATTATTAAATTCTAAGCGTGCCGTGTCTGGGCGTTGAAACTATTAAAACGAAATAAAACTGGTATAGACTATTATAAAAATAATGGAGAACACAATGCATTTTTTTTACATTTCTTGTCTGTTTGTTCGGGATTCAAAAAACGGCTGGGCCGATGTCGATGCGCTTTTCACTGATAAAAAGCAAAAGTGTCAGACTTAAAATTGGGTCCGCTTTTTATCCTGGGAATCCCGCGAAAAAATTTCTGGGAATGACTTAAAATGGCCAAATAGAAAAAGAAACTCAAATTCTAATGCGATTTTTTTAGTGATCTAAAACAAACTTTATATAATAATTTAATTTTCCGGGAATCCCGGGAATATTTTTCTGGGAATTTTTAAAAGTGGGGTATTATACATAAAAGTTAACAAATTCGGATCCGATTGTTACTAAAACAATATGTTCGGGACTTTTTTATAGTTTGCGGAATATCCTAAAGTCTAACCACGTGATATTAGGATTTACTGAATATGACAGCTTCTATGTTAATTAGACATATTAATTACAATACATTTAGTTATGTACGCCTTTAGACATACATTACCTACTTATAAAGGGTTTTTCAGCAATTTTCGAAATTCATGTATTCTCATATAAAAAAAATACGCTGCCCTGCTACCCTTTGATTTTAAATACCTACTGGCAAAATAAGTGTAATCTACATTACCTATCAAACGTGGACGAAGGATGCGAGCATATATTAGTCTATATACACTTCGCACAAAAATTAAGAGATCAAAAAAAATATTTAAAAGCGCAAATTGTAGCTCCATGTATGTAGTTATTGAGTGTGAACTTGAAAATTCTTTTCCGATTTTTTTTCCAAGTAACTTTGAGATAACCACGGGAAAAGATTTTTTATGGTTTTTCTTTGGGATCTATGGACCTGGAAAAAAGTTCGTGACTAAACCTCTCTATGGACTGCCTTTCACAGTTCAATATACCCACAAAAACCCTACACTTTCAATTAAATTCAGCCAACCATTTATTGGTCTCACTCGATTTTTGATAAAGATTATGAGCTTTTTCGAGGAAATATCTTGCTCTATTAATTTTTTCTAAATTTCGAACGAATGAAACAAATCAACGGCTAACTGCAATAAATTGAAACTCAATAGGTTACTTGTGGATACATTTAAAAATTAAAAGGTAAACTAAATATTACTGGTTTCCTCGATACTTTGATCAGGTGTTAATTTCCAAAAAACTTCGAAAAGCGCTTAATTTGTAGTTTTTAAAATTGACAAAATAATAAATTCTCTACAAGGGTCAGACATTGATTCTTAGAAAAAAATTTAATCATTACGCATTCTTTTTCTTAGAATCAATGACTGACCCTTGTCTAGAATTTATTCAAATTTTCGAGACGCACCTTCAACTTTCTTTGCGATTTTCAAGTCCCAATATATTGATAATCAAAGGTAAATTTTATCTTTTTCTATTAAAGAACTGATATCTCAGCGAGAAATTCTCGTCTCGAGTTTTTCAAAGAAATAAATTAATGCTGTAAAAATATTTTTATATCCATACACAGGTTAAGTTACAAAAAAAATTCAAGCCTTAAAAAAATTAAAATATTTCGATTTTTTTCTCAAGATTACTCGAATAGTTTTCTGAAAATTTAAAATTGCACATACAATTACTAATATTAGAAGCTACAATTTGATTGATGTAAGGCCATTTTTTCTGCAAGTTTAAAATCACCCATATTAGTTTTGTTTTAACTTAATTTTCCTTACGAAGTTTATATAAAGATAAATATGGTTAGTTACAGTGTAATTGTTAAACCATTTATAACTCAAAAACCGGACCTATTTTTACAATAATCGATTTGTTGGATTTGATCCCACCCGAAACAGTAAAATAACTATAAATACATCTAAAATTTGTAGATTTGTTAAAATTTTATTTTTATATTTATAAATAAATCAGCTTTGGAAAAGGATTCACAACTAGATTCAATAAGTGGCAGTGGAATTGGATTCTAGAATGTTAATAATTTATAATTTATATCTAACTATTCTATTTATTCCAGTCAATTGCAGTGGTATCTAGGAAGCTAAATTGGAGCAATCAAATGAATCGGGAAAAACGTCCTCAAGAACTATATGAGTATAACTAAAATTTGAATTTGTCTATTACAATACAGATATTGAATCTTACACAGTACAACTCAAATATAAACTTATTATAAAACTTTTTTTATACATATTTTATGTTTGAACGAATCAGTTCGGATACTGGCGGCTGCTGTCACTACATATTCGCAAACCCTCAGATAAGTCGAAGCGGTTGCTCCAGCAAAATATTTCATGGGTAGTACAAGAACAATGACGGGTTCCGGCGTGATAAAAAGCCCGTTTGCATTTTTATATAGCTACTGAACCATCACAAAAACATTATAATCGAAAATACCCCAAATTTCAAAAACTAAGTGTTAAACGAATATTTTTGTTCATTGTTCGTTGAAACTATTATTGTAACTCTACTTTTTTTAAACTGTCCACTTCATTGACTTTTTTATTGCAAGTGTTCAGCAGACAGTCAGACGGCCCATCTGATGGAAAGCGGTTACCATCGCCTATGAACATTTGCAACACTAAAGGTGCTACAAACGCGCTGCTGCTCTCTTAGGGAGATTGGGACCTGGCCACTAATGCCGAAACATAACTCGACGTTTTTACGACGGCATATTCGAAACCAGGGGTGGTAGCCTTCCACACGGGCAAATACCCTACCACCTGGCTGTGGATTGTTTTGTCACCTCTTACGACAGGTCCTGCATGGTTGAAAATTAAATTTATGTAAGTTTTTACACATAATTATTATTACGTAATTAAAAGTATGCAAGACACAGACATTTTATTCAAATACTGAGTCTGTGTGTATATTTGATAGGAAGATGAAATCTAGACGGCGCTAGGCAATGGTATAGTAAAACTGGGAAATATTATCATACATGTAACTACGAATTTAAAATATTTGAATGTAAGAGTCGTAATCGTGTATGGAGTATCGTTCAGATATTTAAGAGTTTTGGTCATTTTTTATGACTTTTGGAAGGAGATATTTATAATTGCATGTCGAAGTTGTAAAAATTGTGTACATGCGAGTATTTTTTGAACCAAGAAAGTAAAAGTTATGAAAAAAAATAGAAGTTGATGATCTTCAAAAATAACTTTGAATAATATTCGTCGAGTAGTTTGTGATACATAGACTATACAAAAATACTCAGGCCTAAAAAAATTTTGTGGTTTCGTAGCAAGTATCGAAAACAATGTACAATTTGTCGTTTCTATTGAATCCTTCACGGTTCGTGGTTTGTCACTTGTCTTATTTTATTCAAATATAATAGTGATCGTAATTTTTTGCATAATATATAAGGTTCTTAGCTTAACCGCTGGGAAAATTATAACTAGTAGGAGGCAGTATTTGGATGAAAAAAATTCTACAACAATAGATAATATTACATCGATTTTGTCAAGCAAAAAATTAAGTACCTATTATTAAATTGAGCGCAATGAAATGGCCTTCGATGCGGGTGGGCGCCGGCAGATTGCTTACCGCCATGCGCTAGTCGCACTGCCTATCATCTCATCAACCAACTTGTAATGGCCTGGCGCCATATCACATTGATGCGAAGTGTATATGAAAGCAATACTCCACACATTTGTATATATTGTTACAACCTAGGCCCGACAAACACAAATTCCACGTACAGATACTGTAGAAGCACATTTTATTACCTGTCGGCATTTGAACTAATTAATTGTAATCCTTCACTTATCGTCGTATTGTACTCGCTCACTAGCATCCTTAGCCAGGTTTTACTAGCTAATTCTAGGAAACTGGCGACGTTGCCGGGCGGGCACACTTGCGTTTGTGGAGCATAAAACGACGGCCTGATGGAGAAAGGAGTCAATTGAGTGACGACTACGATACGGGCGTGACGTGTGTACATTCGGGAATCTAATAGTGACGGACTTTGCGCGTTTTATTGTATTATGACCTGCATTACGTTTGTATTTGTTGTGTTCGGTTATATTTGTACCTGTGTTATACGTATTTGTATAGTTCTAATAAACTGTATTCATAATTCTAACGGCATTTAATTCGTGTCCTGCTAGCTTGTAACAATGTTGTTATTGCGAAAGTGGCAAACGGACAGAGGGGTAAGACAGATTACTCCTATCTTAAACTTAAAAATAGGATAATGATGATATAGAAAGTAGCAAAAAACTGTTGTATTTAATTATATGCAACTATATAAACATGTAATACAATGTAACCTGTATTAACGCGTGCCCTTTGAACAAAAGGTACACACCTTTAAAAATTAAGGTACCAAAAGTTTATTTTAAATATTTAGTGATTTTTGAAAGGGCGGTATGTACTTCAATGCAAAAATACTTCTATCAAAGTTTAAAGGACTTTTTTTGGCGCATAAGTTTCTAGATCTTTCAAAAAAACAAAAAAATTCAAGACAACATTCGTCATTTTTTTTTATTTCGGTCATTCTGGTAATTTTGGTCACTTAGGTCACTTTGAAATTTTGCTCATTTTGGATATTTTGAACATTTCGAAAAGTTTGTACATTTTGGATATTTTGGTCATTTTTGACATTTCGAAATTTTTGGATAGTTTGCACATTTTGGTCATTTTGCACATTTGGTCCTTTTGGAATTACACTGGTAATTATGATCATTTTCGTCATTTGTGTTGTTTATAGATAGATAGATAAATAAAACTAGAACGGGTCGAAATAGAGCATGTAATTTTGTATGGGAGACCAATCATTTCTCAAGTTTATACATATAAACAATCATAATATATCATCTATAAAAAATGCGTTATCACTCGATCTGTTAAGCTTTCACGGAAAAACTAAGAGAACCGGATCGGTTTTGCTGTAATTTTGTTTTGATGGTTTTAATAGCGCAAGTGGACATATACACTTTTCATTCCGGGACAGGGGATAGTTTGCGATATAATATGAAGTTAATCTTCCGAGAGCAACTATATTAAAATATGATACAATGTAACCTGTATTAACGCGTGCTCTTTGAACAAAAGGTACACACTTGTATTTGACCCGCGGCCCAGCCGCAGTGTAACCTCTAGCAGCGTCAAATTGTTTATGTAATACTATTTTAGATTTTATGTTCTCATAACTTTTTCCAGCAGTGTAGTGCATTCATAAATTCGTCATTAAAATCCAATATTTTCCATTAATCATTTATATCCAATAGTCATAATTAACATATTCCCAAAATAGCCACCACAGGGGTACAACCCCCAAGTAGCCCACTGATTGATATTGTATCATTGCTCTTCCTACAAAAGTTTTGGAGTGTGCAAACTCAAATCTTGCCTTGGACACTCTTTTTGCTTTAGACCTTAGCCATGCAATGTTCACAGAAGATGGACATGAAGTATTTAGCATTGAGTTTATCACGTTTGGTATATTATTATGTTGATGGCTGCTGATACAGCGGCTGTCTACACATCTGTATTGTAAATACAATAGATAACCCCTCAGGCTTAAAATCTAATAGCAGTTAATTTTGGTGGGGTCCATTTACCCTACCCTATTAAGTTTCATTCCAAGCCCTTCTCATATTTAATTCTACAAATATTCTCATCAAACTTCTCCTAAGTTGACAATAGTTGGACAGAGTTGATCCTTTGGAGTTGCAGATATGTGACTTTAGCCACTTAATCCAAGTTCATATCGCTTCATACTGACCATAAATGTAATACTATTTAAGTTAAATTCTACACAGAAGCCTAAACTAAAAATAAAAAAAACTACTAAATATTTTCTTCAGTTACTCCCTAGTAACTAGTAGTTTATCATATAAACAATATTGTAATAATGTAGCAAATAAATCATACAAATGATGTGATAACCCACAATGTCCTCATTTTAATATAAACAACACATCAATTAGATTACAGAAATTATGCATTGAACAAATATCATGTTTGCTTCAATAAATTATCATGTAATTTATAATGAATATTGGTATAGTTTCACAGTTAACATTTTCATTTCATTTATCATTTAAGAGCACACTCTTGTTGGTGGAGCCTCTTCCAATCTTCTCTATTATGGGCCAGTTGTTTTACTTCTATGTAAGACAGGACACCCACTTTATAACATTTTATGATATTTTAATTTTTTTGACATCTACAGTTTCCTTTAATCCCAAAAAATAATAAAATCATTTTTAGAAATGCTCAGATAAACACTTTTAACAAATACATTAAAATCCTTCCTCCCTTTCACAAAGGATCCAGCAAAAATAAATCATCAAAATATAATTGATGATTAATTTTAAAATATGGTATGTGATATTGAAATTCTATCAAAATAAATGCATGGGCATCGCTTAACACCACTTAACGGAAACTCATAGTGTTGTTTTTCTTGCCAGCCGACCATCCCACATTTTTATGACAAGAAATTAGTTTGCAAACTGGAAGTGCGCAAATGGGTACTTACAAATAGCACTTCATCTGGCACCTCAAGGACATAGGGCCGGACCTGGCGGACAACTAAATGCCATTAGGCGTGTGAAGAGTCAGGCGGAGGAAGCGACGCTCCAGGGCCCGGTATACTTGCTAGTATTTCTCGATATCGCTAATGTCTTCAACTCCCTGCCTTGGAGTTGTGTCGAGGAAGCACTCTGATACCACGGAGTGCCAACCTACCTCCATAGAGTTCTCACAAACTTACTTCTCAGAGAGGTTACCCTCCCTGAGAGGTAAGACGACGTTACCGTCGTCTACTCAATTCGGCTAGCCAGATGGTGTCGGCGAGCGATGACATGTTTGCGATGTTTCACAGGGGTCGGTGCAGTCCAATCCTCCACGGCATCAGTGTTACTTGTTACGCGGACGACCTGGGATTGCGGGTATCGTGGAAAGGTCCGACTGGACGGCGACCACCCCTGGTCTAGAGTATGCCGCCATAATAACTCTGTGTTGTGTTCCGGCATTAGTGACCAGGTTCCAGGCTCCCTAAAGAGCGCAGCAGCGCATTCGTAGCACCTTTGGTGTTGCAAATGTCCATAGGCGATGGTAACCGCTGTCCATCAAGCGGGCCGTCTGCCTGTCTGCTGATCTC
Organism: Dendrolimus punctatus; assembly: GCA_012273795.1. Lineage (NCBI taxonomy): Eukaryota > Metazoa > Arthropoda > Insecta > Lepidoptera > Lasiocampidae > Dendrolimus > Dendrolimus punctatus. Next base: position 9,338,185 of record CM022527.1, read on the forward strand.
CTGCAATAAAAAAAAAAAAAAAAAAGGTTCCGGGGGCTCAGCATGAAAGTGGCCTTGCACAAATCCAAGTCCTTGTGTTCCATAGGTCTCAGAACAAGCTACCTCCTAAACTAAGCATCACAATGGGAGGCACCACTGTCGGCGTCGAACCGGCGATAAAGAATCTCGGGGTCCTCCTCAATAGCCGAGGGCAGTCATCTGCACATTTCAAGCAGCTGGGCCCAAGGCTGGCTCATAGGGGGCCAGAAGCTGACGCCCTATCACGGCTCCTGGTCAACCTGGGGTGTCGGGCGCGCCGTACCGAAAACTAGGGTCTTCGGATTGATGGCCGCGATATGGCCGGAACCTTGGACGGCAAAGAATACCGCGCTCCTACGCGAACCGCAACGCGCGCTGGCTATCAGGGAATAAGGGGGTCTGGTTATATTTCCTTTGAGGCGGCTTCCCTTCTTGCCGGATCCCCACCATGGGACCTAGAAGCGAGAGTCCTTAGGCTATACGAATAGCACAAGGAGGCCTCCACCGGAACTTCCAAACTGCGCTTCGTGAATTCAAAGCCAAGAGCTCGGAGTTTTGACAGAATCTCTCGGTGGAGTGGGTGACACGACTCGAACAACCCAGCACAGACCATCCCAAAATAGCGGCAGTCAGCTCCGTTGTGCAATCTTGGATCAACTGGAGCTATGGCATCCTAATGTTCCACTTGACTCAGGTCCTCACCGGACACAACTGTTTTGGGAGATACCTATGTCTCATAGGGCATGAGCCATCATTAGGATGCCACTACTGCAGTGATAGTTTCAAGGACTCAAAACTGCACACTCGCCAAGTGTGCTCAGCTTGGGATGAAAAGCTCTGTGGCCCATCCATTGGGGTACGATTGTCACTCCCGGCTGTAGTTCAAGCCATGGTCGGGGCCAACCTGGCTGATACACCACTGCCTCCTTTTGCAAGGCGCACAGGAAGCTCATGACCTTCAGCTGCTGTAAAAGTGTGGCAGCAGATGACAATCTGTTAAGGCACCGGCTGTCGTCTGCATCCAAGCTGCTGAGTAGTGGGTGCGTTATTGGCACACAGGGGTGCGCCCCCTCTCAATCATGCATTACTAGTAAAGGTCATGGCGAAAAGCTTGAGCAAGACACTATGGGTTTTAGTGAGAAGCCCACCTGGCTGGTGAGGCCCGCATTGCACAGTAGTCTCCCTGTAGGAGGGTGTCCACGAATATTTCTTCTTGGAAAAAAGTCTGCAAATGTAGTCACTTCAAATTTACACCCCATTATCTATCTCCAGTTACATGCATCTTAATTCAAGCTTTATAATAAAAACTATACTTATTAAATGTCAAACCTGGGAAACAAAATATTTGTTGATAAATTATATCAGAATAATAAATAACTTGTCTTGTCCCTATATTTTTTTTACGGTGAACATTTCATAATTTTCTGTAACTGTTCACACATTGACAATATCTTTCATGAATTTCTTAATATGAACTAATTAAGAATAAGAGGAATCTAAAGTGTTAAAAATATGATTCTACAGCCTGTGTAGTCTAGTAAATCCACCTTTTCAACTGGGAGATCAAGGTTTTATTCCTGGTATTTTTTTTATTGCTGGTGTACAACAGACAGGCTGAAAATCTTTATGGAAAATGGTTACCATCACCAATGTACATTAGCAACATCAAAGGCTATGAATGTACTGCTGGCCTCAAAAGGAGAGCCTGGAACCTGACCACTTTTGCCAGAACATACTCATGGTTGTGAAGGTGGCATATTTTAGTCCAGGGGAATAGCCACTCAGACAGGTAAACTGCCTACCACCTGCTTATAGGTTGTATTATTTCGACAGGAGGCAGCATGCCCACAGAAATAAGTATTCTTTCTGGATTCTTGAACATTAATTTCTGCCAAACAAATTTCTAGTTAAATTTTCCAATATTTGCTCTGGTGTGGGATCAGCCATAGGGCACCCTATTACATTTTTCCCGTGACCAAAGTGTAACTTGCTTAGCTTAGGAACATACAATAATTTGTGTTTAGTTATCTGCAAAATATTACATACTTATTACTTACATGCACTACTTCCTGAATTAGGAACTCCTTGGGCTCTTAATTTTGCTTCTAAAACTGTGTATATTACACTGTAGGAATTAATCACACCGAATACTAGACCGTTAGTAAAAAATGAACCCATCACGACAAAATAAGCCCTGATACCTCCGTCAGGTGGACCAGTACTTTCTTCATGATGCACCTTGCCATTTCTTTCGGCTCTCTTATTTTTAGCAAGCAAATCTGAATCTTCTTTAGGTTCTATATCCATTTTTACAGTAGCTCAATTGAAATAAAATTAGCGCATTTTATTTATAAGCACATGGTATATTGAAGATTGTTCACTAAATCATAAATGAATGATATCGTTTCCTGTTCAGAAATCAAAACCACAAGGACCTAAGGCACTTGCTCCTTTACTTTATTTATATTAATGAGTTTAAAAATTATAATAAATAAAAAACCAGATCGAATAAATAAAACCTAATCACGCGCGCTTTAAACACAGATTGAAGATCAATTGATGAAATGAAAATGATTGAGAAAACAAAATGTAATGGTTTGATTGCTCAAGTTGACAGTGACAGTGACTGTAGTTTCTATAGTGACTGTAGTTTCTATAGTGAGTAGTAGTAGAGTTCGCCACAAAAGCAGCCAAAGGAATCTTAGTCTATACAACCAAGTTTGATGTATTAAATATTCGTATAGCCTCCTGACGCCCGGGTTGTTCAACGCTTTCATAAAGTAAACGCCCAAAGTCCTTAAAAAAGGTTTCAATGGCGAAAACCCAAGACTTTGAACTTTAAAATTTTTATCTTACAGTAATCGCACAAGTATGATATTTTTTTCCTTACATCAGGTGAATGAGGAAAAGCAAAAAAAGGACAAAAATAGATTACCTTTTCGTAGGCCTTTGGGTCAAAAGCACTAGATTACAAACAAGAAACTTTATCACATAATTTTTTTTCAACTATCTTCAAAACGATTAAAATAAAATTTAACTTTAAAAACCAATTTAATAACAAATAATCCTTTAAAATTAAGAGAAAAAAATATTTTATTATTATTTATTTAAAACATTCGAAACAATCATGATAGTCCTTATTTAACCAAAGGCCTATTAAAAGATCTTAAAGTTTGAATTATGATCATTTTCACTATATCTCAGATCCATATAAAGTTTTGATGTAAACAACAAATATAGTACATAAGCAACTATTTTTGATAAGCATATGAACACAAATCGTAGAGATTTCATGAATAAATTAAGATTAATTTTCACACTCGATGATCTTGTTCCATTTTAAGTCAAGAAAGACAAATTTCTTTTGTTTTTGGCACTGGTGCTTGGTCATACACAAGCGAAAACCTCGAACATACGTTCGGAGATATCACATTTTAAAAAGGTGGTAACTTAAAATTAGTAACAATGGTTAAAGTTGGGGTACTTAGAATAGTACCCTGGGCATTAATTTGATGAAATTGGATTTAGTGTTGGGCTGTAATCACTATTTCATTGAAGTACTTTTTTAAGGACCGTGGGCGCTAGGAGTATAGTAGCGCAGTTGTATTGTAGGCTACAACCGACGCCAGTCAACGGAGTTCTTGTGAAAACTCGAAAGGCCACATTTGACTATACAGTTCACGTTTCTAACAAAAACACATAATCAGTACTCAAAAACTACTATCAATATCCTACCATTATTGTTCATATTAGAGTATTTTTACACATTTTTGAATATAAAACTGCACAGCCCAACGTCCCATTTCAGTTCCCGTCAAAAACTCTACCCCAACCATAGGACATTTATGATCGAAAATAATGAAACAGCCTCTATAACCATAGTCGCTATGTGGAACGGCTGACGGAAGATTTTAGGCGTTGTGAGAGCCCACAGTGATTCGATTGAATAATGTAAACGTAAAAAAACTGTAAAAAAATCTATTTATTTAATTAAAAGAAAAACCCCTTTCTTAACCCTTGACAGCTATAAAAAAAAAGTTAAAATTTTTGATAACAGTGAACTTTATACATATTTAAAATTATTTGTATTTTTTAATATCGTTTACCATATTTTTTAATGTATTTAATTCATCTTTTAGTTTATCTTCAATTTTTGCCTTTTCTTCGTCATCTGATGTGGTCAAATACTTCCCAACAAGTTCTGTAATACAGACATAATATATTTCAACAACACAAGTTCAATTTTTTATTGAAATGTATAAAACAATTGTAATAATGTTAATTACAATGTAGTAACCTCATAAGTATTAATTTGTTATTACAACATTTGCAACAGAATTTTCGTGAAACTTATTTTAAATTTTTCTTATGAGGTTGAGACTTATAGACTTTTTCAGTTAAAATTTCGTCAGAGATCCTGGGGAAAAGGCTGTACTTAATGAAAAATGTAGGCTATACAAGTTTTCAAAGAATTTGTGATCATTTCTCTTAACTGTGTAAAAGCCCCTAAATTATAATTTAAAAAAATATAGACAAAAATGACTTATTTCACACAGGGAGTAAATTTAGCCCGTTAATAATAATACTTAAGTATAAAAACACTAACTATATGTAAGTAGGCCAATTATGCTTGTGTTGTGTTTAATATACAACGGTCAACTCTGGGACACTCCCAGACGCCTAAACCACTGTAAATTAGAGAAAATTTGTTCACAAAATTTACCATTCCAGGAATCAAAACCAAGGTCGAAGGATTTTTTTAACCACTCCAGTAGAAGCCGTCATAATATACCTATATTTACTCTTTACTAACCATGGCAATATTGCAGCTTAGCATAATCCTCCTCTTTGAGTAGACTCTTCAAAAACGCGATAATAATATTCACTTGTCGTCCAGAAGCATGCAACATATTTTGACTCAATATCGTAAAAATAGCCAAAACTGCTAAATGCAAGCAAAGAGCTGGATCATCACAACTTTCCAGTTCTGAAATCAATTTCTCCCTGTGGTTTTGAATCAAGAGCCTGAAATATACATTTAAAAATTAGTTGCTTTCCTAAAACTAACAGTATCCCAACAGTTATGTACCTTTGATTGCCTTACTTCGTGTCACTGATCCAACTAAACAATCAACAACAAAAAAAAACAAATAAATAACCAATTGCATAATTATTCACAGATTCCTATGCGTCGTAGTATAATATACTTCCTTCTAAAGAAGTCTAGCTCAAAAAAAGCTTGTTCAGATAGAACTTTCATTCTTTAACTTAGTGTTAACAAAACTTTGAATTTTTGTCCCTTAATCTGTACTGGGGTACTGGAAGTCGGGTATTATGGATTTATTATAATTATTTAGACAATAGCTGTCCCGGCAGAGGCATGCCCGGAAAAGCTTCAATCGATATGGCGACAGCAGCGCCACCTACCGGGTCCAATTGTGAACCAACTCAGAAACCTCTGGCTCATGCACAACAACTTTGCTATAGATCGTCACATGATCAAATGTATACTTTACGAATGTATAAAGGACATACAGACAAACATTCATTTTTTTATATAAGAAGATTTGCAACATCAAGGATGAAGCCAACATTGTTAGCCTATAGGATGAACAGGTGGGATGGGAGAGGGGATAGTGATAAGAGGGATAGAATTTAAAGAATGGGCTTCAATATTTGCTTGTATTTTAACAATGAGCAAATTAGATCAGAAAAACTGCTAAGTAGAATTTCTGTCCAGAAAGCTCCCATAGGATTTGAACTATGAAAGCAATAATCCTAGTATGAAAGTACTTTGTTGCCTTGAAGTTGCCTTGGTGTTTAGTTTCATTATATTCACATATTTAGTTCGGATCTACATAGAAAATTTAACATAAGCTGTTTATGACTTTTAATTTTTGGGTAACTTAAATGCATATTGGTAACTATGTTTTAAATTATAAAATGTCAAAAAGCAACTGTGAAGTATCAACTAATCATTAGGATTTAATAGCTTACAGATTTACACTGTTTATTGGAAATAAAATTGTAAATTATAAATAAAATATAAATGAATATCCATAACTTTTGAACTAATACATGGTAACATAAAGGCGAAAGTTTGTGAGAATGTATGGATGTATGTTTGTTACTCTTTCATGCAAAAACTATACAATGGATTTTGATGAAACTTTACATTACTATAGCTTACACATCAGAATATTGGATAGACTATAATTTATAAAGATATAGTGTGTATGATCCAAAATATAGCGATATTCCATCATCACGCGGGTGAGACCGCGGGCCGCAGCAAGTTTTAGATATATATAATTATAGTACTTATAAATAAATCACAAAATTTTAGCTTACTTATCTTTTTTCTTGTCAATTTTTTTCAATATCATACCAAATTCCGTCAAACATACATCTACAGCTTGGTAAAACAATTCCATGTTTTGTTCTGATAATGTTGCATTTAACGCCAGTAGTGGTTTTGTAAACTCATCAGTTAAATCATTTATTATCTTATTTCTTTGTTCCACAGTTAAAGTATCAACTTGAACCGAAAGGTTACATTGATTTGCTGCATATTTACAAAACTCTCCAAGAATATCCCCACCCAAAGACTTCAACAAATACTTGATGAAAGATGCCTGTTGATCTTGTGGTAATAACTTTAAGCCCTTCTCATATAGTTTCATGTCATTAACTAATATATTAATCTTGTCTTGAGCTGATACATGAGTTTGTTTCCTGTTTTGACTTGCATCTTGGAGCAATTTATCGGCAGTTTCTTTTGCTATAGTTAATGCTGTTTGATTCAAGCTCCTGAAAAGAAAAGAATATTTTATTTACAACAATCAACTTTTTTATTTTTATCATTGTTTTTAATTCACACAGAATATAATAATCTTAGCTGCAGTTATTCTGTGACTATGCACATATATAATACTATTCAATGTTAATAAATAGTGTTAGGTTTGTAAAGTTAACTATAATGTTATAAATTTTTAACAGATTGGCATAAATGTGACAGTTGGTTTATTTCACTCATCACTTCATTGGATGTGAAATGATTTTCATAAAAGTGGTATACATTAAGGTAATGTTACTTAAAAATGTTATTCCTCATTCAAAATGACAGGGCAAGTTCTTGTGCAAAATATATTGATAGAAGCTACTATACTTATAAGCACCACTAATAATTAGCTAAGAGTATACAAAAACACATAATTATAGCAGCCATACATAAAATGTTGATAAGCAAAATATAAAGTGGTGTGGTATTTGCTAACACAGACACAGTAGAACAATCCACATTTACAACAATATGCCAATACAACTATCAGAAGACATGCTAATTTCACCAAACACTAGAAGAATTCGATAGTTGACAATTTTTGGCAAACAGGTTTATTTTGAGCTTTATGGTCTACTAGCGACCCGCCCCGGCTTCGCACGGGTGCAATGCTGATACAAAATTAAATACACTACAGAAAAACTATGAACGTTGTATATAAAAACATAGCGGCCCGCTCCGACTTTGCACGGGCATCACTACATAGAAACCTCTAAAATTAGCAATGTTGCCTTAGTATATGATGCATGTATTATACATATAAACCTTCCTCTTGAATCACTCTATCTATTGGAAAAAACCACATCAAAATTCGTTGGGTAGTTTTAAAGATTTAAGCGCACATAGGGACATAGGGACAGAAAAGGCGACTTTGTTTTATACTATGTAGTGATTTAAGCCAAAATATTAATATTTCAGCAAAAAAACAACATATAATATGTTAATTAAATTTAGTAATTTTATAAATATTTTGACATTTCGTCACAAAAACGCGTCAAGCTGTCCTGGCGTCTTGCATGACGTCACAGTGTGCAAAACAAACATCTGTTTCATTGAAATGTCATCTGAGAAGTCATTGATAACCTGTGTTTTGCACACTATGACGTTACGCGCTCTGATCGGCGTTCATTGTCCCGTGGCTAATGGCTGCAATATAACAATTTTATTTCTCAAAAATATCAATTAATATTTTAGTTAAAACAACTTATTTTTGTCATATTTAGATCGTAATCTACGATATATATTAAAATCAGCCTATATTTTTCATACTGTCAAGTACCGAATTATGCAATACACACACACACACACACACAAACCAAACATGCAGAAACAATTGGCAGCAAAGGAAGGAGGATAGAATAAAAACTCAACATAAACCATGAAGCAAAATAATAACTTTCGAAACAGATGAAAAGTAGTTGAACTTATTAGTGTGACAATAGTGTATTTTCATTGTTCATGTGTAAAAAAATATTACCCTTGTAAATATTCAGCAATCCTGTTTAGTAAATCCTCAAGACCCTCATTCTCCAAGATCTCCTTAATAATATTTTCAACATCCTCAACTGTAACAATCTCTAATTGTGTTTGCAATTTCTTAGAGACATTGTGGCCATCATCTGAATCAGAGTCATGTGCAGCTTGTTTGGACCGAACATGCTTTTTTACTGTTTTTGTCTTTGTTTCCCTTCCTTGAGTGCCTCCACCTCCTTTTCCTGATGCAGCCTTTCGTCTCCGTTCTTCTCTTCTCTCTGCTTTATGGTCTACATGACCAGCTGGTGCCAGCTCAGTTGCCTTGCTCATCTGTTTTTCAAAACAGAATTGTTGGTACTTCCCTGACTTAACAACTGTCTCTGCATTCTTCTGTGTCATTGGCATACAGGCCTGTTTCAGGTTTTCAATGTAGTGATTGCTGAAAACTAATATTTCCTCTCATATTAATAATAAGTTCATAATATTATAAAATACATAAGTCCAAATGGTACCAAATTATGTGGGTTCAAGAGTGAGATATTAACAAGGGAGTAACGGAGAGCATAATTATCTCAGAATTTTTTTCTGACTTAGTATGCATACAAATGCTGATTATGAAGGAAAGCATTGTGAAACCTTTGCATTGCAATAACTGGTGTGTTTCTTCTGCCAATCCATTTTGGGTCAGTGTAGTGGGTATATCATTAGTTTCCTTTTAGTGGAGAGGGCAGCAAAGGAACTTTTATATTGAAAGGTAGGTAGTAGCACCAGCACCACCACATGTTTGAAGCATCTTTAAAAATTTAGTTCCAAGTGCATTTTTAGGATGTTCAGTGATCAGATATTAGCTAGACATTGACATGAAAGTATCTGAAAAACTAAGTTTCCTGAAAATATGGAATATGCATACCTTAGTATGCTAAACTACATTTAAAATGAATACCTGTATTATCGAATAAGATTGTTGACCTTGAACTATTTTTCAGTAATGCATCTAAAACATTCTCTATATCCTGATCAGAAAGCACAGAAGGCAAAAGGGAGATAACATCTAAATAACTCCTTGAAGATATACATTCTTCTAACGCTGTTTCCAGCTGTACTTTAATTTGAGCCCCAATAACACATGTACTTAAAAAAGTAAGATCTTCATTTGGAAACATTCTTTTAACATAACCTTTTGGATCAGATATTCCTAAACGGGATAAAGCATCATACTCCAAATAGTTGTTTTGCTTATAAAAGCTCATCACCCAATCATTTTGTGATTTTGTATAACAAGATGGCAGATATAATGCTCCTGCTTGTCTTCCAGTTAGCACACCAGGTGCCTTTAACTGATCAAATAAGGACAAGAACAACCGGTCAGTCAAATTGCAATGACTAGTTATTACAGCTATGGGAGTTGGTTTAAGGAGACCCATTAAAGCTCCTCGAATTTTAGCTTTAGTCCTGGTTATGTATTCTTCAGTATAGAAAATTCTAGGTTCAGAAACATCTTGTTTGCCAAAAATTAATTTCCCCAAATACTTTTCTAAGACACTGTGCTGCAATAACTCAGCTGGTAAATCATATTGCAAGGTAAGTTCACCCACAGATATTTGCCCTTGGAGCTGTAATTTTTCATTTATTTCTCTTGCTATCTTTTCTAGATAGTAGTGAGCTATTAGATAGCCAGACACCAGTTGTACTTCTCTTCCTTTTACAATTTCAGTGATATTGGCACTTATTTGACTCAGGTCAACATTTAATTCTTTAGCTAGATCAACAGTATTGATACGTCCTCCATGCACATACAATTCATCTTTTATCTCCCTGATAAGATGTTGGGAAGTAAGATATTCTTTGCCATCAGTTGTAAAAATCACATCAATTAGTTTTAATTCTATTAGTTTTGTAACAATTTCAATACAATTACGTTCAGATAACCTGAAAGTACAAAAATATACAGTACAGTATAAGGATATAAGTAATTGTAACACATAGACTATATTCCATTACACTCACAACTACCATGTTCATGACCTTGTTTTTTCCCGCTCCAATTGCTTGCATTAAACCCAAGGGGAATGGTTATTCAACCCACCTCTTGACATGGGTCATTGTGAGTGTTGTGTGATTGAAAATGATGATGTCATTAGTGACATTTTCACCATGACTGCATTCACATTGTGGAACGGCTAACAGAACATTTTGGGTGTTGTGAGCTACTAATGGAATGCATTGATAACATATAAGACTAGATAACATTTTAATTAAAAGTTGTTATGTATTATATAAGGGCCCAATATGATGGTTTGAAAGTGAAACATTTAACAAACATAATGAGCTGGCCATCAAGACAACATATGGAAATTATTAGGATAGTCATTAGACAAAGCAAAATAATAGAAATACCTATCCTAATAATTCCCATATTGAGCTTCCTTGTCCAATGGCATAAATTCATAATTGACACTACGATACATTGTTAACAAACATATTTGGAGATGGACTTGTAAATTACGCACCTTTGAGCTGTAGAGCTCAACTGAGCTTTTTGGAAGTCAGCAGCTAATCGTTTTATTTCCTCCCAGTCCGTAGATGGTGCCATTATTTACTAAATGTAAAGTAGAGAACAAAACATTAAGAAAATGTGTTACGCTTGCATTCTTCAATGCAATTCACATACATTTCATAATACAAGTGAAAAAGCTTTTTATATTTCTATCTCTACATTTTTATTACTTACTCTTAACTACCCTAGAAAGCGGTTATAATTCCTAAGTGTTTTTTATTAAAATATCAAATCAAGATATTAAATTATTAATGATCACTTTCCACCATAGATGATACAATTGATACACTATATGCTTTCCACTTTCATTCCAAAATTATTAGTTCACAATATGCTTGGAGCAGCTGTGAGTTGCTGAGTTGATATCCGTATTATTGCCAGAAACAGGGTGTCCAGATTGAACTTACGAAAATCCCTATTCCGCCAAAAATTGCTCCGAATGATATTATTTCTGAATTTTTCCTCATCCATATAATTGGTTGAAAAGATTGGACAGTGCGTGTCGGCTCACGGACAACGAGGGATTTCTAAAGGTACCCACATGTTACTGGATGACTGACAGACTCGAGCGAACAATCTGCACACCATAAGCGTAACACACTCTTCAGATTGCTTTCGAACGTCAAAACGCTCAAGATCACGTCCGTGAATTATAATGTGCACACTTCAATGGATTTTCCTTATACAGATACATTGGAAGCCACGCTCCTCAGCCGTGACTTATAATAAAGACACAGCTTTAGAGGCCACTAACTTACGTTACTTTTTAACCGACTATAAAAAAGAAGGAAATTCTCATTTTTTATTTTACTTCACACAGATTTCAATATGTAAAAAGAAGTCTATTAAATATGTATATTTCGCTTTTAAGTTTAAAGATTTTTTATTTGCACTCTGAATCACTTTTTAGTTGCGCAAATACTTAAATAGCTTAAGAAATAATGTATTAAACTCCTGCAGATATTATAGTACTGGCACGCGTATACAATGGGACCAGCTGGAGAACATAGACAATTGAATTAAAAAACATTGAAAATCAACCCACAATTGACCGAGGAGAAATTGTGAACATGCAGACAACAAAATTAAGTGCCTATAGAAAATGTAATACTTTCTTTCTAAAAATGGAGGCACATGGCGTTCTTTAATAAGAATAACTTAATGTCAACTTCCCTGGGATCCACTCATAAGATCCTGACATGGTGACAATGGGACTAATTAGAGAATATACTCTTTCGTTTAAGAGATTTTTTTTAATCAGTTCACAACTGACGAAGAAATTTAGAAATAGCCTCCTTTTTTTGAAGTCCATAAAAGTGACATGTAATCAATACCATTACAATATTTTACACAGAAATGTATGAATTTAATTTGACTAGCAATTTTAACCTATTTCGAATATTTATAGGGTAGAGGAATAAAATACTACCCCAATTTCCCTATTGCTGAAATTGTCGTTATTCTAATTTTTCTATGCCTAACTGGCCAAACATGACGCACGTTTATTTTGTTACTGTTAAAACCTATGTTTTCTTATAATCAAAGCACTGGCGACTTTTGGAAAAGTATTCAAATATTGACTTTACTTTATTTTTTATTATTCCTTCTGTCACTGTATTATAAAATACATATAAAATTGCATCTGGCTCAAACAAATGTATTATTTTCGCCTAAAATAGTTACAGCTTAATAAACTGCAACTCTGTGTGGGACTCAAGTCTCACAGGTTATGGTCCCTCATTGTATTTTTTGGAAGAAAGTAAAACACATTGTCCAAGATGAGTCAAACCCCATCGTCGCCGTCGACACCACAGCCTTCTCAGACTGCCTGCGGCATGTCTCCGGTAGTGGTCAGTAGCAGCACGCCTAATTTTGTAAAACTTCAAGGTAGCAGCAACTACGCGACATGGAGTTTCGCAATGCAAATGTATTTAATAGACACTGAACTATGGGACTGCGTAATTTCATCCTCTGAAGAAATTCCTGATCGTGAATTTGAACGCAAGGATGCAAAAGCAAGGTCCAAAATTTGTTTAAACCTAAGTGAGCACCTTTATCCCATAGTTATGACTGCTAAAACGTCTAAAGAAACCTGGAATCGACTTCGCGAGTCTTACGCCGATTGTGGACTAGCGCGACGGTTAAAACTCATGAAGAAATTGCTTAATATCAAGCTTGAAACCTACTCTGGTATAGAGGCCTACGTAAATGAGATACGTCATGTTCAACAGCAACTGATCGCTATTCAAGCTGGCTTGGACGATGAACTTGTTGGTGTAATTATGCTGGCAGGACTCAACGACAGCTACAGCCCGATGGTGATGGCAATAGAGCACTCCGGCATGCGGATATCCATGGACTCAGTTGCATCGATCCTGCTCAAGGAGGAATACCGAGATGCTCCTACTACATCGAGTTCTTTATTATCTAATGTGCCCGTGTCTAATAAAGATAATACTAAATGCACTTATTGCAAAAAGCTTGGTCATGTAGTGTCTCAATGTAGGAAACGTTTCAACCGACAAAAGTGTCAATCGTCATCTGCATCACTATGTCAACCGTTACCATCACCATCATCTTCATCATCTCATTCATGTAATAATACATCAGACGTTACACTTTTATCTGGTTTTAATCATAATTTTCCTACAGGTTTCTCTACCCCCTCACTTTGTGCCACCACCGAATGGTATGTTGACTCAGGTGCTACGACTCATATGAGTAACAAGTGTGATTGGTTCCTGGACTTGCAGCAGGAGTCTAAACCAGTTACTGTTGCCAATGGTCAACAAATTAAAAGTGAAGGAAAAGGTACGGTCTCTATAAATGTGTCTGATAGGGTTAAGCAAATTTCCGATGTTTTATACGTTCCAGACTTAACTACAAATTTACTTTCAGTAAATAGCCTAGTTCAGAAAGGGCTTATAGTAGTTTTTTCCCCAAATGGTGCCTCAATCCTTTTGAATAAAGGCTGCAAAGTGACAGGCTGTGTGGTTGCAACAGCGTCAAACTTTAATGGTATGTACAAGTTGGATATGGCAGATTACAAAGCCAATGTCACACAAGCCAAAGAGTCTGCCTTACTATGGCACAGACGTCTTGGGCACTTACATCCAAAAGCCCTAAATATTTAAAAAAATTATAAACTAGGTATAGACTACACAAATATATCATTTAGTGATTTAGATAAAACCTGCGTGCCGTGCCTACAAGGCAAGATGTCAAAGAAACCATTCGAGAATTCACAAAGTAGGTCAAATTCTAAACTAGAATTGGTACATACAGACCTTTGCGGACCCATGAGTACGCATTCATGGGGTGGAGCACTTTACCTACTAACTTTTACAGATGACTTTACGCGTAAGACTTTCGGCTACCTGCTAAAATCGAAAAGCGAAGTTTTCTATAAATTCGTTGAATTCAAGAACATGGTGGAGAATCAAACAGGTCTGAAAATAAAGTGTTTACGCTCTGACAATGGAAAAGAGTTCGTTAACCATAATTTCACTCATTTTCTCATCGAAAATGGTATTGTTCATCAGACAACAGTACCCTATACCCCGCAGCAAAACGGAGTATCAGAGCGAGTTAACAGAACCGTTGTCGAGAAAGCCAGAACTATGCTCCAAGATTCTGGGTTACCACGAGCATATTGGGGTGAAGCTGTTTTCACAGCAATATATCTCAAAAACCGCTCGCCAACCCATGCACTAAAAAACAGAATCCCTGAAGAGATGTGGACTGGGAAGAAAGTGGATTTACGTCACCTGCGAGTTTTCGGTTGTGAAGCGCACGTTCTAATCCCTACTGAGAAGCGCAAGAAACTCGACTCTAAGACTCAAACCTGTGTTTTCGTTGGGTATTCAACAGATACTAAAGGATATCGTCTTGTTGATCTCCAGAATCCAAGGAACGTCATCATTGCCAGAGACGTCGTCTTCGTCGAAAATAAGCTACCACCATCTAGAGAACCTGGTGAAGAAATAACACAAATGTCAGACCCTCGGCCTGAAAATCTAGAAGTCTTCATACCTATTACTCAAGATTTCTCGCCTGCACCCCACACACAGTCTACGGAAGTTATCACACCATGCGACAACTTCAACATTCATGAGCCTATCGACGAAGAACATCCCGAACTTCAAGATCCAACAAAAGAACATGCTGAGTTTCCTACTGAAGAACCATCTGCTTCTCAGTCGGAACCAGAGTTATTTGTCGATCTTCAAGATGTTCCTGTAGCTGTGTCACCAGTAGTTGATATTTCTGAAGATATCACTGCTCGAAGATATCCTCCTCGCGACCATCGTGCTCCCGCGAGATATTCTGACTCAGACTATGCAAACCTTAGCAGCATTGATTACGAGCCGCAAACTTACAAGCAAGCTCTGGAAGATAGTCGTAGTCAAGAGTGGCTGAAAGCTATGCAGTGTGAACATGAGTCATTGCAAAAGCATGGAACATGGGTGCTTGTAAATAGACCTGTAGATAGAAAAGTCATTAAATGTAAGTGGGTGTACAAAGTCAAGAAGGATACAAATGGAGACATTGTGAAATATAAAGCAAGACTCGTTGCCAAAGGATTCACACAAGTCTATGGTGTTGACTATAGTGAAACTTTTGCACCCGTAGCAAGACTGTCGTCGATTCGTCTTCTACTGGCTTTCGCCGTGAAACTCAATTTAGACATTGATCACCTAGACGTCGAGACAGCATTCCTTCACGGCGATCTAGAAGAAGAAATCTTCATGGAGCAGCCTGAAGGTTTCTCGAATGACAAATCTAAAGTTTGTCTTCTCAAAAAATCCCTTTATGGTCTTAAACAAGCTCCACGGCAGTGGAATAAAAAACTTTGTGAGGCTATGGACAAACTTTTGTTCAGACGTTCCGAAAAAGAACACTGCATATATTACAAGCACGAAGATACAAAGTTGCTTATTGTAGCTGTTTTTGTCGACGATTTCTTCATCTTCAGCAATGATAAGAAGATAAAAGAAGAATTCAAAGCTGAGTTAAAAAAGTCCTTTGTAATCAAAGATTTAGGCCCACTAAAAGACTGTCTAGGAATGAGAGTGACAAGAGAGAATGGCTATCTATCACTTGACCAAACAAAATATATTGAGAAAGTGATAGAAAAGTTTGGGATGAAAGACTGTATTCCTGTATCTACTCCCATGGAGACTGGCACGCAACTTGTCCTGCCAAACCCTGGCGATGAAAAGCCGGATTTACCATTCCAGGAGCTCATTGGGTCATTAATGTACCTTTCCATTGGTACCAGACCTGATATAGCTCACTCGGTATCTGCTCTGAGCCAATTCAACGCACATTACGGGGAGGTACACTGGAGAGCTGCAAAGCGTGTTCTCCGTTACCTAAAGGCAACGAAGGATAAAAAGCTTACATACAGTAATACTAGTGATGGGATTGGATACGCTGATGCTGATTACGCAAGTAGCCTGATAGACAGGCGCTCCTATACAGGGTATGTGTTCCAGATGAGCGGTTCATCGGTGTCATGGGAGTCACGCAAACAGAGAACTGTGGCTCAGTCTACAACAGAGGCGGAGTACATGGCTCTCAGCGAGGCCTGTAAGGAGGCCATTTATATCCGATCGCTCATTAATGACATCTTCCAATCATCATCACCTTTAACGATATTGTGCGACAATCAAAGTGCCATCTCACTCACTAGAAATAATACACATCACTCTCGCACCAAACACATTGATATTCGACATCATTTTATTCGTGACTGCATCTCAACCAAACAAGTCGTTATAAAATTCATACCATCAACTCACCAAACAGCAGACATTCTCACTAAGGCATTGCCTAAGCTGAGACACTACAAATGCTTGAGCTCTTTGGGGTTAACATAGTGTGATCATATTCAAATTAATTTATTGATAGGTATTGTGTGCCGGGGCCTGTAGGGTTAATAGTTTAAATACCTTGATACAGTACAGGGTGTATATCTTTACTGTATACCTTTACTGTATACAGAGTGCTTTAATTACGGGGAGGTGTTAAAACCTATGTTTTCTTATAATCAAAGCACTGGCGACTTTTGGAAAAGTATTCAAATATTGACTTGACTTTATTTTTTATTATTCCTTCTGTCACTGTATTACAAAATACATATAAAATTGCATCTGGCTCAAACAAATGTATTATTTTCGCCTAAAATAGTTACAACTTAATAAACTGCAACTCTGTGTGGGACTCAAGTCTCACAGTTACCATCATGCATAATCTAACATGTAAATACTCATGTTAATAAATATACTTTGACTTTGTAGTCCTCAATTATTATTTTTTATATTTCTGCTTCATGGCAATCTGTTTTCTAACAATAAACCATTCCCTGTCTGATTTCTCAGTTTATGTTTTCCTCGAGAGCCGTACTTGTATGAAAATTGTTTTCACACGACTCTCTAGATGTCAGGTGGTAAATCTTTTATGTAGGCTCGGTATGTCACTTTTTAGCCGGGTATGCTGAAGAGCGCCTTCTCCACTCAGAGTGTGTGCTAGTATGTTTATATGGACTGTCAGTTTTTCCTGGTATTTCAGACTTTTTTGAGCTATTTCCTGCCGAACTGTTTTTAAGCCGAGGTCGAGATATATGTATCTGTTACTTATACAATACGGGGTGCCAAACATTGTTCTCTAAAATTTAATAAGAAATTATTTCTTCAAAAATACAGCAACGGCAAAAGGCCAAAATGGGGACCAAGCCCCAAATCTGGACACCCTGTTTGTGAATAATTGCTGTGTTGTAAGTTGTTGAAATGACTTTTGAATTGTGACTATATGAAATAAGTAGAGGTGTGTAACTCCTGAGTGATTAATTCAAAAGATATATATCCGACGCGATGAGTGATTAGATCTGTATATCACTTTCATTCAAAATGTGTCTTTATATCTTTAACTCTTTAGTTCATGCCTGTCCCACGCGACGAGGAAGAACGATTCGCTCGCGCACTGCGCATGCTTACTAAGTGAAAGAAACCGAATATAATAGCAAGCCAAAATAAATCGTAACACTATAGTTTTATGGTGTAATTTTGTTTTAGTGCAATTAATTTTATTATATCTCTTCACTTTTTGTTTATATTGTTTTGCGTTGCCACAGGTACGCGTGTCGGCTCTGCTAGTATATCACTCACAGATAATAACTCATGTTGTATGCAATTGACACTAACACTATTCACTGTAAAGATAAAGAGTTAATGATATAAAAGAGTGATATATATCTTTGTATCAAAAAGATATATATCACTCTTTTCTTCTTGGTGAGTGATTTTTCCCATGACTAGAAATAAGTGACAGATGAGAAATTTCAATGACAGCTTGACATCATCATCGCCCATAATATGGTTTTGACAGGGTTATGTATTGAGCCAGTGAAATTATCGTCGGAATAATATTAATATCAGGCTATGCGACTCGATACTACGACAAGCTAGCTAGATAGATGTATAGTCAAATCAAAATGTTCTATTTTCTACGACCGAGAACATTATAGAAACCCAATGCAACGTGACGACCCTGACACAGATGTCACGTTCCTCTTGCCGCAGTCCAGCGAGTTGAAGTTGAGAGTAAAAATGTCACTTGACGAGTCATAATTATGTTTCTGGACAATGCAACGCGTAAATAGTAAGAATAATAGGTTTCCCATAGATTATATATATATAATTCAATGACACTTTTCATTGTAATTTTATATAACTTGAGAACAGCCACGAAATAAAAAAATACAAAAATCTTGACAACCGATTTTGATGAAATTTTGTGTCCAGAGATGGTTTAGGTTCGCAATTAGAACCGGTAGGTGGCGCTGAGAACAGGTTCCAGAATCCTCCTAATCACCTGAACCGATTATGGTGATTTTGTTTTTACGAAGTTTGCCGGATCAGCTAGTGGTTTACTGAGCTATTTCAGAATTATTTTTTTTTAACGAAATCGACCTGCCCAACTTTCTCATCACAGTAATTTCATTAAGATCACAGAACACTAGTAACCTAGTACTCTTACGAGAGATTAGGATTCCGTTTGTACGTAGTATCTATAGTAGTTTGTGGTTTTTACCAAAACAGTTCTTGACCCTAAAATAATAATATGTAAAAACTGTATTTTGTAAAAGGTAGGTACAGACTTCATTTATATTTGGAATTAAAAACAATAAAGTTCCCAGCATAGCAGAAACCATAAATAAACTGAAAATACAATTCAACCAGCTTTTTGTCAATTCAATCAAAATACAATAATTGATAAACTCAATAACAAAAAAAAATAATCTACCACATTTATTTTAATTTTTGCAAAGAACACATTATCATGAGAGAAATTTATATGTAATTTGAAAAACATAATATATAACTTAATTTTTATTTTTGTGTGCTAGTAATCAAACAAAATTACTCTCAAGCTTTTAAATATTAACAAAAGCAAATTGGTATAAAATATCAAGCATCATGTAGTATATATATTATATATACTTAATAATTAATATTTATTTAATTAACTGGAAACTTTTGCTGCTTGACGTCTTTTTACATCCCAGTTGTAAACTCGAGCCATATTGACTTCAGTAGTTGTACACTGATCTCTGAAAAAAGAAAAACCAGTCATTCTTGAGATATTGATTTTTTTGTAAAGTAAGGGATGTATTTTTCGAAACTGTTATCTTAGGAAATAGGTCAGTTTCTGTAGAGCTTACTTAAAGTATACATATGGAAAACATAATGAAGTGTTTACGATGAAATTTACAACATGTTTACTTTGGATTTTGTTGATGAACATAGGATAATTAATCCTATGAGTGGGCTTGTTTGCACACAGTGTGAACTTAACATTTATAGAAACAAAGCTGTATGGAGTACTTTATTGTTCAATTAAGATCTCTTTAAATAAAGATTTAATGAAAGCTATATATTTTTATTTTATTACCTTAAAAAGTCTAAATCATGTTCTACACATGCTAAATTTTTGTTTGCCATTGCCATATTTGAGGTTAGCAATTTTTCTGCATCTTCCAAAGAATATTCCAGCATAACATTTGCTCCCAGCCATAAATATACAGTTTTTGTTGGTGGTATATTTGCCTGAAAAAAAAAACATTTACTACATCATTTCCATTGTTACAAGTCACAGTGTATGAGCAGAATACACACAGAAAACAATAGTAGATGCAACTGGAGGGAACTGGTAAGGAGTTGTTACCATTGCAATCACGTTTATTCCATTATCATCATCAGCCAGTTGCAGTCTACTGCTATTGCACTGGTATAGGCCCCCCAAGTTTACATTATGGAGGGTGGTTAGAGTCACCTATAGTATTTTGTAATACTAGGGGCAACACTAACACATGTCAGTATGGGAAAGGGGTGATGAGATACACTGATAAAGATAGAGGGAGTGGATTCCTTAGGATAGGAGATAGAATAGGAGAGCTAGATAGATGGGATAGGATAGGGCATACGACAAGGGGAGGGAAATGTGAGCTACCAAAACTCTCACTCTAGCCACATGAGAACAATATGATGATGATGATATTAATCACAGGATCAAGATAATGATTCCTAATGTTTCCTAAATATTACTAGGAGAGTAGATAAAATATATAAATAATAAAATAAGTAAATCATAAAAATATATAAGTAACAGGTATAAGATAGAAATAAGAATAAGTAACAAATTGTAATTAAAAATGTGAGTTTATACCCCCATTATTGTTCCTAAAAATGATAATAAAAAGAAAAAGATCACTGCCCTGACAAGAGTAAGAGGAAAGCTATTAAAAAATATGGTATTAGGCAACAAGCAGAAAACTCCTGACCTTAACAAAAACTTGATCACTAAGTAAAAATTGAGTTTCCATTTCATGTTGTTGAATTTTCAATTTTTCTATCATGTCCAGAGACCTAGCTAAATCTGGAATTTGCTGTCGTAGACGTCGCCTCTTTGTGGCCAATGTGTATTCCATAAACTTATACTTGCGATGGCTTTCATCTAATTTCTTCAATACAGAATCGACTCCTTCTGAATTGTCAGGTAATTTCATATATTCGTCCACATTATCCTTTAACAAAGGTGACTAAATGTTAATAACTGTAAATCTGTGATATTATCAAAACCAAAAACAATAGTTTAGTAAATTAACTAAAAATCTCTTTAATTATGAAGGTTAAAGAACAAATTTAAAAATATTATGGATACAATTGTATTTTATACTAATATTTACGAAGAAAATATCACAGGTGCATATGAAAATATAACCTATTGATAAAAAATAAATTTATAGGAAAGGAAGTGGTTACAGTAGTAAATATAATAATTTAAGTACTAAATAACATTAAAATTATTTAACTTACAACGAATATTGCTTCAGGTATTCCTGAAAAAGATTTAGAATTTGAAGTGTCCACTCCATCGCCGTCCATTTTCTAAGTATTTTAATTTTGTAACTGAAATGAATCGTTAAAGCATGAAGTTCGAGTTGACTTCATTTATTTAATGATCTACAAATAGTCAATTATGTTAAAGATAGATAAAATACTTCTTTAAATAAGTAATGTTTACCTGTTTTGCTGATTACCGAAAATGTTCAAGACGAAACTGTCGAAAGAAATAGAGATGTAGTGTGTCGTTCTTGAAGCCAGCCAATTCACATTGTTTACAAAATAGCAACAGTATGGTATCTAGCAACTCTGCGGCTAGCTAATTGCTGTCAAACATTAAGAAACCAAGGAGTTTTTGGCGGGAACTGAAAAGGGACGTTATGCAGTGCAGTTTTATTTTCTAAAAATGTGTAAAAATACTCTAAAATGAATAATTGTTGTAGGATATTGATAGTTTTTGAGTATGTAATAATTATGTATTTTTGTGAGAAATGTGAACTGTATAGTCAAATGTGGCCTTTTGAGTTTTCACAAGAACTCCTTTGAATGGCGTCGGTTGTAGCCTACAATTAGAGGTGGTCGTTTTCGTAAAAACGTTTTTGGGCAACGATGCCAGTAGACGATGCCGGCATCCGATGCCGAGATATTGAAAAACGGATGCCCATTGCCCGCAATATCCGATGCGAACTTCACCGAATGCGAGCGAGCGAGAGGCACCGTTGATCACGTCACGGAAAACGCGGCAATGACAAACCGAAGACTCGACGTATGGCTCGCTCACTCTCGGGTACTCTCGATACGATCCGTGGTTGTGCGAGGCAAACAACCAACGTAAATTAACATAATACAATAATAGAAGCGTTCGTAAGTGTTAGAAATTTTTATTATAATATAGTAACTTACTTATTTTTTAAAGTATCTCATCTATTTTTTAACGATCCCACGGAATGGTGGCTTTGTCATTCCGAAATATACCCGACGCTGGCAGAAATATACCGCTCCAGGTGCAATGTTATCACAACATCATGTTATCACATCTGTGTCATGCGAACGGATACTCTCCAAAGCCAGGTATATTTTGAATGAACGAAGAACTCGTCTTACAAGTACCAAATTAGAAAATTTGGTTTTTCTTAATGTAAACTTCAATTTTGTTAAAAATAAATATGAATTAACTTATGTTTATTTTTTAACCTCCACACTTTTAAAACAATATACCAGTAGAAGTCGTAATTTTGAATATCGTGTCGAAATAATTTACATAACAACAGGCATCAAATGTTAAACGCATAGTTGCAGATACTTTAGCCGGCAACTAATTTTGGCAAATCGCATCGGTGCCAGAAATATCGATGCCGGCATCGGATGCAGTTTACAATTAACGATGCGCATCGGATGACAAAATTTAACGAAAACGCTCATCGCTACCTACAATACAACTGCGCTAATAGCCTCCTAGCGCCCACGGTCCTTAAAAAAGTACTTCAATGAAATAGTGATTATAGCCCAACACTAAATGCAATTTCGTCAAATTAATGCCCAGAGTACTATTCTAAGTACGCCAACTTTAACCATTGTTACTAATTTTAAGTTACCACCTTTTTAAAATGTGATGTCTCCGAACGTATGTTCGAGGTTTTTGCTTGTGTATGACCAAGCACCAGTGCCGAAAACACAAAAGAAATTTGTCTTTCTTGAGTTAAAATGGAACAAGATCATCGAGTGTGAAAATTAATCTTAATTTATTCATGAAATCTCTACGATTTGTGTTCATATGCTTATCAAAAATAGTTGCTCATGTACTATATTTGCTGTTTACATCAAAACTTTATATGGATCTGAGATATAGTGAAAGTGATCATAATTCAAACTTTAAGATCTTTTAAGTAGAGTTCGCCACAAAGGCAGGCAAAGGAATCTTAGTCCATACAGCCAAGTCTGATGTATAAATCTTTGTATAGCCTCCTGACGCCCGGGTTGTTCAACGCTTTCATAAAGTAAACGCCCAAAGTCCTTAAAAAAGGTTTCAATGGCAAAAACCCAAGACTTTGAACTTTAAAATTTTTATCTTACAGTAATCGCACAAGTATGATATTTTTTTCCTTGCTTCTGGTGAATGAGGAAAAGCAAAAAAAGGATAAAAATAGATTACCTTTTGGTAGGCCTTTGGGTCAAAAGCACTAGATTACAAACAAGAAACTTTACCACATAATTTTTTTTCAACTATCTTCAAATGATTAAAATAAAATTTAACTTTAAAAAACAATTTAATAACAAATAATCCTTTAAAATTAAGAGAAAAAAAACATTTTATTATTATTCATTTAAAACATTCGAAACAATCATGATAGTCCTTATTTAACCATAGGCCTATTAAATAAGAAAGTAGAACGGAAAAAATCGCGGTCGTTCGGTGCGTCTTGTGTGGAGCGAAGCCTAGTTGTTACTGTCAGGCAGTGTCAGTAGTGTCAGTGTCATTTCTATCAAATTCCAATTCCAAATAGATATATGTCATATATGTGAAATAAAGAATTAGTCGAAGTTTACCACTTAATTATTTGCATTTTTTAGTATTTGGCGAATCGCCTGTATTTAATATCGAATTTGAAAACTGTGGTGTGTATTAGTCGAAGTATTTTGGCTATATTTACGTTTAACAAGGCTTAAAGGATGTTTTGTTATTCTTCAGGTAACTGTTAGCTGAGGTGTTGGCTACGCCCTGTTTCATCCTTCTCAAAGTGTTTAATTTTGCGTTCAAGATAGGCCTATCAGACACCGCCGTTATGGATATGATGGTATCAACATTACAGCTGCAGCGCGCTGTTACTGAACAACTCAGAAGAGAAGCAGCAATAAAGCGGATTCCAGTTTCCGCGGCGGTCGCGGATATTGTCAAGTATATAAATGAACATGAACAAGAAGATTGCCTTCTTGTTGGTTTCTCGAGTCAAAAAGTAAATCCTTTCCGTGAAAAGAGTTCCTGCACTGTTCTTTAAGTGCTTATTTTTGTATAAGCATTTAATGGTTTATCAGTTTTCAGAACTAATCATAAATGTAAAATGTAAAGATTCTTTTGGTAGATTCAGTGCTCTGTATGTAACACTAGTTGTACTCTAATTTCAATATGTATATCATAAATTACTCCTGTTTAACTTCTGTAACTGTGTCTTTAATGATTTTTTTATTAATGTGACTATAAATAAAATACCAATCAATTACATGAATGCTTTATTTGTGCCTGGTAAAACAATTATGTCATCAATTCCACTATTTGGGATTCATTCAACTTCAACAATTCCATCGGTTAGTTATTCATAGGGTTAATAATGATAAATTTTATAAATGGGGGGCCTTACTTAATGAGTTGCATAATGAAGTTGGTATTTTTCTACGATATAATAAGATCACTATAACAGATGCAAAACTAACTTACAAACATTCAAAAAAAGCACAATTGGATGTAGTTATACAAAAAGGATCCAACCCACAAAATGGTACTTTTGAATGATTAAAGTTTTAGCTGTATTTCTGTGTTGATTCAGTTGAACTTATTTGTATAAAAAATGATATATTTATGCTTATAATTTCCTAAGAACCTGTAGACAAACAAGTATGTCAATGCAGAAATACAGCTAAATCTTTAATAATTCAAAGTTAACATTTTGTGGGTTGCATCCTTTTTGGCATAACAACATCCAATTAGAAAAATAAATATAATAAAAATTTGACCATATGAAGTATAATTTTAATGTAATTATAAAAGTGCAGTTAAAGTTGAGCAACTACTTATTTTTACGTAATCCGGCTACAATAATAATTTAAAATATGAGTAGTGCACTATTACTATCATAATATGTAATGTACATATATCTAATACAATACAGTGATTCATGTAAGTTCTTAAAGCACAGCAATAATAATTTATATGTAATTAAATGCATAGAAGAAATAAAATGGAAATTACTAATATAATGGCATTTTCCCACAGGTTTGTCGTATACAGGTAATATTTACTGCTTACCCAGAAAAGGTTGCAAATAAAAAGAGTGTAAAACATTCTTACAATTTAAAAAATATCTCTCACCTTGCTATACCTATTTCCACCTTAAATTTCCTATCGAAAATACATTCCAAACTTTCCCAGAATTCTAATTCTGACTTATAAAGTTGATTACAAAAAAGAAAACAATATTGACCAATACATCTATCTGTAGTTTTAACATTCCTCACATACACCTATTTACCAAGAATTTGATGAGTATCCTCCTTATATTTCATATGGCAGTGGAATAAAACAATAGAACTTACCAAATATTTGTAAAATGTTTGAGCAAATTTGGAATTAAATCAATAATTCTTACTCTAGGGATAAAACTATATAAAAAAAATTTGATTACCAACTATCAGTCTTTTAAATTGATGTTGATTATCAACCTTGTGGCAATTTTTTTCTCTCAAAGTTTACAAAATGCAAACTAAATGACAGATACATCAGAAGGCCATACATGCTTATACATTAGCATATCTATTGTCACATTTACATATATCCTCATTCTTGGTGTTATTAAAACAACATATGTATATTTAAATCTATGGATGACATAATTATCTATTTGAATAGACTGTATTGGAATTATAATTTAAAGCTGTTGCAGAAACAAAAGTACTTAATAAAGACACATACAACTAAATTATTTAAACTACTTATTATTTACATAAAATTACTAAGTATAGCTTAACTACATTTTTTTATCAATAATTTTCAAGTTTAGCTCACATTCATAAGATTAGCTTTTAATTTCTAACAGTAATGAGTATATATCAATCAGATTAAAAATAACTTTTCAACTTATTCAAAAACAAAAGTATACTTTAACAGAATTGGTTATACTGACTTAGATTATACACACTTTACAAATTACACTCTACAATGCTATTGACAAAAATGATAGTAAAATAAGGCCATGAATTTGGTGTATTAGTTAAAGAGCATATTCAAAATTACCTTACTGTTGTCTATTAATGGCATTTTTTTTCTCATAAAGAAGGTGTTAGTCGTATATTAATTCAAATTGTTTGTAAACTTTTGAGATGAACCATCCCTTAAAAATAAATTGAGGGTTATATTAATAGATTACCATTGATATTTTTTAAGGGATGCCTAGACACGCTCTTGCTTTGGTGGAGACACATCCTCAGTCCCATTTGATACACTCTGATGATACAATTTCAATAGTTCCATAGCATCTTGTGCTTGCCGTTTTTCCAATAAGATTCTGAAACATTATAAAATACAATGATTATAGTTTGTAAAAGTATAAATATAGAAAACACTTAGTAAATAATAAAATATTTAGTCGTAATACATTTTAAAACTATATCTCACCTTCCAGAAGCTTCTTTGATGTGTTCCAAAATAATTCTGTTATCCCTATCTGTAACAATGTCAGCCAGGCTATCGGGATCCATGTCTGAGAGGAGCTCTAGATCTTGACCACCAAGTAATGAAATGTGACACAAGTTATGTTGCAGGCGGCCAACTAAACTTGCCACTTGGCACTTGTCTCCCAGATGCACATCGTCAGTTTGATCCAAAGAACTTGACACTTCGGCATATTTGGTGCCCATCTTTCATTACCGTGCAAAATCATTAAGGAAGTATCTGGATCTAAAGTGGAGAAGTATTCTTCATCATCCACTTCCGTTCCATCAGACTCCAACACAACAGTAAGATTTTCTGCCGGTAAGCCAAGTTTTTCTGGCACTTTAAGTAGCAAATCTTCGAGAGACAGTGCTACAACACCTTTCTTTTTCTCTCTGTTCACATCACAAATTTTATAAGGTTTGTTCAATTCGTTTTCCATTTTTATGGACTTTTAATTCTAATAATTTAGCGCTAAAATGTTTAGAAACCCTTTACAAAGTGCTCGAGCCTATTCACAATTTAAGAAGAGCTAATGACAATTTTATTTGACATTCATAGAATATTGCCAGATTCTAAAAATATTTTACAGTAGCTATTAGTTACTAACAAATTAATAAGTAATTTGAAGTATATATAATTAGAAAATGGCTTTTTATACGACTGCCTCTAGCGAGTACCGAACGCAACTCCGCTACTTCAGTACGAATAGAATGTGAAATCGAGTCTCACGACTTTTCTCACTCGCGGCGACTTCGTCCATAATACATCCTTAGGTAACTAATATATTCACCTATAGATACAACAACGAGATGAGAGTAAAGTTGCATGTA
>CM022527.1:9365834-9459857 GCA_012273795.1 Dendrolimus punctatus
CGATACTGCCTGGCGATTTTTACGAGATAGTAATAGCAGAATGGAGCAACCTGGATGTTGATTGGACAGCAGCGATACTGCGGTTCCTCAGCATTTTTACAGTAATAGCATATGGAACATACATAGGAATATAGTCTTTAGCAGGGAATGCAAGAGATGCGTAGGAGGCGAGCGCAGGGTCCTACGAAGGGTTATTATTAAAGAACATCATCATGATCTTTATCCGTGCAGGAACGGAGAAAGAATACAATTTCCTGCGGCCGGACGGCCTGTCGTAAGAGGCGACAAAACAACAGCCAGGTGGCAGCGCATTTGCCCGACTGGATGGCTACCACCCCTGGTCTAAAGTATGTCACCATAACAACCTTGAGTTGTGTTCCGGCATTAGCGCCAGGTTCCAGTCTCCCTCAAGAGAGCAGCAGAGCATTTGTAGTGTGTGCAAATGTGGGAGCAAGTTGATTTTCGCACCTCGGTACCCAGTATACTCCATTTCTTTGAGTAACGTACGTCGTACGTAACGGACGTCAACACCAATTGACACACATACTTTCCCAATCTGAAGTAGATAACTTAAAACTTATTTGGTTCGTAAACGAATATAAAAAAGCGGGTTTTGTAACGTTCTAATTAATATAGCAAAAAAAAAAAAATAACGATGTGTATGTGCAATTCACACGCAGTAGAAGTAAAACCATTCATCTCTACTTTTTATTAATATAAATATTATAATTCCTTTAGTCAACATATTATATTTCAAAATAAACTTAAATATCACCTTCATTTTTCACTCTTTTAGTCTAAAAAATATTATTATAAGTTTTATTACTGTCCAAATTGGACCTATGTTTAATCATCGGTCTTGTTGTCTTTCTAATCTGTGCTGCACAATGTAAAGTTGTATCGCGTTCTCTCGCAGACTTAGAATTATGATTATTTTTAGTGTCGCTTTTTCATTTCATCTAGTTTGGAATCACAACGATTCTAAAGAAGTTTCAGTTCAATAATAGATAACTAATTATAAAAAGCTTTTAGAATACCGAAAAATTATCACAACTTTATTAATTTAACGACGTGTAAATAAAAGGTACCATTAGAAAAATGATATTTGTTGACATGTTGTGTAGTCTATTTATTTAAAAAGGAATGTGAGAAGAGCTACAATACGATGAAACACAGTAATAATATATCTGAAATAAAAAGGAAGACACGGTTACTAACTAAAATAGAGCGAGCTTATTTAAAAACAAAAAATAATAAACATGCCCGCGGCAAAGCTCTGGAGTATAACGAATTCGCTTCGAAAGCTTAAGAAGAAAATAATTACCTTGTATTTTATAGTTATAATAACTCGACTTATTTTTAGTAGATAGTGTTAGTGAAACTTTGTCCGCGTTGCTAGGACGACATGTTTGTTAGTGAATTATACAAGATCGGCGGCACCAAAAAGCACGAACATTGCTCTATATTTTTGGCTATATTCATCTCCATGGATACTACGTCATTTATCAGAATAAGAAGTATGTAGTGTTGACCTGGGATATAAACAAGTTGTGTTGAATATCAAATAAAAGCGTTAATTAGTTTTCACGTAACTGAACAGACAAACAAGCCAAAAATCTAAAAGTTGCATAAATTCCAAAACTGCTGCTCCGAATTGACTACCTGACTTATCAATTGTTTTTATTACATATTCTAAACTTCAACAGATATTTTATATTAGATTTTATTTATTTCGTGAGTTCAGCAGACAGGCATAGGTACTTGCAACACCAAACGTGCTACAAATGCGCTGCTGTTCTTTAAAGGTTGACTGGAACCTAGCTACTATATCGGAACACAACTCAAGATTGTTATGGCGGCATTTTCTAGATCAAGGAAAATGTCCGGTAGCACAGGTGTTATTAGGTTGTTTTGTTGTATTCTTTCTCCGTTCCTGCACGGATCTAAAGATAATAAGTTTCATAAAAAATAGAACAGAGTATATTTTTTATGTTCCTAATAGTGCATGTTTATACAGTAGGTAAGGTATAATTGCATTCACGGTAGAATGTGTCGCACAAACGGGCCACCGACCACAAACACCGGAGGCGGCGAGTCCCTATAAATTGTATGAAAAAACGTGTGAATTACTTGTGTGCTGGCTACCGCGCCGGGTTTGTGGTCGATGTCCCGTTTGCGTCCAGCCTAAAGTTTTCTTGACGATATTTTTAAAAAATTAAAGAGAAGGAGATTCATTCATTCTTCTTCCCTCGTTTGTTTTGCGCATTCTTCTTCAAAAGTTTTTTTTTTGTTGATGACCAGGAGAAGTGAGAATTAAGGAGGCGTTCCTCGGCACAACCAGCTTGTGAAATTTAAACTTATGTGATTATGTGAAATATGTAATTAAAAATTGAGGGTCAAGTAATCCTGAAATAGTTAACCTCGAGTCACAGCGTCACGCATACCATACGTAGGCACTCACAATTGCTTGAATAAAATATTCACTCAACTGTTATTACAACGGGCATCCATCAAGCTGTCACCGTCAATTTTCGACGAAAACTTAATTTCGTCGCCCGCCCGTTTTATCTGATATAGCGAAACATTCATTTGCTGATGAGGTATAATTAATTTGTACACAGAAACAATACTGGCGTAATTAGACCCTTTTGCGATGTTCGATAGCATTAATTAAAGTAAAAGTAATAAACGAAAGGAACACCAAATATAATAACTTCCAATTGCGTACTAGATACATTTTTTACAAAATCTTGAACAATTTTCATAAACATTTTTGTAAACTCCTTACTTACTACAATCTTACTTTTGAAAATAAATATATTTATACCAAATTTGGAACTGTATTAATTAAAAAGCTACATAGTTACTTGACACCTTGTAATACGTCACAAGTAATACTTGTACGAGTAAGATGCTATAAATTGTCTTCAATGGTTTGATTGTCATCTTATTACCGTGCAGGAAGTGTAAAAAAAATACAATTTTCTAAGGCCGGGCAGCATGTCGTAAGAGGCGACAAAACAATCCACCGCAGGTAGGGTATTTGCCCGTTTGCATGGTCTTGAGTCATCATCATCATCCGAGCGTTAAATCCCGGTTGCATTCGGAGCGATCACTTCGACGCCCAGGGTCCGCTTTCCTACTTTTCTTCTCACTTCGCGCGATCTTCGGCATCCCTTGTGTTGAGACCGTTGGTACGCATGTCATCCCTCACAACGTCAAGCCAGCATTTCTTGGGCCTACCCCTTCGACCGGGACTTG
The DNA here is from genome assembly GCA_012273795.1 of Dendrolimus punctatus. Lineage (NCBI taxonomy): Eukaryota > Metazoa > Arthropoda > Insecta > Lepidoptera > Lasiocampidae > Dendrolimus > Dendrolimus punctatus. The sequence continues at coordinate 9,369,096 of CM022527.1, forward strand.
GCGGAGGTGGCATGGCTAGACATTGTTCCCACGTAACTAGCCGGTTTCCGTAAAACGTGGCCGTACCAGCGTAAGCGACTCTCCTGCAGTTTGTCTGCTATGTCACGGACGTGAAGGCTGCCGCGGATGCGGGAGTTCCTGACACGATCCTTTCGCGTGACTCCACACATCCACCGAAGCATATTCATTTCCGTGACACGCAGCTCCTGCTTGTGTCACTCAAGTACAGGCCACGCTTCACAGTCATATAAAAGAACAGGTCTAATAATGGATTTATAGACCTGTCCTTTCAACTTAACCGGCATTTTGGGGTCACAAATGACACCTGTCACCTCACGCCACTTGGCCCAAGCTGCTGATATTCGGGCCTTGACGTGATGGTCGATGTCCCGGACGCGTTGAGTACAGATCCCAGGTACTTAAACTGGTCCGTGCGCTCGGCCGTATCTTCGCCTTTGCGCACGGACGTGGGATCCGTAACGTTGCAAGCCAAGTACTCCGTCTTCGCCACATTTAGTTTTAGACCGCCGTTCTCAAGACACTCCTTCCACGCATTCACACGTCGCACCAGGCGGGCCCTGTCCGCATCTGTCAGCGCGATGTCGTCCGCATACATAAGCAACCATGGTGGTTGCTCATGTCAGTCCCTGATGTTGTTGGACACTTTGTCTAATATCACGCTGAACAGAAACGGACTGAGGACAGATCCCTGGTGCACTCCGACGGTTATAGGGAATGGTGTAGTGTCGCCAACAGCGGTCCGAACTATGGAATCGGAGTCACAGTACATGTCTCGAATAATATCAATATAGGTTTCAGGCACCCCTTTGGACCTCAGTGCCCACCAGATCATCACTCGAGGAACACAGTCGAAGGCCTTCTGCAGATCCAGAAACAGGAAATGCAGAGGCGTATTCTTCGTCCTGTATTTCTCAATGATGATCCTTTGGGCAAAAACAGCGTCCATGGTACCATGTCCAGGGCGGAACCCATATTGACATTCCGAGACAGTGCACTCCTGCCGGATCCGAGAGTCGACTATCCGCTCAATGAGCTTCATGTTGTGGGACATTACCTTTATACCGCGGTAATTTTCGCACTCCTGCACCGATCCCTTGCCTTTATAGACTGGAGTGATAACACTCAGCCTCCATTGGCTCGGGATATTTCCGGTGAGGAGTATACGGTTAAAAACGTTTGTACAAAATGCCCACACCACGAGGACCCATCGCCTTCCAGGCTTCGATGGGGACTCCATCGGCTCCGACAGCTTTCCGATTCCTCATGCGGCGAAGAGCTTCTTGAACTTCTTGAGGCGTTACCGGTGGCACGAGTCTTTGATTTGGAGGGAGGTCCGGTGGCTGCACCTCTTTATGCTGCTTATTTAGCAGCTCGTGGAAATAAGAGCGCCATCTCTCCTTCACCGCGAGGTCCTCGCATAGTAGGTTGCCGCCAGGGTCTTTAACACAGCGGCACTTGGAAATATCTTGTGCTGCTTTGACCCTGGAACGTGCCAACTTATAAATTAGCTTCTGCCCCTCAGACGATTCCAACTTATCGTACAACGGTCGTAAGTGGTCTTGTCTGGCTCTGGCTACAGCTTTTTTAGTGGCACGTTTCGCGGCCCTGTATGCGTCGCGGTCTTCAGAAGATCTGGACGCTTGCCACTTTTTAAAGAGGACTTTCTTCACCCTAGGCTCCCTCTGGACTGTGTCGTTCCACCACCAAGTCTCCTTGTCACACTTGCGTCCACCCTTAGACACACCCAGCACTGCTTTCGCCGTGTTAGTAATGGCTGCCTAAATCTTGTCCCAGTGGCTCTGAACTGGTTCACCATAATCTCCAATACACATGCCCACGGAGGATGAGAATTTTCCTTCATCAAGCAGCTATCTAACTTGACGTCGGCAATGCTCGACGGGTTTGTGTTTAGGATGCACGCAGAGGTCGATGACAAGTAGACGGTGTTGTGGAGTGAGACTGTCTCCTGGTATGACTTTGCAGTTCGCTACTTTGCCGATATGGTGTCTCCTGGTGAGTACGTAGTCGATTTGGGTGGCGTGCCTACCGCTTTTGTAGGTGATTAGGTGTTCCGGCTTTTTTTGAAACACGTGTTCACGATGGCAAGGTCCGCAGCCGCACACATTCTAAGGATATCCTCCCCTTCTGTGTTGCGGGTACCGTGTCCAAAACCACCGTGAACACACTCAAACTCCTCACACGTCTCACCTGCATGACCGTTCAGATCACCACCCAAAACGACCCCCTGTGATAGCGGGATGCTACGAAGATCATAACCGATTTGGTTCCAAAACCCCATTCTGTCATTGTCGCTACAACCAGCCTGTGGTGCGTAGACACTTATCAAATGAGTAACAACCCCTTCGATAAGGACCGACACGACCATAAGTCAGTCGCTGAAGCGTTTCACCTCCAGAATGTTGTTTTGGAACCCCTCAGAGAGCACTACCGCAACTCCGTTCTCCCCACTAGGAGCACCGGTGTAGATCAGCTTGTAGCCATTCCCAATTAACCGGGATCTGCTGCCTTTCCACCGAGTCTCCTGCAGGAACGCCACTGCCACCCTCCGCCTGGAGAGTACTTCAGCAAGTTCCCTAGCACGTCCGGTCAGCGTACCAATGTTCCACGATGCGAAGCGGGTTTTCTTTCTCTGGGTGTGGACTCGTGTCTTTAGCCGTGCCCGTCCATGACACGGTAGCCCTTGCCCACTTATCACAGGTTTAGGGCGATGTGCCTGCGCGTCGTTTTCCGGCGACGCCCTAGCCATACCTAGAACATTCCTATTTCTAACCATTTTTGATGCGGCTTTAGACGGTTTTAGATGGAGCGGCTGCCGCCCGACCTCCACAACCCGTAAAGGGAAACCAGAATTGGGTAGGAATTGTGAAAAGGTGAGGTTTGAGGTAAGGAATAATGAGGAAGGATATTAGGAGGAGGAGAGGTGGGGGACACCACTGTCACGGAGCAATGGGAAAGTGACAATGGCCGTGTGGAGGACCTCGGGCTCGCGTACCCGTGTGCACTATTAAATACCGGACAGGCAATTAATAAGAGGCACCCTCTGAGGAAACCCCTGGTCTTGAGTATACCGCCATAACAATCTGGACTTGCCGGCATTACTGGCCAAGTTCCAATTTCCGTTTAGTGAGTGGCGGCATATTGGTAGCACTTTCAATGTTACAAATGTCCATAGGAGATGCTAATCGCTTTCTCCCAGGCGGCCCGTCTGCCTCTCTGCTCAACGCGTGCAATGAAACTTAAAAAATATATTTATTGCTATTCTAGGATCCTGTTGCTATTTTGTAAAAAAACGCAGCCCTAATGGTGCGGCTTCATCTGCGATAGTGTTACATATATAGGCCGTTTCATGCAGTCATGGCGATGACTTTATTGCGTTATTTGAGATGCGACGTTATTAATGATGATAACCATTGACAGATAACGTATATATACACTAATACAGTTATGCATTCACAGCGTTATTTTTTTTGCGCTTTAAATAAGACGCATTCGGCTACAGTCTGTCTTATTATAAGATATATAAGAAGCGTTCAAACGTACACTAACTCTTTATGAATAACACTGTAAATCTTTAACATTAACGCAAGTGGGGCTGCAGCATTATATTCACACAATACCCATCGTAGTCAGTTTTCGCCAAAATTACTGGTCTCCATGGACGAAGTAAAGAGTATATAGATCCGAAATTTCCGCGTAAAAAGTGGCAAGGGATACTCTTATATCACGAGATTTTAATTTTAATTATCAGTTCCGATTACGGTGTTGTTCCAAATTAAACTTTTAATTAAAAACCTTTAATGGTTGAACGGAAATTGAACCCAGGCAGTAGATGTCAATAGCACTTCACTTTTGGTTTTGCTACCTCGTCTATGAAGGTCTTTCGTCTACTAAACTACATATAAATAATGCGGCGGCTCTGTTTATGATAAGAGAGGACTGTATCAAAGGAGAATAATTGTAAACGGAGAATATGTGGGAAAGAGTACAAGCACATATGTACCTAGGTAATAAGTATGGTGGCACACTGCTTCTAGACTCGATACTTTCACTTCGCAATTTAGTTTGTACTAGGCGGTTTATTGTTTACTTTAATTATATAATATTGAATATTGAGATATATAATGCATATATTATAGGGACACTTAAGTCCATCGTCTAGAATAAAATTAACTTACGACTAACGTTAAAGCCACCGTGACACTACCATTTATTTCGAAACCAACCTCATTAAATTACCCAGGTGTGCTGACTCGACAATCTTTGTTCTACCTATGTTATACCATGCACGCTGTTATAATGTGATGTGAGTCGTGTTATTCACGTCCGTTTAATAATTACATAACTAAAACAGGTGACTGCGGCGGGAAAAGCAGTATTAGTAACAGGCTGTGACAATGTTCTTGGGAATGCGCTGGCGAGACGATTAGACGACTTGGGTTACCACGTGTTTGCCGGATTTCAAACAAAAGCTGGTAACATCGATGCTGACATGCTCAAAGAAGACTGTTCCGGGAGACTACATACATTGCAGTTAGATATTACGTCTGAAACCCAGGTAACATATAAAGCTATCAAATCCTATTTCTTGAAACCAAGTTCTACAAAACACCATTTTATACAATTTAAAAGTAATGTAAATATTCTTCAAATATACCCTATAAAGAAACAAATTTAATTTATATTTGAAAAGTATTTAGGTATTTGAATTATTCTAACAAAGTTATTTAATACTCTGTGTACTTCTAAATCCTACACCCTGTGCGTACACCTACAGAACTTTATTATATCAGGCTGCGATTTTGGAAATCTAATCTGCCGTATAGTATGAACTAAAATGTGAGCACTTTGTCTACATGGTAATTAGACTCCCACTCATATTATTCTTACGATAATAATTATATACTTAGTTAACTCTAATACTAAGAAATGTATAATATATATACACAATTTATAATAAAATTAGGTACCTTTATACTAAAATAAAAATAAAAATCTTACATATCTTGTATCTGCCATACACGTAAATGGGTTAAAATATTTTAGTGTGAGCTGGATGTGGGGTTTTACGATTTTTTTTAAGGCAACGACATTAGTTAGTGATGCTTTTTATCTAAGTCTAGGTGACGAGACATTTGCTTTCAAAGTCGTAAAAATGATGCCTTTCAACGACAGTTAGTTCTACCAAGATTCGTTAAATAGTTTTTGAGAATGCGTTTTGTAGGGTATCGGAGGAATGACAAAAATAGTATACATTCATCGCCTGCACGAAAGTCTTAAATGTGCCATAGTTTTATCACCCACTTGCTTGCTTTATGCTGTTCTGCAGACGACTGCTACTTAAAACGGGGAACAATAACACCAATAATAATTTTCCTTTACTTTCTAAAGTGAACACTGTAGTAAGTTCATGTTTCGTGCAATAAAAACACATAGATTAATAATTAAATAGAGACTTTCCTGTAGTCGTGGCAGTAAGCATACCTTTCATAAGTACCTATATGATTCGTTGGGGCCCGACCCTTATTAAACAAGGCTTTGTCTAATCAGACTTTGTAAATGAATTTTGTGCATGTACTGCTCCCAGCAAACATCAATTTATGAATTCAACGGCTTTAAATTAATTCAAGAGAATATTGAAAAAGAAAATCTCAATATTACGAGACTAATGTCTACGCCCACAGAATTAAGGCTCGCTATCTACCACAGACGTCGAAATGCTTTAAATCCAGTCCAGAGAACATGTAACGCTTAGGTAGTATTATAGACTAAACGTGACTATTGTTATAATTATTATCTAAATACTAACGGCAAAGGAAAAAATCATGATGAAACCTGCTATCTTTTGAATCTTCATCCGACAAACGTTGCGGTTATACCTATATAAACCTTCTGGTGGGAGGTTTTTTATTATATGTATTTTGTCGATGATAGCCATATCAATCAAAGCACTGAATTAACAAAATCGATCTTCTCCAATACCAACACTCAATTATTTAACCTTTCATTTCATTTAACTTTTCCATTTACCTATAGTGGTACGGTTCCAGTATAATGAAGACAAAATCTCCTGATTGTTTTGCGTTATCAAAGCGAGAATTGATGTAGCCTAAAATAAGAGAATATGTGACTTTTCCTTCATAGATACACTGATACTAATAGATACAATTCCATTCCAGCCAACAATAATGACTTTCACTCAATTAAACCATTTACGCTTTGGTGGATACTGGGCCTAATACAATGAAAATGAAACGCTGTTTTACTCCTTCAAATTAGTTACTAACGGTACGAATTTAACTTTCCTTATTAACGCTGAAGGTCAAGGGACATCTTTGCTTATAAATAAAAATAGAGTTTACCCCGCGGCTAGGCCGCGGGTCAACCTCTTTTGTGCGTACCACTTGTTTAAAGAGCAGGCGGTACAGATTACATTGTATAAATTTTTATGTATTTGCCCCTGGAAAATTCACATCATTTTAAATCGCAAAGTATCCCATTCCTCGTCTATGTGTAAACAGCATAAATAACAAAACTTACCAAAAATTACAAATTTGACAACATGGACGAAATGGACGAAATGGGTGAAATGGACGAATATATATATATATATATATATATATATATATATATATATATATATATATATATATATATATATATATATATATATATACTAGCTGTCTGAAACTGTGACACGAGAATTTTATATATTAGAAGATATATATATATATATATATATATATATCTACTAAGTTTCAGCCAAATCGGTCGAGTAGCTTTTCCGTGAAAACTGAACAGACAGACAGAGTTACTTTCGAATTTATAATAGGTATTAATAGGAATTCACCTTCATATTATTTACCGAAGGGTCTCTGTTTAGCGAAACGTATCAAAGTAGTTATGACTATATATCAAGGTACCATATAATACAACACAAACTTTAATTTATCAAAAAAAGTTTAATAATAATATAACCAATATTTTTTATAGGAATGCCTGGAAACGTCCGGTAATAAATTTGGCTTTTAAATAACAATAAATATACCTCAAGTTCTACTGAGTTTCGCGGTAACTAAAAGGGAACGTTGTGCTATGTTTTATTTTCTAAAAATATATAAAATTACTTTAAAATGAACAACAGTTGTAGGATATTGATAATTATGTGTTTTTTGTGAGAATCGTCAACTGTATAGTCAAATGTGGCCTTTTGAGTTTTCATAAGAACTCCATTGAATGGCGTCGGTTGTAGCCTACTGATCTGCGCTACTATAGTGCCTCTGTGGTCTGTGGCAAATTCTACTACTACTTCTCTAAGTCATACTTGTAGAGAGGGCGCCACAAATCTTTTTTCTCTTGTATTTTTTGATCACCAAAACACCATTCGATTTTCAACCAACGTTTTATTATTAAAAATATTTTTAGATCTAGATTTCTAATCATTTAAGTTTTAAAAGGGGTTTTTCATATTCATATTTTGAGTTTGTATTCAATGAATAAAATGGAGCTAGAAATTTTAGTTGAGCTTTTCTATAACAAAAGTCAAAAAGAGCTTGTAATGCCCTCTAGAAAAGTAGGCTTTATGTGCTCTTTCAAAGTTATATTTTTTACTGAGCGATTGTCATTTCTATGCACTCCTGTCGTAATTATTCTCACAGAAACCACCTTCACGTAGGTACTCAAGTCCAGGTTTACGGTTCTAAACTTGTATGTTTACTTTTGTCAAAGATCCTGTCGGCGTCCCTGTACATTGTGGACCATTTGCCAGAGGGCGCTCAGGGCCTTTGGGCCATTGTCAATTGCGAATCGTGGTGTGCTCTTGGTGAACTCGAGTGGGTGCCCTTCTCAGTTATCAAACGGGCCATGGATGTGAACCTTTTAGGTAAGTAGTGGTTGCAGCTACACCTAACATTGTGTTACGTTTGCCTAACACTGGAACCGAATGATTCTGGAAAACCATCAGAGATGGCGTTACATGTTTTTTATGAGTCAATAAGTATAACCTTGAATCTGGTTATATTGCGAAGGATCGCAATATACCAACCACCCAAAGCACCTGTAAGCTAACTTAGTGTATTAACACTTATTAATAAAATGTAGGTTAGTAATTATATAGAATCTATTTAATATTTGCAAGACAAAGCATTCATTAGGCTTTATTTTTATTGTGTATCTTTTGTTTTTATTGTATTCCGGCATCTGTGGCCAAGTTTTCACTTCCATTCCCCCTTCAAGGCCGGAGGCATATTGGTAGCAAATGTTCACAGGTAACCACTTTCCATCAGGTGGACCATGTGCCCATTTACCAGCAATAAAAAAAAATCAAGGATTTTTAAATTATTATTAAAGGCCATGCAATTCATACATTGATACGAAATGTATGTAAATAATGTAATGTTAAGTCCAATCAGCTAAACTTGAATATTACCACACAAAAGAGTATTATATAGTAGTTTTGTTCCATGGTATCACTTAATTTTATTTACAATTTTAGAGTGATTACGTCTCTAAATATTATTTTAAGCAAAAATATCGGAAAGCGAGAAAAGAATAACACGACGTGTTAAGTCCTAAGTTTAATATAAATTTCTCAAATTTTTCTACTCTATAAATTTTGTTTTTCTTTTTATGGAAAATAGATAAATAAATTTTTATTACTTAGGAGCTTTTAAAATTACGCATACTCTATACAATTTAAACATTATTTACGATACTTTTAAAAAGCTACAATATCCATTTACTCCAAGCGCAGTGTTACTCATTGACTAAAAATAGTTCCATTACGATAAAGTTCTTCTTACTGAAACAAAACCATTAGCATAAGGCCATCAATCAAAGTTAATTCAATTCGCAACTTCCGACCTAAAACATTTAGAAACAACATGTTACTTATGATTAAGAACTTTTGTGGAATAATAAACTCTACACATTCATAATAACCATGATTGTTAGGCCAGTGTAACAAGCGTGAAATAAAATTGCTATTAAACTTATACTTCATTGAAATCTTACAATTTAAGGGCAGAATATTGCATTTATTAGAGGACGCAATTTTATTTTTGGGACATGTGTGGGGGGTCAATAGAAGCTTAACCTCAAGTTTGTGGGGTCGCTACCCTTGTCCCCCGGCCGCCATCTTGGAAAAAGTGGTGAAAACACTTTTTTCGCGATATCTCGGAAACTATGCGTCTTACAAAAAAATTGTAGTCTTAATTTGTAGCAAATTGTTTTGCCTACAAATATGTTTATATAACTTTTGCCCTAAATTAAAAATTAAAGAAGTTATAAGCAAAAAAGTGAGAATTTTTGTATTGATTCCTAACTCTTTTCTTTACCATAGAACTTACCAAATTTAACTTATCGAATGTTAAGCAGATAGAAAAGGTCCCCAGTTTTCCCCGCCACCTATGAGGTAGAGTTCGTAGGCGCGTTTTTTTATGTCTGTTCTGGCGAAATATGCAGCAACATTATGGAGATATCAAAGTTAATGGAAGAAAATAAATTTGAAGATGAACTTCCAACTATGCCTCCAATTTTGACTCCTGTCCTTCCTTAAACTTTCACATTTGACGTTGATTTAGATTCTGAGCCCCCCTGGATCATCGAAGAAAAGTCGATTAGAGTAGCTAGCTAATAAGTGATTATAAATATTATGGTGTCGAGGATAACCTTATAAGCAAGATGTCCGTGGAGTAGGCCTACTGGGGATACCACGTAAAAAAAACGCGCCTACGGACTCTACCTCATAGGTGGCGGGGAAAACGGGGGACCGTTTCCACCTGCTTAACATTCAATAAGTTAAATTTGGTAAGTTCTATTGTAAAGAAAAGTTGGAATCAATAAAAAATTCTCACTTTTTTGGTTATAACTTCTTTAATTTTTAATTTAGGGCAAAAAGTTATATAAACATATTTGTAGGCAAAACAATTTGCTACAAATTAAGACAAAAAATTTTTTGTAAGACGCATAGTTTCCGAGATATCGCGAAAAAAGTGTTTTCACTACTTTTTCCAAGATGGCGGCCGGGGGACAAGGGTAGCGACCCCACAAACTTGAGGTTAAGCTTCTATTGACCCCCCACACATGTCCCAAAAATAAAATTGCGTCCTCTAATAAATGCAAAGCTCATGTAACATTTCAATGGAGTATTAGGCTGCGTTCAAACACTGCTACAAAGATCAAGTATGGCTATAAAAATTACAATTATAAAGTCAAGATGGGGAAGTCTATCAGTGGGGTAAGTTTGCATACTCCTGCCGTTTACCTTTACAAACGGAATTTAGCGTCAACTACAATTTGAAAATACACATAAATGGTGTCACCTTTGTTAACCGATTTTTCGTTGTTGTTGCTATTCAAACGAGGAAATAACGAGTGGTGTATGGCATTCCCCCACTGACGGACTTCCCCACTTTCACTATAATAGTTTTCGTTTATGTAACCTTTCAACAATATTCATAACTAGCTTCTGCCTGCGACTTCACCCGCGTGGTGTGGTTTTTTACCCAACCCACGGGAACTCTTTAATTTTTCGGGATCTAAAGTATTTATACGTTGTCCAGGCATATAAGCTACCATCATACAAAATTTCATGTAAATCGGACAAATAGACAGACAGACAAACAAAGAAACAAAAAAAAATAAAAAAGTCTAAATTAGTTCTAGTTTTACTTCTTACATCCACCTGACTCGGTTTTTAGCATTTTTTTTCATTGTACAGAAATTTGACCTCTACAATTTTTATTATATGTATAAATATTTTTTTTTTAATATTTAATGTTAGTCGTTACATTAGATGTGTTACATCGTATTCTAAAACAATTCTTAGTCACGAACATTGGGGTATACACATTTATATGATTAAGGCCACGAACGGGCACTTTGGATTAAAACTGGTAGTGATGAGATTATGGTATAAGGCCTATTGAATTAACTCTTCGTCAAGTCTCAAAATCATATTTTCATGATAATTTTTTTGAAGCTTTTATTTAACATAGAATCCTTGTAGTCCAATGTAATTAAACTAGCGATAAATAACCTACAAAATGTATTTATTAACCTCGCCCACAAGCTAATTTTACAGTTTGCTAAATCTTGGAAAAATATTAAATTCATAGCTTTAGTTAATTCTGACTGCAGACAGAACGGTTATTGGCAGGATGTTTCTACGAAATTTCTTCATTTATGAGATTATATTTCACTCAAAGGTTATGGAGATATTTTAGATAAGTTAATTTCAAGTTGCGATTTTAGTATTGAGAAAATATGACAAATGCGTATACGGTTTTTACTTTGTGTTATTTCATTACTTCGCATGTTTCGAGAATTGAAGATTTAATTTATTTACTTTACGAAGTCGCTGAATGAACGTCTGGCTTGGCAAAGTAAACGAATTAGACGCTTAATATGTCTACGCAATATATAATCAGATGTGTGGTATTTTACATGATTACACAATTTAATGTTGCAAATGACCTTGAACTTCGCTAACAAAACATAAATTAAAATAATTTGATTCTTTGTTTTGTTTTCTTATAAACTAAAATAACTTCCCATCATTGATCTACTGCTAGGCTCGGATTTCTCAATTACTTAAGAGAACAAGGACAATATATCTCTCACGCTTGTTCTATGCAGCTTAGTGGGTTTGACACTTCGGTTCTCTCGATGTAGGTTTCATGGCAAAGTTTTCCTTTAATTTCAGAAAATCGTAAAACTGCCCATATTGCTGCGTGGTTACCTATCGAGTATTCGAACATAAGACTTTTTAATCTATCTAAATATACTGAAACATTTAAGACTTTTTATTATTATTCTTTGTATTAATAATTTATGTATGTATGATTTCTATGTAAAGGTTAGGTAGATTAGATATTACATCTTTGAAAATCAAACCAATTAAATTTTACGGTAATCGTAGCCTCTTCTTAGCTTTAGGCACGGATTTTTTTGTTAAAAATCAAAATTATATTAAAAATCAGTGTAGTTTCAATATTTTTCTGTTCCTGAAAATACAAGAGTTTGTAGTGAAATAAAACAACCGGGTTTCACTTACAATATTTATTTAGGCACTTCATTTTATGTAAATTTATCACGGGCCGATAGACGCGTATCTCACTTATCTTAAAAGTGTACCGAGTCCTTCAACGCTCCGAGTAGATTGGTAGGCCCGCCGGTAAGAGCAACGGGTCTCGGCTGGGCTGCTAACCTGCAGGTAGTAGTAGGTAGGTGGATCTAGGTGACCCTCGCAGGAACTGCAGAAACCCTCGTAGCTTGTGGCTCCGTTCGGGACGCCAACAAGACGCTTAGGGTGCCGGCAGGATACAGAGCTAGCGTAAAGAGGCTAATACTTAGTAGTAGCCAGTGAATAGGCCTGTCCGCGTAGACTTGCAGACTTGGTCCTGATCTCCGAGACAGCGTCAAAGACTCACGGAGCACAGCTGTCTAATTAAGACGACTTTAAGCTCCTGCTCTAGATAGCAGGGTTATATGAGAGAAAAGCTGCCTGTAGATAGATAATAGCTAGGTTTATTGGGAGGATTCGTCCAATGCATGTGGGATTGAGGAATACTCCTGCTTTGATATGATTTCCAAGGAACACACAGTTTAGAAATTTTCAAATATAGGATCACAGCCTGAGGATATTTTAGAAAATGTTATGCAACCTTTAACAAATTCACATTTAAAAAGAATAAATGAGACATATTGACATATTTTTGAATGACATTTTCAAATACAAATAAGTTATTATCAAAGAGTACATTACGATAAAAGAAGAGATGTCAATACAATTATCTTTTATAATGGATTGTATAATAATATACATTATACTTAGGTTGATATATATTTAAAATTAGTATTTTCTAGTTCTAGTTCCTCTTCTTATTATAAGTATCTACAAATGTATAGTGTTTTAGATTGCTTGATTTGTTTACCTTATTTTTCCTATTTAAATCACCTGGCTTTTCTATACACGACACTGGCAAAATCAATGCATAAATGGCATTGCTAAAAAATAGGGACGTTTATATACAATTCGTATTTTCAACAAAATAGAGCAATGAATTAAAGTAATATTACGTTCAATTTAATCAGAAAGTTCAGGGCTGTGTTCTCATTCCCGAATTTACAAAGCTCATAGAAGAGTAGTTGCCTGCAGACATAAGATATAACAAGACAAATTGAATTAAAGTATTTCAATTGTAAATCGTAATTGGAAACCTACCTATTATTAACACCCAAACAAATAGATGACAATGCTACAAGTTGTCTCAGAACACCGAAGTTCAGCGGAGCTCGGAGCCTAACCGTGAGTAAATGCCTACTACAAAGTAAATTTGTTACTAAATTAAATTGTAATCTCGCTATATTTCTGTGTCGAAGGCCATGCTAGCGGGAGCTTTGTCTGAATTTTTCAAATCTCGGCAGGTCTTTGACGTTCGAAAGGTTTTTTTATTTAATTTTTAAGGGGCTTTTAACGTTTACGGTTACGTTAACCTCATTACATCCGTTCTTTTTTAAATATCTACACAGTGCTTATTGTATACTATTACATCTTACATGATCTTAGTGTCTATGATGAGTTGCCTGTTGTAGACAAACAGCTAATATAAAACTTGGATATTTACTTAGTTTCTTGAAAACAGAAAAAGCTAAATATTAAACACTGCACATAAGTGTAACTTAACTCCGCGCTTAACTTAGTCCTGGCTAAGTTATTCCGAGCACATTCCATCAGAACACGAGTGACATTGTCTAAAATTATGCTATCTAAACGAATAGTGGTATCGGTTTTTATCAATAAAAAGCTTCTCTTAGTTGAATATATAGAACGTAAATACATGCCCCCTGGCGGGCTGATAAAAATACGAAAGAAAATTCTATTATTAATGATTAGTATTGATGAGTACATAATATTAGAGGGTACTTTGTATCGATTATCCCACTACCCGGCTCTTTTTTTGCAGATTCAGATCCTATAGCGCTCTAAGGGTGACTAATTATTGTGCGACTATCATAATAATGTACTTGATTTTAGATCGACATTCTTGTAGTAGAAGTACGCTCAGAATAAATACGGATTATAAACGAATATCCACATTTATTTTCTGATAATAAACTTTGCCTTGAACTTTTTTTTTTTATTGCAGGAGTTCAGCAGACAGACAGACGGCCCACTTGATGGATAGCGGTTACCATCGCCTATGGACATTTGTAACACCAAAGGTACTACTAATGCGCTGCTGCTCTCTTGAAGGAGACTGGAGCCTGGTCACTAATGCCGGAACACAACTAAGGGTTGTTATGGCGACATACTTTAGACTAGGGGTGGTAGCCATCCAGTCGGGCAAATGCCCTACCACCTGGCTGTGGGTTGTTTTGTCGCCTCTTACGACAGGCCGCCCGGCCGCAGGAATTTGTATTCTTTCTCCGTTCCTGCACGGATAACCAATAATGAACTGTGTTCGGCTAATACTACACATTGAGGCTTAATTATAAGATGTGTTTTTGCCCAGGACCTACTCGCCTCGTTCAAGTGATGCTTCCGTTAGTGCGCCGTGCTCGCGGGCGCGTTGTTCTGGCTTCGTCCATTCTGACCCACGTGGCCGCCCCGGTCCGCGGGGTGCACGCCGCCTCGCTAGCTGCGCTCGATGCCCTCGCTGCCTGTCTTCGTCGTGAGCTCAAACCCAGAGGAGTCGATGTTGTAAGTGGTTTCACTAATCTCCGAATAGTCCTCTACATCTTCTCGAGAACCACGCGAGAAACTAGACAGTGAAACGGTTTCTCACGACCCAAGGGCGCGGTCTGGAATAATCTTACCATTTTCAAATTTAATTTTACATTTTGAATTTGTTGTTATTTAAATGTAAATCAGTTTTAAATTCCGTATACTTTTCTAAGACTTCGACTAATTTAATGTCTGTATATATTTTAATCCTTAGTTTAGTCTGATAGATAGGTTTTTGTGATATGCGAGCATAAATTCACAGGTGTGTAGTAGTGAAACTATATTGTTGTAGAACGTGAGATATATTTATTCTTAATTTTAGAATCATTAAACCCTTATACCGTGATGCAACCTGCACATAGAGATAACCGATGTGTCAAACCTGCCAAGCCGCCTTGGACAAGCGTGGCGGGTATACTGTCCGGTTCTCCTATAATAGGTGACCCGAGCCCAGCAGTGGGACATTTATGGGCTGATATTATTTATTAGTTATTATAAACCCTTATATACATACTGTGGCGAATGATGGTAGAACCATCTAGTTAGTTTTAGAACTTTTAGAAACAACCAGAACAATTAGAAGTAAAAGACAAGGACGGATATATTTAGAAAGAGATAGACGATAAACGAAAGAAAGAGATAGATAGATGTTAAAAAGGGATAGATGTATAAACGAAAGTTCCCGAACAGAAGGTTCGGGAAGGAAGAGACAGAGATAGATAGATGGATTCTAGAAAATTCTTCCGGGTATATAAACGGCGTAAGGCGCGCCTACCGGGCAGTTTAAAGTTGAGTTCAGTCCAAGACGGTGAAACAACAAGTGCGATACTAGAGAGTTGGAAGGGAAGGTTAATAGAAGACAAAGACGAATTAAGTGGTGTATTTAGTGACAAGTTTGGTGAACGGATACGTGAAGTAGGTGTGTAGCGTAGTTCGAGAGAGGAACCAGAGGCGAGCTACACGCGATAATATCGGAGGTGGTCTACGCAATATCGGCGACGGTATTGAGGGTGTGTTAACTTATCGTCGGGACTGTGCATCGTTGATTGTGCGTATAGGGGCGCCCGGCTAAGAGGAACTACGTGCGCTTGTGTAAGTCAATAAAAGGTTTTTAATTAAAAACTGGTGTTTTCTTCCAATCCATAAGTGCGTAACCCCGCTCGCACGTAACAATACTTTATTAGGTTTACCCGCGACTTCGTTCACGCTCGACTTGAAATTCCCGACATAGAGCATTTAGAAAATAATGTACGCTATCGTTTTAGTGAAAAACTATGTCGGAATAAGCTAATTTTTATACACCCGAACAATATAATACCGCTCCCGGGAATATTTTCGCTGGATTTGCGGGATAAAAAGTAGCACACCTTTTCTTACATAAAGTTTACTATAAATCAATGAAAAGTGTGCATTTGAATTCGAAAAAAAATAATCTAGACATTTCAAATCATTCCCAGAAAAATTCTCGCAGGATTCCTAGCGTAAAATATAGCACAGATTTTAAATCTAAGAATTTACTATCATTCAGCGAAAACCGCATCGAAATCATCCCTGTAGTTTTTACATGAATCCGGAACAAACAGACAAGAAATCCAAAGAAAAATCATCGTGTTTTCTATCGTTTATATAGTGTATTCCAGTTTTTTTAAAATTCTATGAACGGAGACGGCACTTTTAGATTGTTATAATTTTATAGATTTAACATTGGTTAAAAAGTTAGAATTGCCGTATTATATTGCCGTAATATTTATTAATTTTTGCGATGAATTTTGCAGGAATTTTAAGTCAAGCGTGAACAAAGCCGCAGGCATAGCCTAGTTAATATAGATTACATATGAAGTTTTCTAGAAGGGATTAAAATAGTAATTTGTTCTCATACAACATATACAATTTAATAGTAGGAATAAACATATTACCAAACTAACATATCTAAGTAATTATCAAGTTTTGCTAGCACGAATACTGTTCTGGCCTTTCTGCCACCACATGAATTATATTCAACCTAGTATGTATGACCTGATTATTGCGAATAATATCATTCCGCTCTCGTCCGGATGATACCTTTTGTATTATTTATCACTTTTTAAATACATTTGTTTTTATTTACATTATTTCTTATTTAAAGTAATTTGACTTGCTGTATTTCAATTTTTCATCTGAAATTAGATTAATAAAAATAAGGTAATATTTTCTTATATTTAGGCTATAATAACTTTGTCGTCTACCAGCTTTTGTAAGGATTTTAAAAACTCAAATATTCGTGTGATCTCACTTTATTTAAAGACTTGTATGTTAGTCTTGTGTTTAGTTTTATAATTTATATGCTTTAATGAAAAATAAACACGAATGAAGACTGTTCAGTTAAAAATATGATTTTATGAGACCGCATGTAAGTTATTACTTGAAATGTATGAGTTAATCACATCTACAAAAATATTGTCCGTCAAAAAGCTGCGAATGTTGGATTTCCACGACCTCTGAATTAATTCAGCAGAGTTTACGGATGAAGTAATTAAAACTTTTTTCCGAAATAAATCGTGTTTTTATAATTGAAATCTCAAATGGTTCTGTATTAAGTAGATTAGAAAAACTGTGTTTTTGTAATGTTTTAAGGACTTTCTAAGATCTTAATATTTATTGACAAAATAGTTTTGGAAATAATAACTAATTAGTGAAATGCATTCTCACGTTTTTAACTAACTTACTTCTTAAAATGGAATAATTCTGGTCATAGGTTAATAATAATACTATATATACAAATACTTTTATGTTGTTAAAATGTTTTTTTTTAAACCAACAATTTCATGACTTGTTTGGAAAATATGTATTTTAGGAGTATTTATCAGCAAGAGCAGGTTGAGCCTCAATTAAATCGGTTTATTGACTTCCAAGGTGGTTGTTGCCGCCGGAGAATATACAACGGGAAGCGCGTGGCTTAACGAAGAGAAGCTTCTGGAACAAGCTCGAGATATGTGGAAACGGCTTAGCGATGAACAGAAGGGCGCATATGGTGAGGATTACTTCGAACAAGCTTTGCGCAGTCTCGAAAAATACACCAAAAGTGCCGTAAGTAAAAAAAACATTTACTTTAATTATAACAATTTTTCAATAATTACGAAACAGTCTATTAATGAAAAAATCTTAGGCAATCACTAGCTAAGTTTGTTTTTTTAAATATCCTACTCCTCCATCATAGTTCAGGACAGAGTCTTTTCTCTTCTTGTCTTATTTACCTAATTCTTATACACCTTCATACAACTCTGATTTACTAATACATTTTTCTTAAACATTTTACCACTAACTAGCTTAGTTAACCTTGTATGTTTTTATCACATGTGGTTACTGTCGCCTACAAACATTTCAACACACTAGGGGCGACGCCATCGCTTTGTCCGCCTTTACAATAGGTTAGAGGGGATCGATTAGACCTGGAAGATGCCGGGGGACAACAGTAGTCCCTCGGTAGTGGCTGAGACCTGTGTGAAGCCCCGCCTGTGAGGTCATGCGGAGTCGGACTGTTCCCCGCTTTCCCGTAGCCCGGGCATAAGGCGCAAGACGGAACACCCAGGGGTTTTAGTGGATATCATTAACAAGGGAGTCGCAGTAGCAAGGCACCAGTTCTGATTAGGTATACTAAAGCCACCCCCGATCTGGCGAATCCCACACATGGATCGCGAAATATCCCCCAAGCTTCTGTACTTGTCGCGGCTTATGGTACTAGTGCCATCCTACTATGGCGAATCCCACACATGGCCGCCGTGATTCCCCCGAGGGGTATGTACTCAATAGGAATTTCCCTTGTTAAAACAAGGCATCTAACACAACGGATTACTTTAGGGCCGATCCCGGTGGAACATACGCACCTTTAAAATTATAGAGACTTAAATCAAATTTTTGAGTCATTGGATTTAAATATCTATTGCATATAGAATAAGGTACAACATTTATTGACTTGATAGTTTGAATTAGGTCACTATAATTCTAAGGGTGCAATATATCATTTCGGTTATTTGCTAATAATGATTGGGATATATTTTTATAAGAAAGTTTAGAAATATACATAGCCTAATATGACCATGTCACTGTAGAGTCAGCCTTCAAAGTATCAAATTGATTTTGTAGTAAGTGTAGTAAGTAAATAATGCAGCCAGATCACTACAACATATATTCTTATTTATTGTATCAGGATGCGGATTTAACGGCTGTCACTCGTGCACTAAGCGACGGAGTCACTCGCACGTTCCCACTCGCCCGCTACACTCCAGTCTCTCCACGGGAGAAACTGAAGTCCATCCTGGCTGAACACATGCCTCGTTCTCTATATGAGGGCCTATACACCGATTAAACGAATTTATTGCTCACTAAGTTCTAGCACATTGTAGAAGTGTTTTATGGCCTGTCCCTATATAAACCGATAGATGTATATAGATAGATCTATCGGTTTAAATTTAACATTAACTCCATACCAGTAATGTGAAAATTTAATCGATGGTAAAGACAGTGAATGATTAGTAAGATATAGGAACCGGCCATCAAACATTTTAAAAACTAACATTATTTTACAATGGAATATTTTGGAAAGTATTAATATGTTTACGTCATAAACACATTGTAGATATCTATCATATTGTGGTCTTATACTCGTTAATTGATTTTAAGTCAACAGACAGTAAAAACCAGGTTATGTTAAAAAAACACATAGTATGTGGGTTTCACCATAAATGTTTATTATGTTACGGAAACTAACAAAGCCATAGTTCTCAGTTACCCCACTAAAAAGGTTAGAGGTAATGCAATTTCATAGACTACGCGTGGCCTGTAAATACCACACAACATTTACTTCAAAACTTACAATGTACGAGTATAACTACGTTCTATATTCGACCTTACACTTTATTTTACGCAATTTGTACAAACAACGAAATAATTTTAATTAAAGTTCTTTTATAGGGTAGTAAGCTAAGTTTCAAGCAAAATGTGTGAGCACGAAGTTTTCGTTTGCCAAATGAGACTCACAAAGCGTACCTATATAACAATATAGAGTGGCGACTTACGTAAGCCTTTGGTTGCGAAGCAGATTCGCGATCGTTTAAGCGAACTTTTATCCACTTGAACACGTTTACGGAGATACTTCGTTTGTGAAAAAGTTCCTCCTCTTAATGAAATACTTTATATTGGAGCTCATTTCATTTTAAAACTGGACCTTCGTCAACGTTATCTAGAGATGAAAGGCCCATACGGGCTTAGGATTTAAGAAATGTACTTTCGACAGTGTTAATCAAAATTCATGTATGAAACTAATTCTTACCTTTATGTTTTAACCAATTTTTATCTATAATAAGTATTATACAATTTTAAGCATGCCGTGTCTGTACATTGAAGCTATTTAAAAAAAACAACTAAAATAGACTATATAAATTTAAATAAAGGATTTTTTAGATTTCTTGTTGATAAACTATAAATATTTATACTATGGTAAGCTTTCTTCTTCTATATATACAACATTAACTATCGAAGTGCCTGAACTACTCTTTGATGTTTTGATTTTATTAAAAATGTTATATATCGGGTCATAAGATCTTTAGCAATTTTATATGTGCGTATTTATTGTCAAAGTTCTTGGAACCATTAAAGTTATAGTCACCTAGAGCGTATGCCATTCTTTGCGTAGTGAGTCAACCAAGTTTATTTAAATTAGGTTATATATTTTTTTTACAAATAATGTTTTCAGCGACATTTATTGACAGTTCTAGATGGTTTATACAAAAAGCTGCATTTTAGTATAATCTGATATGTATGTACATTTGTTTAATATACGAGAAATATGTAGTTCTCTAGTATAAATTTGCTTATTGTCATTTCAATAAATTATTATTAGTATTTAAAGTACAATAAATCTGTGTCGACCATCAGATCTGCTATAATAAGGCCCGATTAACACTGGGTCAGTTCCTATATTTTACTATTCATTCACTTGCCTTACCATCGGTAAAATTTTGTCATTTCTGGTATTTGGACTTTAGGTCAAATTTTAGCCAATAGTAGGGCAAATGAACGGTCGGTAAGATATAGAAACCGGCCAATGTGTATACTAGATACTATTTATTCCCTCTCAGTATATGTAGTTTCAGGCAAATATTATTTTCAACAAACCGTTACCGGCGCGATATCTGATCAGAAGTAGATCGATTCGATAGTAAGAATACTCAGATTCTTGTTTAAGAATATTTGACCGGACCGGGAACGGACTGAGACCTTAGTGAGATTGAACCGGAAATAGAATAATAGTATAAACCGAGCCTGGTAGTTGAAATACTGTGAAAGTTGCAATATGCGCATTGTAATCGTACTGCAATCGTACAATCGTAAAATTGGACTACGTGTCCACCTATATATTTCTGAGTGTTCAACATTGCTTTGTATGTCGCGTTAAATCTTTGACATACTGACAAAGTATGTAGTAAGTGGTTCGTAGTAAATATGAAAATAAATGATTACAGCAAAGATTGTGTGATTATAAGTAATATAATATGTGATTATAAGTACTGTTTTTATTTGATTTTAACTGTACTTTTAAGCTCTAAACAATAATTAATTTTCATACATAGAGTGTAATAATAATCTAAACATCGTAAGGATATGTAAACGCTTCCCTTTAAATATTCATTATATATTTTTCATATGTGTCTACTTAAGTAATTTTAACATCATGCGATTTAATATTCAGAATAATACCTATCTAATAGTTTAAAGACTAAAAGATACTAAAATAACTCATAGTTACTAACTTTATATCACGACCTAACCAACTCAAAACAAAATACGCCAAATTTATTAATAAATAAACACTGAACTTTTAGTAGCATGATCTGTTCGCTTGGCACTCTGTCAAATCTATCAGATGCACATGTTTACTGATCCATTTTACATTTAATATTTGATGGCCGGTTTCTGTATCTTACCGCCCGTTCATTTGCCTTGTTAGCGGTCAAAATTTGATATAAGCTCCTTACAATTAATGTCAATTTTTTATATTTATGGCTTGGCAAGTAAGCCAGGTCTTAATTATTGTATACAGTAAACAGTTTAACTGACTTCATATATTTTTCTTTAATTTTATAGTTTACTGATATACTTATTTAAAAATTTCAAAATTCAATCGATGGTAAGGCAAGTGAATGGAATAGTAAGACACAGGAAGTGAATATTGGTAATGATTACTAATAATATGTATTTGTATATACGTGATATATATAACATATCACAATAATACCGACATAATACTTATACACATTACATATACCGACATAGGTAAGTAAATGAATCAAGATATTACTTAATTGTTGAAGAATATTTTCAAACTGAAATTTAATTATTAAAACAGATACTTCTAAAATCTTCCATCAAACCTCCGACTTCGGGAAATTAATTGTCAGTATTAATTTACAAAGTTAACGAATCAATAATATATGTATTTCTCTAATTTGTTATTAATTTTTAAACGATACACAGTATATGTAAAATATCGAAGTTCTGGTGGCTCCAAGTTTTAGTTGTTTAATCAAACCTCAGGTCTGATATGAAGTCTTAGTCATGTCCAAATAAACGTTTTTCTACCTTTGACTAACTAATTTTGGTCTAACCTAGGAGCGACTAATGTATACAGTCAGTAAAACATGTAACAAGTGCAGTACGAATCGACTTTTGACTGAGTCTGCCTTAGTCGCTTCTAGGATCGACTAGGCAAAGCCTGAAACATATAATTTACGTTCAACGTATGACTAAAAAGTTGATAATTCTACTAAAATATCTTAGTCAAAGGCCGAAATTGGAATTTATTTTGGGTTTTGTCGAAAGGCCTAGGTCAAAGCTAGTAGAATCTAGTCGTTCCGGGAGGAGACTACATATAGATCTTTCACTATAACATATGTAAAGCCACAATAATAAACATGACAGCGATAAAAATTAATATACGAGTATGACGCATTCACTAAATCTCGAATGTTTATATGTATTTGTGCACCTTAAATATAATATTTAGATTTATTTAAATATAATTTTGCAATGTTTTATGTTTTTACAGTGTTATTTTAGTCTATTAAGTTTTTATTTAGTTTGTTACGAATGTTGTTGCTTTTAGCACAGTATAAAAAGGACCTATGTTTAAGTGCAGCAGGTAAGTAGATGTAAGGTTGGTACACTGCCGCTGTGTACTTGCTGCATTTTTAAAAGCATTTAGATAATGTGTAGTAAACACCAGGAAAAATTGTTTACAACTTGAGGTGTTTTGAGTGTGAATTTTTATAACGTGATGTGCCTTTTAATTTAAAATAAAACAAGAAAAATAAAACCCACTTTTTATTTCACCCCAATTTCCTTTTGTGTTTGAAACAAATAGTAAAAAAAATATTTATGTAATACTCACTGTTAAATCTTGAATCACTACCTTACAGTAAGCTTATATATTAGGGGGAAAAATACTCTGACCAAAATGAAGGAAATATTGAATCAAAATTAAAATTCAATGTAGGTTTGTATGTAGTAGCCATATTCTAATAAAATTTATTATAAAACTAGCTTCTGCCCGCGACTTCGTCCGCGTGGAATAGTTAAAAAAAGTAAGTTAAAAAATTCCTCCCGATTTTAAAACATTCTTTATTGGTGTTCCGCTCCTATTGGTCTTAGCGTGATGGTGTATTATAGGTTTTATTATATGATGATGATACCCGCAATATTAATACTTAATTAGGTACATAGTAAGTTGTATAATAAGATGTTTAAGTTATTAAAGTTTTTTAACTATCCCATGGGAACTCTTTAATTTTTGGGGATAAAAAGTATCCTACATGTTGACCAGAGATATAAGCCATACCAAATTTCATTTAAATCGATCTATACGTTTCCGAAATTAACTGGTACATACAGACAGACAAACATATAAACAAAGAATTCAAAAAAATCTAAATTAGTTCTATTTCACTTCTAACTTCCCCCTGACTCGGTTTTTAGAATTTTTCTCATTGTATGGAAATTTGATCTCTACAATTTTATTATATGTATAGACACTATTGACCAACTTAATTTTCCAGACCTAGCCTACTTTATCTTCTTGCTTTTTTTTGTTATTAATCTCCAACGTGTATGAGTATAATGTCGACAGATACATTATTTGAAGTCATCCTGTGATTTTCTATTAAAATACTGTAGCAAAACTTGCTAAATTGTGCCAAAATCGTTGTCTGTCATCATTTCACTGAGTAAAATGTATTTCAATAGCTATTATGTGTGCTAGAGAGTATTTACGCAATGAAATAAATAAGAATACGTATTTTAACATATACATAGTGCAGACATACTGTATTTTAAACGGCCTCTGTGTTTGAGCGGGATAAGATTAAGCAGGCCGAACTCGCTGGAATGCAGAGGCTCTAGGTTAATTCCTGGCATGCTAAATTTCGAAAAAGATCTTTCTATTATTGACTATGATCTGAGTATCTAGTATCGGCCCCAGAGTAGTCCCGTAGTCCGTTGTATATTATCTAGAATACAAGCGTAACTTGCACACTAGGGGATATACAATGTCTGTCGATTATTATTATTATAAATTGTATGTCTCTGCAGACCACGGGCCATAAAAATGGCGCGGAATTTTGGAGGGCTTGCGTGGAGTCATGGGAAGACCAACACGTAGAGGCTTAGACAAAAATCTAAATGTGGCATGACACTGATCGGCAATATCCCTGTCTAAAGCATATAAAAATGAACCCAAGTTCATGTAGTACAAGTACA
The DNA here is from genome assembly GCA_012273795.1 of Dendrolimus punctatus. Lineage (NCBI taxonomy): Eukaryota > Metazoa > Arthropoda > Insecta > Lepidoptera > Lasiocampidae > Dendrolimus > Dendrolimus punctatus. The sequence goes on from CM022527.1 coordinate 9,393,652, forward strand.
AATCTAACGTGTGTCTTGATATGGGTATTATTAGGCGCCACAAATAGTAGGTATGTATGTAAGCATCTATTAAGACATATGTGAGATTTACTGTTTTGGAAAACAGGATAGAATATATATATTTACATCTAAAGCCGTAACGACGTATATCTACTATATAATATCTTTCTGTTCTTTTACCTTGCCATTCGCAGAAAATGATTTTGCTTGTATTAAGTACAATGTCTAACTTTTACCATAATAAGGTCAAGAACATTTAATGTAATCTAAAAGTAAGGCAATAGGAGAGTGCACAAAATTAAATCAACAGTGATACTTTTTATAAACTTAAAGAGCCTCATAGTATAGATTTGATACGAGCGTCCCTACTTGCGATGTCATAAATAGCTACAAGTAAAATGAACCAAATAGCATCTATATTGTTTGAGAAGTAATTAAAATTAGTTCTATCTTGATATTTTAAAAGTTAGATGACAGAATATTATTTTATTTTATAATGAATCTATTATAAAGCATGTCCGCACCTCTATTTAATTTAACAAAGCTCTGAAATACACTCTATTATTATGTTTAACAAGAGGTCTAATACAATAAATTATTATCTAAATCTAACAACTATTAACAAAAACTAAAATATCCTATAAATAGACCTAACTTATATATATATATACAATAGTAAAAAAATTAAAATGCAACCCTATAAAGCCCGTCCAGGCCCACAAGACCACTGTCGCTGGGCATTCTATTTAATGAATATATGGCATATTTAGAAAACTGACTTTAGCTACTGTCCCGCGTCCTTAGCTTGAGTGATTGGAGGAGCACCCGGATAACTTTAGTGGGAAAATGGCAGTCGCCACAAGTCGGACACCATCATATTCTATGATATATATCATATTCTTACGCAACTGATATATGAATATACCAGTCAGTTCATGTTTAATTTAAAACGGACATTGGCCTCAAATAGTTCATTAGTAAAAAAAACCAGCGCAGTTATATTTTAAAACAAATGATTTAATGTGGAAACTGATGTCACTGCCGTGTTTGATGGGCGGTGGTATATTTATCATTCCGTTTCATGTGGTGGCACAACATCAAGATTAATTAAAAAATATAGAAGCTCGTTCCGTTACACACCCACAAATATATAACGTGGGATGGTCGTACGCAAGTATTATTTTTTTTATTATTCCAAAAAACTGACAGATGTTTGTGTGTGAGTTTCTAGATATATTCAAGCATAATTTCTATAATGCTTCAAATGAATTACATTCACAGAATGTTTACTCAAATCTGAATTTTATATCTTTTTTTACATAGCGTTTTGTTAATATATTAAACTCTGTTTCGATCTCTGTACGTATATTTTATGATTTCAAAGCTTTTTATGTATTGAGATTTATAGAGATAATTTTGTGTTATTTATGTGAGACGTATATAAGGCGAGAAACATTTGTGATTTATAATAATATTATGTACTAATGAAATAAGGTTGTAATTAATGAAAAGGATGTTTTAATCGCAGACACGTCTGTCTGTATAATATATAAAATGTCTAACTAACTCCACCTTAACCAAGCAACGCATTTTTAAACGTTTTTCACCATTGGTTAGATATTTTTTCATTGAAGGTTAATATATTGTATAAAAACCCTAATTAAGATATTATTTAAGTAAAATAGAGCTACTTTTAAGATTTGAATCGCGGATACGCCACGGGGAAGGTCTGGTATTAGTATTACTATATATTAATATGTCAGCGTTGTGTCAGATATAATTCCGGCGCAACAATATGCTGAGTCCAAACCTTGTTCGCTGAAAATGCGGCGCACAAATTCTTAAAATATGCTCTGTGTATAAAAATGTATAAGAAATATAATTACGTTGCTAGTTCTGCAATAGTAGTCCAAAAATGAAGCAACGTTACCCCGTGAGTAACACATGTATTTGGTATGCTTTTCTCATATATTTCAATGATATAATCTTATTTTATTATAAGCCATAAGGTAACAGAAGTCAATGTATTTGGTAATTACCTACGGTACCATGAAATAATGTTTAACAGAATGCTTGTTCAATTTTTGTTCAGAACTTTCTACCCGCGTCGTTTAAAAAGTGAGCAAAAAATAGCATAATGTAATAATGTGTTTTCAAAACAGTAACCGACGCCTATGTACAGATACTTTTCTTTCAACCCTCAATTATGTTTAAGGTCACTCATATTTAGTTTTTTGAGCTCCAAATTAAGTCTATTTCTTGTATGTATACCACTTCGCAACTTAGTGTTGCTATTTTAAAGGTATAAAGCATCAAGATTCTTGACACATAATTTTTAAACTTTCTCACAATATGCTCATTCCAATTTAATGCTATTTATGTTTGTTGTGATAAATAATATAATTACTTTAACATGTGTACATGACGTAATTTCTTTATTCTGGCATTTGACCAACTTTAGCATCATTTATCAATATCAGAACAAAATTTAAAATTTAAAAATACTACTGTTGTCACTTTAATAAATTATAACCACACGTTTATATTTATTTTTATTATCTATTTATATTGTTTTATGTGACTGCGCTACTGTGTTATTAATAAATACCTAATACTTTATACAAAAGAAAATCAGAAACGATTTTATTTTTATTTTACACTAGGGACTTCTCCGCAACTACGCCGCATGAAAACCCCCAGATAGTAACTCTATGTTACGCATATAAAAATTTAGTTAGGAGTTTTACCTAAAACTTTACTGTTTCTCGTTACTAAGTTCACTACACAAAGAAACTAAGTCCATAGAGTCTATATAATTATATAGACTATATGGACTTGTTACGCAATTGCGTAGCGAAACATAGACGAGAGTCGCAGCCAACCTGATTTGAAGTAATACAATGAATAAATTCCACAACCGAACCCTGCTGCACAGGGCGCAACGGGTTCTGGCCGTGAGAACCATACGGGGGTATCGTACAGTGTCTTGGACGGCGGCGACACTCTTGGCAGGCGAGCTGCCCTGGCCTCTCCAGGCAGACGTCCTGTCCAGGGTTCGTCGTACCCAGCAGGATGCCCTAGCTAGAGGACTGACCTTCTGTCAAGTCGAGATAGAGACGGTCAGGAAGCGGGAAACCGCTTGCTGCCTCGTCGACTGGTCTCGTGACCTCGAACACCCTGCGGCCGGCGGCTTTACGGTGGATGCAATCAGGCCACAACTGGAGGAATGGGTCAACCGCACTAGCGGTACCCTCACCTTCAGGACGACGCAGATACTGACCGGACACGGTTGTTTCGATCAGTATCTGTTTCGCATTGTGGGCTGCTTGCCTTCTCCGGATTGCCGACAGTGTGGCGCACCCGATACGGCGTTTAATACGCTTGTCGAGTGCGCTGCCTGGGCGCCGCAGCGTTTCGAGCTCGAGACAAAAGTAGGAGCCGTCGGATCGCTCGGCGACTTGGTAACGGCCATGTTGCAGAGCGACGACCGCTGGGATGCTGCGGTTTCTTTTTGTGAGGCAGTAATGTCTCTGAAAGAGGCCGCAGAAAGGGATAGGGAGCGAAGTCCTTCGGCGCGTGCTACGATCTCTTCTCGAGGTCGCCGGCCTTCAGCCGGAACCCGGAGAGGCAGGTACGCGCATTACTTCCCTCCCTGAGTTAGGATCCGGAACGATGGGGGCCCTTAGCTACTAGGTAAAGCAAGGGATTTAACAACTACCCCCGTTCCGTAGTGGAGTGTGTTCTCCCAGGGCACACTTCAAGCACTTTATTGCGCTGGATCGACTGTTGCGTAACTATGTTCTATATCTCAGTCCTTCCAACACACAAAAGCGCAGGGCCGCGAAGAGAGGAGGGGGTTTTTAGTGGGTATTGAGGTTGCTCGCCCGTGCGGCATCACTCGGAGTCTCCACACTCCTCTGTGTAATCCATAGCGGACGGAGCGCAAAATAAAGCATACAATTGCTAGCGTTACCGCCCCCCGTGGATTCGTGCCGTTTCCTAGTGACGGCCCAGAGAGTGCGTAAATCGGTTAGTCATTTTCCCTCGCCTCAAAAAAAAATACAATGAATAAATTGTTGTTTATGATGATGATGAACGTAGGTATTTGTTAGTGCATAAAAAACGCGATTGCATCACCACCAATTTTCCTAATCAATCCCATGGAAACAGAATGACATTATTTATCGGGATAAAAAGTATCCTAAGTGTTAACTTTTAACTAAGTGTTAACGGGTTATAAGCAAGCACTATGTCCAGGTTTATTCATACACGTTCAGTAGTTTAAAAAAATGCGATTGCAGCGTCAACTTTCTTGCTATTTTCCTCCACGAAAACGACATCGACGACGTACGCAAACGTAAGCTAGCTCTGTGTCGAATTTCATTCAAATCCGTTCATTAGTTTTTATGTATGTTCTAACAGACAGACAGACAAAATTCTAATAATTAAATTTTGGTAATCTCCTGGTCCGAATTACTGATGATGATTTCCTTAAATTCCTTCACATTTTTAACGCAATGTACATTGCGTACAAACTCGAACCATTTACAGATTTATTATCGTATGAATAGATAGACAGACGTCAGACGTATACATTAAATAAAGTATTGTGTGATAGTCTTAAACAGTTAGCTATCATCTTCTATAACTAATTAATTCTATAGATCGTCATCCATTATGCTATCTCGTCTGATGTAGGCATCAGGCCTCTGGTCTCATGTTTACTTAATTAATTTTGTATTTTTAAAAGTTATTCCACTAACATAACACAAAAACCATAAACTTGGCTTTTAATTAAACCGATGCCGGCAAGAAAGTAATACCTGGCGGATTTACTTATTCAATTATAGCACAGAAGAGAATAATGAAAGTAAACGAAGGAAAAGATGTATGTCAAGATCGTAGTAAGTGGAAATCCAGTCTCTGCCTGCCCCTATGGGATACAGACGTGATAATATGTGTGCATGTACATGTGGAAGAAGAATTATAAGTAGTAACATTAAACCTCTCTATAATATTCAAATCTACGGTTTTGAGCTAATACAAAAAGCGAATGCGCTTGCGAAAATGTGCCGCAGTGATTTATAGTCTCACAAAATTGATGAAGATGACTTTTCTATTCGTAACCCAAATATTTTCTGAGAAAAGCTATATTCACAACGTCAACAATCGCAGTGGCCGGCTAATCTGTTCGTTAACGATACCAAAATAGCTATAGGTACCTACTGAAAAAATTCAACAATGTTAGAGCTGCTTCGATTCATATTGTAGTTTTCATTTGAACATATAAACTGAACGAACAGTGATTAACGCCATTTTGCTACCACGCATTTCCCGTCAAAATGTCTAAATTTATAGAAACTTAGATCATGCATTTATCTAAATTAAAAAATACGAACTTTATTACAACTTTTCCTAATAAATTATTAGGAAAATTAAAAAACGTGTGCTTTTCGGGACGCCCGACAGAGTGGCGCCGTAACGCGTTACGTAACGAAGCGGTATACCTACCCATAAGAAGTTATCACTGCAAAAATGTAGTGTATTAATGCTACTATAAAAACCAAGGAGCCTAAGGTAGAGGAGGGTTAGGCTCTATGGTCGAGCTGCTTAGAAATTCGCGACCGTTAATTTGTTGGATCGCTGGTTCGTTCTCTGAGGAGACCTCTGAACAACTGAAGAGTTAATGAGACCAGCGTTGTTTGTTTCGATAAATTGTGATACTTTGTTGAATTTCGACGCTACATATTACACCCGTGAGACCTAGGGTCAGAAGTGCGACCTCGACCTGAATTCTACGCCGTGCGCACCACAAAGGTCACGTGGGATGCATTGAAAGGGCGCATGCACACTCTCAACTGTAATACCAAGGTTCCAGTATGCCAAGATATTGATTCTAGTACCAGGCAAATCTATACAATCCATATACAATACTAATACATAAATCTGAAAGTACTTTATTTACGAATAATGCCAAAATGACACAATGTAGAAGACTTATTCTATTTTATGATAGATAGGTACTAAGATAATTCTTGTATAATAATACAAAATATACTTACAGAATTATGGCTGGTTCCAATATCTTAGCAATCGTTCGTTTACCTTACTGCCGGTTAAAATTTGACATAAGCTTCATAAGCGACGGTAAGGCAGCTGAATGAATAGTTAGATATAGAAGCTGGCCATCAAACTAAAACTGTACACAAAAAGCCGTCTTATCGCTAAAACCCGCTATATTCCAAACAACTCCAGGGATACATTTATATACGGACTATGTATAATAGAACAGTAAGATAATGAATTCATCTGTTTGAGTATTTTTGCACCCACTTCAAATGTATGAATACGAATTGATTTCTATGAAATTTAATTATATATTGACTGGGTATGAATAAACATATTTGTTATACAAAGTTGTCCGAACTGTGGCCAGGAGAATGTCCCTAGTAAAGTTTCTATTATTTTATGTTACACTAGCTGTCCCGGCAGACGACGTCCTGCCCGGTAAAAAAAAAGAAAAATTTAGGGGGATGAAAAATAGATGTTGTCCTATTCTCAGACCTACCCAATGTGCACACAAAGTTTCGTGAGAATCGGTCAAGCCGTTTTGGAGGAGTATGGCAACGAAAACTGTGACACGAGAATTTTATATATTAGATTTAGTTACTTGCATAATAGACGCCTAATGTTTCACCTAATGTTTTAATGTTCTTGATTGATTGATGCTTCTTTATGCTTTTTTTTGAGGCGGGGGAAATGTATTTCGAAAACTACCGGGTCCTTTACTAGAGAATTGACCAAAGCGACGAGAGTTGAGACGACGAATGGGCACCAGAGTCAAATCGCTGGCTCGTGTGAAGACTCGACTATTCAATACTCCATTAAAACTACCCATGTGCCCCGCGCTTATGGCAGGAAGAGTATGAGACTTGAACGTAGTTACGCCCACGCTAATCCTAACGCATCAGTGATTGAGAATGCCCCGGGAAAGGTAAACTCACTTCGTCAACACGGGTGAATACTCCTCTGCTCCCTAGATGCTAGAGAAGCCCTGCAGCGGTAATGCTTCTTTATGCTTTGCGGAAACCTCAGTGTACATCAGCGGATGCTACATCACCGAAACGTTTGATATGCAATGGACGGATATAGTTTACCTTCATTTCGGATACAGCGCAGAGCTATATTTAAACAGGAGAAAAAGATTATACAAATTATATTGGGTTTAAAGAACTTTATTCTCAAAAGAACATTACAGTTCACTTATATGAGATACAATAATTTATATTCTAACATAAGTCCTATGAATCTAAGAGCGAGTGGACATTGCTAAAAAATAACAATAATAAAATAGCCGAATAGAGAAACATAATTATTGGATTTCCTGAGTATCCTCCTGTAGATTATATTGCTTTTTTTAATATTAAATTTTTGAAATATAAGTTTTTTGAATTTATATTTTTACACCACTCCTTTACTTCTTTTGGTAATTTATTGTAAAAATTGGCTTCTTCACATAAAATATTTCTTTTGCCATATTTTTCTGTTCTAGGTGCTCGAATAATAATTTTATTAGTGTGTCTTAAATTGTATTTAATTTTTTTATATTTGAACTGAATGTTTGTTTGTATGATATTGTCCATGATTTTTTTTTACTAAAATGAAAGCATTATATTTATATAGTTGATGTAGATTAAAGATTTTAGTTTCTTCGTATATAGTTTTGTTGGTGTAAATAAGTTGTAGTTATATAGGTTTTTGATTAATTTGTTTTGTGTTGTTTGTTAGGTTTTTAAATTCGTTCTTGAAGCTGCTCCCCAAATTTCGATGAGATAGTCTAAATATGGCTTCGCTAATGCATTATATATTGTATTTCTAATTTTATGTGGTATACAGTTTCTTGTTTTGCGTAGTACTCCAGATAATGAGGATAAATTAGATCTAACGTGTTCAATATGAGATGCCCATGTTAATTTATCGTCTAGTAACAGTCCGGGGTATCTTTCTTGATTTGACTTTTGAATAGGAATATTTTTAATTAGTGGAGGCGTGAAATCAGGGAGTTTTTTATTTTTCGCTGTAAATATCATGTACGATGTCTTTTTGTGTTAATTGTGAGTAGGTTATGCAAAAACCAATAGGTAAAAGGAAAAGAGGGCGCCCTAGAAAGAGGTGGATAGAAGATATAAAAGGGATAGCAGGAAGTGAATGGAGAAAGAAAGCTATGGATAGAGAGATCTGGAAGAAGCTGGAGGAGGCCTATACCCGAGAAGGGGTTCCGATCAATGGTACTGAAGAAAGTAACGATAGCGAGTAAAAGAAAACAAATCTATTTATATATATATATATATATATATATATATATATATATATATATATATATATATATATATATATATATATATATATATATATATATACACTTATATTAAAACATCACTACACGTTATATTTGTAACATATTAGAATAAGCTTGTAATAACAATTGTACAGATTGGAAATAAACGGGCTTTATTATTATTATTATTATTATTATGCAAAAACCATTCATTTAATAAGATTAGGTCATTTAAAGCTTCAGCTATTATGTCATTTATAGAAGTACCAAAGTAAAACAAACTCGTATCATACATACATACATAACTTCACGCCAGGTCCCTTGCGGGGTAGGCACGAACAACAGAGCGCCATACAGGCTTATTCTTACACACCTCACTTGCTTATAAAAATATATAAATATTATAAATAAATAAACTAAACTAAACTTATAAACCTAAACTCGTATCGTCGGCATATAATGTGAGATATCCTGTCAGACTGATGATTTTACGCTGATTCCGTCAAGACCAGTACTGCTATTAGAGTTAAGATTATTAATGATAGTAATTATTTCTTCTGCGGTACACAATTTGAATTTTTCAAGTGTAATATCATGACAATAATTACTTCCATACATTAAAGTATTGCCTGAGCATTGGTGATATTTATTTGGTTTACTTTGTGCTAAATCTGCACCAATACTTGCGAAAAACTTATTAAAAGTATTGCATATTTCTATGTCCTTTTTTATTTCAATTGCGTTTATTGTTAGTTTTGGAGGAATACTATTTGTTTTTACCTTATTTAAAGCCAGTGAGTTTATAAGCTCCCACATTCTTTTAGGATTTTTGTTGGTTTACGTGCAAGCATTGATATAGTAATTGTTTTTTGCCTTGTTTATTTGTTATACGACTTCATTTCTTTTATTAATAAATCTAATTTTTAAGGTTTCGTTTTTATCGTTTTTTTTTATTCCCTGCCATAATTGGTTTCTTTCATTTATTAATTGTATAATATTTTTATTTATCCAGTCTTTTTGAGGTAAATTTAGTATTTTGTGTTTAACAATTTTATTGTGGTTTATATGTTTTTTTATAAAATAGTTCAGTTGTTCGTATATATTGTCTTCGTTCGTGTAAGTATCATCATGAATAGTTTTGTATAGAGTATCATAATTAATGGCTTCATATCTTTTGCGTTGTACTTTCTCCATCCTGTGTTTACATAACTCCTAGAAGATTTGTTTATGATCTGATAAAGAAGAGTCTAAAATAGAAAATACGAAAGTATTGTTACTCAAATTGCAAGCGACGTGGTCTATGATTGTTCTAGTCAATGCAGTTTCTCTTGTTGAGTATTCTTCATTTATGTTGTTTAATATTTCGTATCCTGCTTCGTCCAGCATCGTTAGGTAATGTTTTGTTGTATTCGTTTTTGGATTTAGTAGGTCTAAATTAAAATCACCAAAAACCAAGGATCGCTTCCTTTGTTCCAATTGAGCTGAAAATGTTTCCAGAAAAAGTAGTAAGTTGGTATCGCCTGGTTTATACACACGTCCCACATTTATAATAAATTTAGGCAAATATACCCATACATATTTATTTCCATTATAATTATATTAAGTTTTATAACATCTTACATTAGGTACGTTGTTCTGTTCATGTGTGAACTATGTAATGACAGTGAACTCGTCCTCAACGGTTGGGCTGATTTTGTTTTTTTTATATAAATTCAAGTGCATTCCAAAATATTTTAGATTCTCAATTGGACCCGGTAGGTGGCGCTGCAATCGGGTTCTAATTTTTTTTTAAGGCAGGACGACGTCTTCTATGCAGGCTAATATGCATATATAACATATTTGACACTGTTGAAATGTCCGTTAGCCGTGTATAAAGCTAAGACAATGTTTGCTTTATAATTAAATGACAAGTGTGGTGTCTTGAACACTATTCACTTTATAAAAAAAGTTTTACGCACAATTTCATATGTGAATGTCAAGAGTTAATTACGTTGCAACCTAGTGCCTACCAGCCTGAGTGTTGCCTACCTGAGAATGTACCTACCACTGATGCAAGAATCATGTCGACCCAACTTGACATTATACCTTCGAGACCACCCGCCAACGACGGCACAATTTATACTTGTGTGTATTATTATGTAAAACAGGGTAAGAGCTTTGTAACATATTACAAAACTCTTATACTGATGAACTCAAAAAGGCATTTTGCACTCGCGCTATTTGTAGACACTATATTACCAACATATTTCTTAAGCAATACATACATCTCATAAATAACCACCCGAGGGTGAGCTAGTATGGCTAGTGGTCGATACCACAAGCCATACTAGTAAATAGATAGCTACATAACTAGTATTAGGGTAGTTTGACCCGCGGCTCAGCCGCGGAGAAACTCTAATAAAGAATATTTTAAACCAATCTCGGGATGTAAACTTAAATACACATTCTTGAGCTACTTTATAAATTAAATACTTAAAATCATATTTATACGATATACATATATATATATATATATATTCACAATTTAGTTACATATTATCCCTTAAGCTACCTTTATGCCTTTAAGCTAGGTCGCTCGAAAGATATTGCTCTATGCGTGTTTTTGTCAGATACTCATTATTTTATCGTTAACTATATTGTTACTTTCTTATGATAAAATCGCCTATTGATTTATCAAGAAAGTACTGAAACATGCATCTTTTATAAAGTATTATTTTTAATTGTATAAAAATTACATATTTAACCCTGTTACTATTTAATATATTAGGTATATACTTCATTATTTATGTAATTTCTCGCATATCGTCCTATTTTAAATATACTGTATATAGTATTTATACTATATACAGTATACTATACTTTTTTACTCAAATTACAAGTAACATAATATGTCAAGAAAATTGAATGAAATAAAAGATGGCAAGAAATTATCATATCGATCAGGATGAAGTATAACTTATATTTCTGTTATCAAAATTACATATGTATAATATATACTAAACTTTATGCTTATCGGTTTATTAATTACCCATTTTCGAAACTACCAAAAACTTGCCAGATAAAACTACCAAATGATTTTAGTATAATATTCAAAGTCTTAAACGCGATACCACTAAGAAGATAAATCTTCAGTCAATATTTTAGCATTTTGCACGTGGAAAAACAGTGACGCAAATATCGAGCATACATAAACTACGTACTCGACGTTCCATTTCGTAAATTGATATTTTTAGACTTGCGAAGCTAAAAAATTTTACCATCATATTTTTGTCATAATATTCTTGCTATTTATACTTCTGCATAATTGGCTACACGCCTAAGGCCCGTGCGATGCGTTGTGTAATAAATAGGTATATGTACTTTGTAGTTTGGATTGTATGTTGTTGGGTTAGATGAACGGAAATAAATTTTATTTAAAACAGAAAGAATTTTTGTAGATAGAACTGAATTTTAGTTTACCTAATATTAGTATTTCGATACTAATATAATTGATACTCTTTCAAAGAACCGATAGGTACCTACGTAAATAGTTTTGGCGGCTCTGAAACTTGTATGGTCTTGACAGATGAGGGGTTTGCTATAAAAAAATCTATAATATAGTGGACATTATTACAATTACCAAGTGCTAGCCTAGCCTAGAATTAATTCCAAATTTTCGCACACATTTGAGGTTGGCATGCTATGTATTTTCCTTAATTAAATGCTCCTCTATTTTAGCATATGTATGTCCTCTGTCACATTACAAATGTGTACCTACGTTATATGTTGCACAATCTGATAAATCTTGATAATATCGCCAGTTCCCCTCTGAGAGATTTGAGCCCAGCTATAGGATGTTTGTGGACTAATTTTACATCAGAATCTTCCTAAGCCGCCGTTTGTGCTAGAAAATGAGATTAGAACATTATTAAATGGATAGTTCGAAAACCAGGAATTTGAAGAGATACTACTGTGATGTGAAAGCACTGACTATAAATGTAAATTTGTATATTTTAGGGGAAAAAAACACTTTACCGTAATTTTTATAGAAATCTGTTAGGAGTGTCGTATAAGCGTGCGAGCGACCGATCGAGAACTGGGTCCGGTTTACTGAGGCCAGAAAGGAGGCATGAGCACTGTTCCGACCGCTTCTTCTTACCTTGCGGCTAAGCCCGAGGTACCCGGAGAGGTCCAGCTCCAGCTTTTAAAACGCTAAGATAAATATTTTTTTACAACTTGGAAGACTTGAATTTAAAAAAAAATGGCTCCACAATTGATAAACATAAAAAGGCGTGAGTCGGACTGTATGCAAAAATCAAAAATCGACAAATCAAAAAATTTTATCAAACCTTTTTGTAGAGCGTTCAATTCTCTATAAAGATTGGAACAGTGATTTATCAGTCAACCAGTCGTTTGAACGGTACAAAAATCAGAAGAAGCAAAAAAAATGTTTCCTGTGTTATTCTTATGGGAATTAAAAAAATGATATGAGGACAATCTTAATATTAATGGCTCATCTTTTCACATAAATTTTTTACACCCAAAAGAAACTTTTGAGCCTGTTTGGAAAAAAAATTTTTTTTTTTTTTGATCACCCTAATATATATATATATATATATATATTGCCTTCACTCGGTCTGCGGTCAATATGCCAAAATATACTGAGATATTAAATGTCGACATATTTTTGTGATGTCATAGAAATATATATTATAGCTGCGTGTGCGGTCACTCGAAAATTTATATGGAAAATATACCTTGCCGTCTGTGACGGGCTTAAAGATATCGAGTAACAAACATATCGACAAACAAATATACTTACAGTCGAACTGAGAACCTCCTCATTTTGGAAGGCTGTTGAAAATATAAGTAAGATACAAATGAAGGTCTTAAAATAAATCGACTTTAATTTTATCTAGCCCAAGTAAACTAATTATATTACCTATACAAGTGAACTACCGATACTATTTATGTCTTGTGATTTCAAACAAATGTCATTTACATGAAAACTAATATACTAAGCGATACCTAATCATAAATAATGGGCAAATTTTGTGTTTTGTGTGTGTCTGTATGAAAGTTTTTCGTGAATAATCTCACAGTCGATAATTAAAAACATCAATTTTAACTTCAATTTTCATGTATATAGGTATGTAATTGTTGATATACTGCAAGGCTATAAAGATTTGAATACCTATAAAATAGATCAAGGAACAAAGTGATACGCACATCTAGTATAAAATAAACAAAAAACTTGTCATGCAAAGTATTTGTGCCTCTCGAACCTTCTGTGTCTCTGTTCTAAGTATCATTCTTACAAAGACATTTTTGGAATAAAACTGGCTTAGCTTTTATTAAGAATGTTCGCTATTTACATTTACACCAGAAAGACATTTTACGGGTATATTTTTATCAATCTTAGATTCCTATATATCCTTATAGTTGATACCGAAAAGTAAAAAATACGCCATATACCGAAAATTATTTCCCTTATTATTATTATCTTGGGAATAACTATAACCAGATATGCAGATATTACATTTGGTACTTTTATTATATTAAGTCGCACCTACAGGGTGGAAACTTTCAGTGGGGCAGCAAGGGGAAATACCCTAACCATTGCAGTTAGACGAAAATGGTTTTAGGAAACTATTCATAATTTCTCGTGAAAGTTTGATCCTCTTTTACAGATTTAAAAAATATTTTTATGTATTAATAGTTTTGTTAGCACGGCCTTGGATTTGGAATAATATAAGTACAATGAAATAATTAGCGAAAACGCTTCAAAACGCTAAAGCCTACCACTGACTAAAGCCACTCCAAAACTATAAAACTTAAGTTCAAAGTTGGATTGATTTATTAAGTCGGAATTTGGCTTCGCCATCTCAGGGGAGGGGTCTGTATACTCTCCACCCTCGCCGAGGCAGATTGACGGATCCTACATATTAATAGTTGCATATTATCACCATATATTATATATGTATATAACTTATGTGTATATATGTATATATAGTATAGTTATATATTTATTACTAAAATTGAAGTAATCGTACAATAATTATGTATACCACCATCGCCACTTCTAATCGGATTATTCTTGCCACGGGTTGTCTGGAAGAGATCGCTTTTTAGCGATAAGACCACCATTTGTACCCTACTATAATAATACTAGTTCGTAAGTTTTTCTGTAATGGTGTACAATAAAGTGTTATCTATCTATAATCTCAATGACGTTTCCTTACGACTGTTTTCTTCGCTTTTACGTTAGAAATGGTAAATGTAAAAACATGTTCATTCTATCCTAAACAACGATAAGCGATGCAAATGCCTTCCGCCAGGAATCGCACTCATTTAAATGAAATGTACTTAATTGCTTTGACCACTGTAACATGACAACATTAACGGCTTGGAATGAAATATTCTACCAAACTAATCATACCTATAACACAATGAATATATAATCTTTAAAAAAACAGGTTTGTTTTCCTTACACAGTAAAAGTTTGTCTATGAAAGTGATAAATATTGTTACGACCTAGGTACCGACAAAGACAAATTCACACCTGTTACCTGTAGAAACACATTTTATTACCTTTTCGGCATTTGGACTTATTTTGTTTACTTTGTGTTTAAAAATTGTGATTAGAAAAACTGACCATTGGGTATTGTAATCTTTTATGGCAGTCATTATAAATGTATGATTGTAGGAAATTCGGTCCACGCGGCGAGCAGACATATTGCATCCGTGCAGTATAAAGCACTGCCTCGATGATGGACGAGGCAGTCGAGCGCTAATCACATGCGAAACAAGATGTGTGTACATTCGGTAATCTATTTAGTGATGGACTTTACGCGTGTTATTGTATTGTGCATTACGTTTGCACTGGTTGTGTCCAGTTATTTTTGTCCCAAGCTAGACGTGTTTGTATAGTTCTAATAAACTCTATAATAATTCCAACGGCATTTTAATTCGAGTCCTGCAACTGGTAACAATATATTTAAAACCAAAGAGTTTATATCAAGAGGTATATCCTTAAAAATCTAACATAAACGTAATCTAACATATCGTTAAAAATATAACATAAACGTAATAACGCGAGCAGGTATTGAGTGTTATTGAGTACTCAGACTGTTGTATAAATGGGGATTGTTCACAAAAAAATACCCTCTAATTTTATATTTTTATTACGTAAAATAGGGTATTTTAAGACACTAATTTGAATATTTTTGTATTTTAAGAGGTAGTTTTTTTATAATTCGAGTTTAAAATTATTTCTCCGATGACGTCATAAAGTACAAGTTTACATTGGTTTGTTTGCCTAGAAAACAAAAATAATAAAAGTAAGTTTTATCTATATATAATCATATTAATCTGTGCTACTACTTAAATGTCACTGTCTCACACTCTCATTACGTATCGTGATCATTTTAGTGTTTTTTGTCGCTAGGCTTATCATTTTTCGTGTTCAACCATTATTATTTTCAATAGTTATCGTTTAATTTTTTAAAGTGGTCTTTAGGGAAAATCCATGTTACAGAACTTAAATCAAATAATGTACAGCTAGAATGTTTTTTACATCTGAAACAGGCAAACAGGCAGACGGCCCACCTGATTGGATTTAGTAAGGTCAAATAAAGGTCAAACATATTTCTTACAAAATACAAGAAGATCGTACGTTTTTTGGAATTTTAACTAGACAGAAATGATTAGGGACACTATTCCTCGAAATGGTTTTTGAAATAGCTAGATTGAAAAAAAGGGAACAATCCCAATTGAACATAGATTATGGAAATTACATTAAGTGACAAATTCAAGTATACCGTTCTCGTGAGTGTAATATATTTTGTTAGTAATCCATAGATAATGTTATGTTACTCGAGCTTATAGGTAATTTGCAAGGAAAATTTCATAAATCAGTGGCTTAATCTCGCGATAAATGTTAATTATGTCATTTTAGGATTCCGTTTCCATTGGGGCAAACCTAAAAGTTTTATACGATTGTTATGTTCGTCTGTCTATCTGTTACAGTCATTTTTTTAAACAAAGTACTGAATATGAATAAAAATTGGCAAGAAAATTAAATGAAATATACTGCTAGTGAAGGGAGACCCCGAAAATTAGTGTTGGTCCTCAACAAACTCAATTTTTATTCAATGTATTTAAGACATATTTAGACGGTATCATTAGTTACATTCTAACAAATCATAATAATGTAGATACATAGATAATGATGTTCTATAATAACCTAACACCTAACCTAATATGTGGGAAGGTGTTACCTTTAAAAGACGCAAACATGATTCAAAGATGCAATGGAAAATTCTAAAGAAATTAGAGGCGATAAAGATTCATTTTTTTAAACAAGATGACTGTTGAGAAATTTTTGAAGTATAGTATTTATGGGTTTTTTTTAAATAATATGCACATTAGGTCAGAAAAATGCCTTAGTGGTGCATGCGTTCCGGTCAGGATCGATCCCGCGCCCTTGTTATCACTTTAGCTGTTACCATCTCTAACCATACCATACCATATACATTTACTTAAAAAAGGTATATGCATTGGTCACAAATTCAGTACTAATATCGTACCTAGCACTAAAATATACGAACACAGCTTGTAGTTTATTATTCATGTAGACCAATCGTGTAATAAATACATGTGGAAATTAAATTAAAGCAGTCGTTAATATCTAACGAACCTGTGGGTTGAAATTTGTTAAGCACCAATGAACAATTGCAGACATGCAGGTGAACCGTATGTTGCAAATTGCACCGATGATAGGCATACCAAGGGGGGGATGGGATGTAGGGGAGTTTATATATTGATCTTCGCTCGTCGCGCCGCGCTTTGACCGATCGTGAACCCCACGACCGCCCTTGGTAGCTTAGCTTCACTACATTCGCTATCGGCGATTGTACTTCCATATAATTTTATATGTTATGTTATGTGGAGCCTCGATACGATAAGTATTACTAGTTTAACTTCTGGATAATTATAAATCTGATGATAAAAGATGTTATAAAAGATGTTAGCCGACGTCAAGACGTCACAAAATAATCATATCGTAACAACAGAAATAAAAGAATGAATATCTGTAGCTATTCTACTGGATAATTTTATAGTAACATATTTGCATAATTATTATACTGATATGATATAAAGATTGGCCCCAACTTGGCACGGTGTCTACCAACCCCCTCATTATACTCACCCCTTGCCTCATAACTATAACATAATTATTTAAAAGTCTTTATATCATCATAAATATACAAAAACTACAATACAATAAAGTAAATACATTAAGAGTTACATAAATTCATCACTACTCAGTTTACAGAAGAACTATGAATACCTAGGTACTATAAAATTCTTAGTGTGATTGTAGTAAATTAGTAATACAGTTTTCGGTTGTTTTTGTATAAATATTGCAGGCATTTTGATTAATTTCAGTTTATGAAGTATATTAAAAAAAGGAATATTAATAGTACATAGAATGGGAATTGGATACCTGATATATTAACATCCAAATGGAGATACCTTATTAAAACTTATCCCAATATGTTTTGGTAACTTCGAATGAGTTCATGTACATGCAACTTTACTCTCATCTCGTTGTTGTATCTATAGGTGAATATATTAGGTACCTAAGGATGTATTATGGACGAAGTCGCCGCGAGTGAGAAAAGTCGGGAGACTCGATTTCACATTCTATTCGTACTGAAGTAGCGGAGTTGCGTTCGGGTACTCGCTAGAGGCAGTCGTATAAAAAGCCATTTTCTAATTATATATACTTCAAATTACTTATTAATTTGTTAGTAACTAATAGCTACTGTAAAATATTTTTAGAATCTGGCAATATTCTATGAATGTCAAATAAAATTGTCATTAGCTCTTCTTAAAATTGTGAATAGGCTCGAGCACTTTGTAAAGGGTTTCTAAACATTTTAGCGCTAAATTATTAGAATTAAAAGTCCATAAAAATGGAAAACGAATTGAACAAACCTTATAAAATTTGTGATGTGAACAGAGAGAAAAAGAAAGGTGTTGTAGCACTGTCTCTCGAAGATTTGCTACTTAAAGTGCCAGAAAAACTTGGCTTACCGGCAGAAAATCTTACTGTTGTGTTGGAGTCTGATGGAACGGAAGTGGATGATGAAGAATACTTCTCCACTTTAGATCCAGATACTTCCTTAATGATTTTGCACGGTAATGAAAGATGGGCACCAAATATGCCGAAGTGTCAAGTTTCTTTGGATCAAACTGACGATGTGCATCTGGGAGACAAGTGCCAAGTGGCAAGTTTAGTTGGCCGCCTGCAACATAACTTGTGTCACATTTCATTACTTGGTGGTCAAGATCTAGAGCTCCTCTCAGACATGGATCCCGATAGCCTGGCTGACATTGTTACAGATAGGGATAACAGAATTATTTTGGAACACATCAAAGAAGCTTCTGGAAGGTGAGATATAGTTTTAAAATGTATTATGACTAAATATTTTATTATTTACTAAGTGTTTTCTATATTTATACTTTTACAAACTATAATCATTGTATTTTATAATGTTTCAGAATCTTATTGGAAAAACGGCAAGCACAAGATGCTATGGAACTATTGAAATTGTATCATCAGAGTGTATCAAATGGGACTGAGGATGTGTCTCCACCAAAGCAAGAGCGTGTCTAGGCATCCCTTAAAAAATATCAATGGTAATCTATTAATATAACCCTCAATTTATTTTTAAGGGATGGTTCATCTCAAAAGTTTACAATTTGAATTAATATACGACTAACACCTTCTTTATGAGAAAAAAAATGCCATTAATAGACAACAGTAAGGTAATTTTGAATATGCTCTTTAACTAATACACCAAATTCATGGCCTTATTTTACTATCATTTTTGTCAATAGCATTGTAGAGTGTAATTTGTAAAGTGTGTATAATCTAAGTCAGTATAACCAATTCTGTTAAAGTATACTTTTGTTTTTGAATAAGTTGAAAAGTTATTTTTAATCTGATTGATATATACTCATTACTGTTAGAAATTAAAAGCTAATCTTATGAATGTGAGCTAAACTTGAAAATTATTGATAAAAAAATGTAGTTAAGCTATACTTAGTAATTTTATGTAAATAATAAGTAGTTTAAATAATTTAGTTGTATGTGTCTTTATTAAGTACTTTTGTTTCTGCAACAGCTTTAAATTATAATTCCAATACAGTCTATTCAAATAGATAATTATGTCATCCATAGATTTAAATATACATATGTTGTTTTAATAACACCAAGAATGAGGATATATGTAAATGTGACAATAGATATGCTAATGTATAAGCATGTATGGCCTTCTGATGTATCTGTCATTTAGTTTGCATTTTGTAAACTTTTGAGAGAAAAAAATTGCCACAAGGTTGATAATCAACATCAATTTAAAAGACTGATAGTTGGTAATCAAATTTTTTTTATATAGTTTTATCCCTAGAGTAAGAATTATTGATTTAATTCCAAATTTGCTCAAACATTTTACAAATATTTGGTAAGTTCTATTGTTTTATTCCACTGCCATATGAAATATAAGGAGGATACTCATCAAATTCTTGGTAAATAGGTGTATGTGAGGAATGTTAAAACTATAGATAGATGTATTGGTCAATATTGTTTTCTTTTTTGTAATCAACTTTATAAGTCAGAATTAGAATTCTGGGAAAGTTTGGAATGTATTTTCGATAGGAAATTTAAGGTGGAAATAGGTATAGCAAGGTGAGAGATATTTTTTAAATTGTAAGAATGTTTTACACTCTTTTTATTTGCAACCTTTTCTGGGTAAGCAGTAAATATTACCTGTATACGACAAACCTGTGGGAAAATGCCATTATATTAGTAATTTCCATTTTATTTCTTCTATGCATTTAATTACATATAAATTATTATTGCTGTGCTTTAAGAACTTACATGAATCACTGTATTGTATTAGATATATGTACATTACATATTATGATAGTAATAGTGCACTACTCATATTTTAAATTATTATTGTAGCCGGATTACGTAAAAATAAGTAGTTGCTCAACTTTAACTGCACTTTTATAATTACATTAAAATTATACTTCATATGGTCAAATTTTTATTATATTTATTTTTCTAATTGGATGTTGTTATGCCAAAAAGGATGCAACCCACAAAATGTTAACTTTGAATTATTAAAGATTTAGCTGTATTTCTGCATTGACATACTTGTTTGTCTACAGGTTCTTAGGAAATTATAAGCATAAATATATCATTTTTTATACAAATAAGTTCAACTGAATCAACACAGAAATACAGCTAAAACTTTAATAATTCAAAAGTACCATTTTGTGGGTTGGATCCTTTTTGTATAACTACATCCAATTGTGCTTTTTTTGAATGTTTGTAAGTTAGTTTTGCATCTGTTATAGTGATATTATATCGTAGAAAAATACCAACTTCATTATGCAACTCATTAAGTAAGGCCCCCCATTTATAAAATTTATCATTATTAACCCTATGAATAACTAACCGATGGAATTGTTGAAGTTGAATGAATCCCAAATAGTGGAATTGATGACATAATTGTTTTACCAGGCACAAATAAAGCATTCATGTAATTGATTGGTATTTTATTTATAGTCACATTAATAAAAAAATCATTAAAGACACAGTTACAGAAGTTAAACAGGAGTAATTTATGATATACATATTGAAATTAGGGTACAACTAGTGTTACATACAGAGCACTGAATCTACCAAAAGAATCTTTACATTTTACATTTATGATTAGTTCTGAAAACTGATAAACCATTAAATGCTTATACAAAAATAAGCACTTAAAGAACAGTGCAGGAACTCTTTTCACGGAAAGGATTTACTTTTTGACTCGAGAAACCAACAAGAAGGCAATCTTCTTGTTCATGTTCATTTATATACTTGACAATATCCGCGACCGCCGCGGAAACTGGAATCCGCTTTATTGCTGCTTCTCTTCTGAGTTGTTCAGTAACAGCGCGCTGCAGCTGTAATGTTGATACCATCATATCCATAACGGCGGTGTCTGATAGGCCTATCTTGAACGCAAAATTAAACACTTTGAGAAGGATGAAACAGGGCGTAGCCAACACCTCAGCTAACAGTTACCTGAAGAATAACAAAACATCCTTTAAGCCTTGTTAAACGTAAATATAGCCAAAATACTTCGACTAATACACACCACAGTTTTCAAATTCGATATTAAATACAGGCGATTCGCCAAATACTAAAAAATGCAAATAATTAAGTGGTAAACTTTGACTAATTCTTTATTTCACATATATGACATATATCTGGAATTTGATAGAAATGACACTGACAGTACTGACACTGCCTGACAGTAACAACTAGGCTTCGCTTCACACAAGACGCACCGAACGACCGCGATTTTTTCCGTTCTACTTTCTTATTTAAGTAGAGTTCGCCACAAAGGCAGGCAAAGGAATCTTAGTCCATACAGCCAAGTCTGATGTATAAATCTTTGTATAGTAGCGCAGTTGTATTGTAGGTAGCGATGAGCGTTTTCGTTAAATTTTGTCATCCGATGCGCATCGTTAATTGTAAACCGCATCCGATGCCGGCATCGTTATTTCTGGCACCGATGCGATTTGCCAAAATTAGTTGCCGGCTAAAGTATCTGCAACTATGCGTTTAACATTTGATGCCTGTTGTTATGTAAATTATTTCGACACGATATTCAAAATTACGACTTCTACTGGTATATTGTTTTACAAGTGTGGAGGTTAAAAAATAAACATAAGTTAATTCATATTTATTTTTAACAAAATAATAAATTAACTTTCCAAAAATATTCCTAAAAATAAACTAAATTATAAACAGATTAATTGATATAAAGAATGTAGCAAATCGCTGCCAGAGGGAAGCGCGCCCAGAAGGCTGGCTGCATTGCCACGCTGTATGGCAATGCTGATTCGTTGCGCGAAATACGAACCAGCCTTCTGATCATGGGTGAACTTAGTCACTGGAAGATGAGATGCCGCCAGAGTGTCAACGCATGTCGCGTCCCACACAAGCGGCCTTCCCATCTTCCAAGGAATAAGTGACATCCCATCCGGTCTCTTGCCATCGTCGCGCACCAGGCCATTCGGTTCTAGAATGGCTGGTACGCCAACGCTGACAAGAGCTCGGCGGATGATGTCATTGAGGCTGGCATGGCGAGATCTTCGGCCAACACTATGTAGACATGATAGTCCGTGGTGTCCATATGAATCCACCATAGTTCCGCACTGGCAGCGGTGTGGTACACAACATGGAGCCCCCAAGCGAAGGCTCGCAGCTAACCGGAAAGCAGAGTTGTCCAACACTGTACCTGTATTAAATGAGGGGTGTGCCTGCAACCACTGTCCAGACTCCTACTAGCGACGGCTAAAAGCCGAGCGCGCTCTGTCGAACTGGAACACGTTTGAAGGAGATTTTCCCGTGCCAGTTCGCAGATCGGCTCGTCCCAAGCCCGCTGTGAAGTCAGCGCAGTGGGCTGGTCAGAATTAGGGCAAGCCATTGACCAGGCTTTTTTGGCATCTGTCAAATATGAAATTTCAACATTCTGAGTTTTTTCTAGAATTTTTAATACTAAATCGCTTGTACTGTGAACAGATGACAAAAAAGCCGGCAAAGCGATACTGGAAATTTTGCGGACGCCGAGGCCTCCAAGTCTCACTGGAAGCGAGCCATGTTCGATCATCCATATCCAAATTTAAAATGGATGTGAGCGTATCCTTCACGATGCTATCCAACATCTTCAGAAGAGAGGTTTCTTTAAAGAGTGGGCTGCATCGGAGGGCATACGTAAATTTAAGTACGAAAAGACAGTATCGGATGATAGTGAAAGCCATGTGGGTATTAATTTTGAGCAAGCGATCCGAACTATTACGAAAATTTTGAATATTCTCTTCGACGAAATCGGGTATCGACTCTTCGAAGATCGGGGCACCTAGGAGGCGAAGTGAAGACTTATTGATTATTCTGATTTCTGGGGTTAATAATTTTATTTGTGATAGTATTTCAGTTTTATGATCTGCATTATTTATAAATATTTCACATTTATTAAAATTTATGTCTAAACCTATGGTTTTGAGTTCTGTTTTTAAATTAATTAAGTCTTCCAAAACCGTGTTTACTTCGCCTCCTAAAGTGCCATCATCCAGATACCAGACGTTAAATTTGGATTTTAGACGTGTAATGATCGGATGAATTGCCAAACTAAAAATGGCCGGCCCTAAGGGGTCACCTTGCTGACATCCTGTTTGTGAGTATAATAGACTATCCTGAAATATCAATTTTGAATTTTGATTGTAACATTGCCAGAGGAAGTGGTAACAATCTGGAATTTGGTCTTTAATTTGTGCCAACAAGGCGGACCGATCAATTGAGTTAAAGGCGTTCTTGACATCCACCTTCAGCACCAAGTCTCCGCCGTTGTGATGGAGGAAAGACCGAAGAGCGTGAACAGTGGCTTCGCAGCCCCCCCGCGAACCAAATCCGAGTTGATTAGGCTGGAAGTATGTTTTTAACGTTTCAACTTTCTTTCTGCAACAGCATTTGGCAGCGAGGCGGCGGTAAACCGTGCCCACAGCTATGGGCCTTATTCCCCCATCTTTCTTTTTCAAGGCACACAGATTGGCACCATAAAGAATACCAATGATCTCGTTCGGTACCTTACCGGCAAGCATAAAGTTAATTAATGCCGTCAAGTCCCTCAAGAGCGACTCGCCAGCTTCACCACAGCCTCCAGCTGTTAAATCTTTGAGATGTTGGGGCGTCAGACTATCGAGACCCCCGGCAGAGCCTCCATAGAAAGACCCGACGGCATTCCTGACATCTTCCATGGTGACAGTCAATGTGCTCTCGAAATTCGGTGTAACAAAATTGGAGTTTACATTAAGAAAAACCAAATTTTCTAATTTGGTACTTGTAAGACGAGTTCTTCGTTCATTAAAAATATACCTGGCTTTGGAGAGTATCCGTTCGCATGACACAGATGTGATAACATGATGTTGTGATAACATTGCACCTGGAGCGGTATATTTCTGCCAGCGTCGGGTATATTTCGGAATGACAAAGCCACCATTCCGTGGGATCGTTAAAAAATAGATGAGATACTTTAAAAAATAAGTAAGTTACTATATTATAATAAAAATTTCTAACACTTACGAACGCTTCTATTATTGTATTATGTTAATTTACGTTGGTTGTTTGCCTCGCACAACCACGGATCGTATCGAGAGCACCCGAGAGTGAGCGAGCGATACGTCGAGTCTTCGGTTTGTCATTGCCGCGTTTTCCGTGACGTGATCAACGGTGCCTCTCGCTCGCTCGCATTCGGTGAAGTTCGCATCGGATATTGCGGGCATCCGTTTTTCAATATCTCGGCATCGGATGCCGGCATCGTCTACTGGCATCGTTGCCCAAAAACGTTTTTACGAAAACGACCACCTCTAATTGTAGGCTACAACCGACGCCATTCAAAGGAGTTCTTGTGAAAACTCAAAAGGCCACATTTGACTATACAGTTCACATTTCTCACAAAAATACATAATTATTACATACTCAAAAACTATCAATATCCTACAACAATTGTTCATTTTAGAGTATTTTTACACATTTTTAGAAAATAAAACTGCACTGCATAACGTCCCTTTTCAGTTCCCGCCAAAAACTCCTTGGTTTCTTAATGTTTGACGGCAATTAGCTAGCCGCAGAGTTGCTAGATACCATACTGTTGCTATTTTGTAAACAATGTGAATTGGCTGGCTTCAAGAACGATACACTACATCTCTATTTCTTTCGACAGTTTCGTCTTGAACATTTTCGGTAATCAGCAAAACAGGTAAACATTACTTATTTAAAGAAGTATTTTATCTATCTTTAACATAATTGACTATTTGTAGATCATTAAATAAATGAAGTCAACTCGAACTTCATGCTTTAACGATTCATTTCAGTTACAAAATTAAAATACTTAGAAAATGGACGGCGATGGAGTGGACACTTCAAATTCTAAATCTTTTTCAGGAATACCTGAAGCAATATTCGTTGTAAGTTAAATAATTTTAATGTTATTTAGTACTTAAATTATTATATTTACTACTGTAACCACTTCCTTTCCTATAAATTTATTTTTTATCAATAGGTTATATTTTCATATGCACCTGTGATATTTTCTTCGTAAATATTAGTATAAAATACAATTGTATCCATAATATTTTTAAATTTGTTCTTTAACCTTCATAATTAAAGAGTTTTTTAGTTAATTTACTAAACTATTGTTTTTGGTTTTAATAATATCACAGATTTACAGTTATTAACATTTAGTCACCTTTGTTAAAGGATAATGTGGACGAATATATGAAATTACCTGACAATTCAGAAGGAGTCGATTCTGTATTGAAGAAATTAGATGAAAGCCATCGCAAGTATAAGTTTATGGAATACACATTGGCCACAAAGAGGCGACGTCTACGACAGCAAATTCCAGATTTAGCTAGGTCTCTGGACATGATAGAAAAATTGAAAATTCAACAACATGAAATGGAAACTCAATTTTTACTTAGTGATCAAGTTTTTGTTAAGGTCAGGAGTTTTCTGCTTGTTGCCTAATACCATATTTTTTAATAGCTTTCCTCTTACTCTTGTCAGGGCAGTGATCTTTTTCTTTTTATTATCATTTTTAGGAACAATAATGGGGGTATAAACTCACATTTTTAATTACAATTTGTTACTTATTCTTATTTCTATCTTATACCTGTTACTTATATATTTTTATGATTTACTTATTTTATTATTTATATATTTTATCTACTCTCCTAGTAATATTTAGGAAACATTAGGAATCATTATCTTGATCCTGTGATTAATATCATCATCATCATATTGTTCTCATGTGGCTAGAGTGAGAGTTTTGGTAGCTCACATTTCCCTCCCCTTGTCGTATGCCCTATCCTATCCCATCTATCTAGCTCTCCTATTCTATCTCCTATCCTAGGGAATCCACTCCCTCTATCTTTATCAGTGTATCTCATCACCCCTTTCCCATACTGACATGTGTTAGTGTTGCCCCTAGTATTACAAAATACTATAGGTGACTCTAACCACCCTCCATAATGTAAACTTGGGGGGCCTATACCAGTGCAGTAGCAGTAGACTGCAACTGGCTGATAATGATATTGGAATAAACGTGATTGCAATGGTAACAACTCCTTACCAGTTCCCTCCAGTTGCATCTACTATTGTTTTCTGTGTGTATTCTGCTCATACACTGTGACTTGTAACAATGGAAATGATGTAGTAAATGTTTTTTTTTTTCAGGCAAATATACCACCAACAAAAACTGTATATTTATGGCTGGGAGCAAATGTTATGCTGGAATATTCTTTGGAAGATGCAGAAAAATTGCTAACCTCAAATATGGCAATGGCAAACAAAAATTTAGCATGTGTAGAACATGATTTAGACTTTTTAAGGTAATAAAATAAAAATATATAGCTTTCATTAAATCTTTATTTAAAGAGATCTTAATTGAACAATAAAGTACTCCATACAGCTTTGTTTCTATAAATGTTAAGTTCACACTGTGTGCAAACAAGCCCACTCATAGGATTAATTATCCTATGTTCATCAACAAAATCCAAAGTAAACATGTTGTAAATTTCATCGTAAACACTTCATTATGTTTTCCATATGTATACTTTAAGTAAGCTCTACAGAAACTGACCTATTTCCTAAGATAACAGTTTCGAAAAATACATCCCTTACTTTACAAAAAAATCAATATCTCAAGAATGACTGGTTTTTCTTTTTTCAGAGATCAGTGTACAACTACTGAAGTCAATATGGCTCGAGTTTACAACTGGGATGTAAAAAGACGTCAAGCAGCAAAAGTTTCCAGTTAATTAAATAAATATTAATTATTAAGTATATATAATATATATACTACATAATGCTTGATATTTTATACCAATTTGCTTTTGTTAATATTTAAAAGCTTGAGAGTAATTTTGTTTGATTACTAGCACACAAAAATAAAAAATTAAGTTATATATTATGTTTTTCAAATTACATACAAATTTCTCTCATGATAATGTGTTCTTTGCAAAAATTAAAATAAATGTGGTAGATTATTTCTTTTTGTTATTGAGTTTATCAATTATTGTATTTTGATTGAATTGACAAAAAGCTGGTTGAATTGTATTTTCAGTTTATTTATGGTTTCTGCTATTCTGGGAACTTTATTGTTTTTAATTCCAAATATAAATGAAGTCTGTAACTACCTTTTAAAAAATACAGTTTTTACATATTATTATTTTACGATCAAGAACTGTTTTGGTAAAAACCACAAACTATGGATACTACGTAAAAACGGAATCCTAATCTCGTAAGAGTACTAGGTTACTAGTGTTCTGTGATCTTAATGAAATTACTGTGATGAGAAAGTTGGGCAGGTCGATTTCGTTAAAAAAATAATTCTGAAATAGCTACAGTAAACCACTAGCTGACCCGGCAATCTTCGTAAAAACAAAATCACCATAATCGGTTCAGGTGATTAGGGGGACGGACGTTCCTTCATGCCATGTTTCCGGATTATAGAATGAGCTCCCTCCAGCGGTTTTCCCAGAGCGCTACAATATGGGGCTCTTCAAAAAGGGCGTGAACAGATACCTAAAGTCTCAACGAGGTAGGCAACGCATCGGCTCCCCTTGGGTTGCAGATGTCCATGGGCGACGGTAGCCACCTATCACCAGGTGGTCCGTTTGCCTACTAGCAAACATAAAAAAAGGATTCTGGAACCTGTTCTCAACGCCACCTACCGGTTCTAATTGCGAACCTAAACCATCTCTGGACAGAAAATTTCATCAAAATCGGTTGTCAAGTTTTTGTATTTTTTTATTTCGTGGCTGTTCTTAAGTTATGTAAAATTACAACGAAATGTGTCAGATTTATATATATGTAATCTATGGGAAACCTATTATTCTTACTATTTACGCGTAGCATCGAGCATTGTCCAGAAACATATTTATGACTCGTCAAGTGACATTTTTACTCTCAACTTCAACTCGCTGGACTGCGGCAAGAGGAACGCGACATCTGTGTCAGGGTCGTCACGTCGCATTGGGTTTCTATAATGTTACCGGTCGTAGAAAATAGAAAATTTTGATTTGACTATACATCTATCTAGCTAGCTTGTCGAAGTATCGAGTCGCATAGCCTGATATTAATATGATTCCAACGATAATTTCACTGGCTCAATACATAACCCTGTCAAAACCATATTATGGGCGATGATGATGTCAAGCTGTCATTGAAGTTTCTCATCTGTCACTTAGTCATTTCATATAGTCAGAATTCAAAAGTCATTTCAACAACTTACAACACAGCAATTATTCACAAACAGGGTGTCCAGATTTGGGGCTTGGTCCCCACTTTGGCGTTTTGCCGTTGCTGTATTTTTGAAGAAATAATTTCTTATTAAATTTTAGAGAACAGTGTTTGGCATCCCGTATTGTATAAGTAACAGATACATTTATCTCGACCTCGGCTTAAAACAGTTCGGCAGGAAATAGCTCAAAACAGTCTGAAATACCAAGATATCACAGCAGCTTGGGCCAAGTGGCATGAGGTAACAGGTGTCATTTGTGACCCCAAA
This sequence comes from Dendrolimus punctatus, assembly GCA_012273795.1. NCBI lineage: Eukaryota > Metazoa > Arthropoda > Insecta > Lepidoptera > Lasiocampidae > Dendrolimus > Dendrolimus punctatus. The sequence continues at coordinate 9,422,671 of CM022527.1, forward strand.
ATGCCGGTCAAATTAAAAGGGCAGGTCTATAAATCCATCATTAGACCTGTCCTTTTGTATGGCAGTGAAGCGTGGCCAGTACTTGAGCGACACAAGCAAGAGCTGCGTGTCACGGAGATGAATATGCTGCGATGGATGTGTGGAGTGACGCGGAAAGACCGGGTCAGGAACTCCCGCATCCGCGGCAGTCTTCATGTCCGTGACATAGCAGACAAACTGCAAGAGTGTCGCTTACGCTGGTACGGCCACGTTTTACGCAGACCGGCTAATTACGTGGGGAACAAATGTCTAGCCATGCCGCCTCCGCCAGGTCCCGGTCGAAGGGGAAGGCCCAAGAAATGCTGGCTTGACGTCGTGAAGGATGACATGCGTGCCAATGGTCTCAAAACGGGGGATGCTGAAGACCGCGCGAAGTGGAGTAGGAAAAGTAGGAAAGCGGACCCTGGGCGTCGGAGTGAACGCTCCGAACGCAACCGGGATTTAACGCTCGGATGATGATGATGAGTCTGAAATACCAGGAAAAACTGACAGTCCATGTAAACATACTAGCACACACTCTGAGTGGAGAAGGCGCTCTTCAGCATACCCGGTTAAAAAGAAGTGATATACCGAGCCTACATAAAAGATTTACCACCTGACATCCAGAGAGTCGTGTGAAAACAATTTTCATGCAAGTACGGCTCTCGAGGAAAACATAAACTGAGAAATCAGACAGGGAATGGTTTATTGTTGGAAAACAGATTGCCATGAAGCAGAAATGTAAAAAATAATAATTGAGGACTACAAAGTCAAAGTTTATTTATTTCTTAAACATGAGTATTTACATATTAGATTATGCATGATAGTAAAAATAAACGTGCGTCATGTTTGGCCAGTTAGGCATAGAAAAATTAGAATAACGACAATTTCAGCAATAGGGAAATTGGGGTAGTATTTTATTCCTCTACCCTATAAATATTCGAAATAGGTTAAAATTGCTAGTAAAATTAAATTCATACATTTCTGTGTAAAATAATTGTAATGGTATTGATTACATGTCACTTTTATGGACTTCAAAAAAAGGAGGCTATTTCTAGATTTCTTCGTCAGTTGTGAACTGATTTAAAAAAATGTCTTAAACGAATGAGTGTACTCTCTAATTAGTCCCATTATCACCATGTCAGGATCTTATGAGTGGATCCCAAAGAAGTTGACATTAAGTTATTCTTATTAAAGAACGCCATGTGCCTACATTTTCAGAAAGAAAGCTTTTATACGCGTGCCAGTATTACATTTTCTATAGGCACTTAATTTTGTTGTCTGCATGTTCACAATTTCTCCTCGGTCAATTGTGGGTTGATTTTCAATGTTTTTATAATTCAATTGTCTATATTCTCCAGCTGGTCCCATTGTATACGCGTGCCAGTACTATAATATCTGCAGGAGTTTAATACATTATTTCTTAAGCTATTTAAGTATTTGCGCAACTAAAAAGTGAGTCAGAGTGCAAATAAAAAATCTTTAAACTTAAAAGCGAATTATACATATTTAACAGACTTCTTTTTACATATTGAAATCTGTGTGAAGTAAAATAAAAAATGAGAATTTCCTTCTTTTTTATAGTCGGTTAAAAAGTCACGTAAGTTAGTGGCCTCTAAAGCTGTGTCTTTATTATAAGTCACGGCTGAGGAGCGTGGCTTCCAATGTATCTGTATAAGGAAAATCCATTGAAGTGTGCACACATTACAATTCACGGACGTGATCTTGAGCGTTTTGACGTTCTAAAGCAATCTGAAGAGTGTGTTACGCTTATGGTGTGCAGAGTTGCAGACTGTTCGCTCGAGTCTGTCAGTCATCCCGTAACATGTGGGTGCTTTTAAAAATCCCTCGTTGTCCGTGAGCCGACACGCACTGTCCAATCTTTTCAACCAATTATATGGATGAGGGAAAATTCTGAAATAATATCATTCGGAGCAATTTTTGGCGGAATAGGGATTTTCGTAAGTTCAATCTGGACACCCTGTTCCTGGCAATAATAGGGATATCAACTCGAAGCATATTGTGAACTAATAATTTTGGAATGAAAGTGGAAAGCATATAGTGTATCATCTATGGTGGAAAGTGATCATTAATAATTTAATATCTTGATTTGATATTTTAATAAAAAGCACTTAGGAATTATAACCGCTTTCTAGGGTAGTTAGAGAGTAAGTAATAAAAATGTAGAGATAGAAATATAAAAAGCTTTTTCACTTGTATTATGAAATGTATGTGAATTGCATTGAAGAATGCAAGCCTAACACATTTTCTTAATGTTTTGTTCTCTACTTTACATTTAGTAAATAATGGCACCATCTACGGACTGGGAGGAAATAAAACGATTAGCTGCTGACTTCCAAAAAGCTCAGTTGAGCTCTACAGCTCAAAGGTGCGTAATTTACAAGTCCACCTCCAAATATGTTTGTTAACAATGTATCGTAGTGTCAATTATGAATTTATGCCATTGGACAAGGAAGCTCAATATGGGAATTATTAGGATAGGTATTTCTATTATTTTGCTTTGTCTAATGACTATCCTAATAATTTCCATATGTTGTCTTGATGGCCAGCTCACTATGTTTGTTAGATGTTTCACTTTCAAACCATCATATTGGGCCCTTATATAATACATAACAACTTTTAATTAAAATGTTATCTAGTCTTATATGTTATCAATGCATTCCATTAGTAGCTCACAACACCCAAAATGTTCTGTTAGCCGTTCCACAATGTGAATGCAGTTGTGGTGAAAATGTCACTAATGACATCATCATTTTCAATCACACAACACTCACAATGACCCATGTCAAGAGTTGGGTTGCATAACCATTCCCCTTGGGTTTAATGCAAGCAATTGGAGCGGGAAAAAACGAGGTCATGAACATGGTAGTTGTGAGTGTAATGGAATGTAGTCTATGTGTTACAATTACTTATATCCTTATACTGTACTGTATATTTTTGTACTTTCAGGTTATCTGAACGTAATTGTATTGAAATTGTTACAAAACTAATAGAATTAAAACTAATTGATGTGATTTTTACAACTGATGGCAAAGAATATCTTACTTCCCAACATCTTATCAGGGAGATAAAAGATGAATTGTATGTGCATGGAGGACGTATCAATACTGTTGATCTAGCTAAAGAATTAAATGTTGACCTGAGTCAAATAAGTGCCAATATCACTGAAATTGTAAAAGGAAGAGAAGTACAACTGGTGTCTGGCTATCTAATAGCTCACTACTATCTAGAAAAGATAGCAAGAGAAATAAATGAAAAATTACAGCTCCAAGGGCAAATATCTGTGGGTGAACTTACCTTGCAATATGATTTACCAGCTGAGTTATTGCAGCACAGTGTCTTAGAAAAGTATTTGGGGAAATTAATTTTTGGCAAACAAGATGTTTCTGAACCTAGAATTTTCTATACTGAAGAATACATAACCAGGACTAAAGCTAAAATTCGAGGAGCATTAATGGGTCTCCTTAAACCAACTCCCATAGCTGTAATAACTAGTCATTGCAATTTGACTGACCGGTTGTTCTTGTCCTTATTTGATCAGTTAAAGGCACCTGGTGTGCTAACTGGAAGACAAGCAGGAGCATTATATCTGCCATCTTGTTATACAAAATCACAAAATGATTGGGTGATGAGCTTTTATAAGCAAAACAACTATTTGGAGTATGATGCTTTATCCCGTTTAGGAATATCTGATCCAAAAGGTTATGTTAAAAGAATGTTTCCAAATGAAGATCTTACTTTTTTAAGTACATGTGTTATTGGGGCTCAAATTAAAGTACAGCTGGAAACAGCGTTAGAAGAATGTATATCTTCAAGGAGTTATTTAGATGTTATCTCCCTTTTGCCTTCTGTGCTTTCTGATCAGGATATAGAGAATGTTTTAGATGCATTACTGAAAAATAGTTCAAGGTCAACAATCTTATTCGATAATACAGGTATTCATTTTAAATGTAGTTTAGCATACTAAGGTATGCATATTCCATATTTTAAGGAAACTTGGTTTTTCAGATACTATCATGTCAATGTCTAGCTAATATCTGATCACTGAACATCCTAAAAATGCATTTGGAACTAAATTTTTAAAGATGCTTCAAACATGTGGTGGTGCTGGTGCTACTACCTACCTTTCAATATAAAAGTTCCTTTGCTGCCCTCTCCACTAAAAGGAAACTAATGATATACCCACTACACTGACCCAAAATGGATTGGCAGAAGAAACACACCAGTTATTGCAATGCAAAGGTTTCACAATGCTTTCCTTCATAATCAGCATTTGTATACATACTAAGTCAGAAAAAAATTCTGAGATAATTATGCTCTCCGTTACTCCCTTGTTAATATCTCACTCTTGAACCCACATAATTTGGTACCATTTGGACTTATGTATTTTATAATATTATGAACTTATTATTAATATGAGAGGAAATATTAGTTTTCAGCAATCACTACATTGAAAACCTGAAACAGGCCTGTATGCCAATGACACAGAAGAATGCAGAGACAGTTGTTAAGTCAGGGAAGTACCAACAATTCTGTTTTGAAAAACAGATGAGCAAGGCAACTGAGCTGGCACCAGCTGGTCATGTAGACCATAAAGCAGAGAGAAGAGAAGAACGGAGACGAAAGGCTGCATCAGGAAAAGGAGGTGGAGGCACTCAAGGAAGGGAAACAAAGACAAAAACAGTAAAAAAGCATGTTCGGTCCAAACAAGCTGCACATGACTCTGATTCAGATGATGGCCACAATGTCTCTAAGAAATTGCAAACACAATTAGAGATTGTTACAGTTGAGGATGTTGAAAATATTATTAAGGAGATCTTGGAGAATGAGGGTCTTGAGGATTTACTAAACAGGATTGCTGAATATTTACAAGGGTAATATTTTTTTACACATGAACAATGAAAATACACTATTGTCACACTAATAAATTCAACTACTTTTCATCTGTTTCGAAAGTTATTATTTTGCTTCATGGTTTATGTTGAGTTTTTATTCTATCCTCCTTCCTTTGCTGCCAATTGTTTCTGCATGTTTGGTTTGTGTGTGTGTGTATTGCATAATTCGGTACTTGACAGTATGAAAAATATAGGCTGATTTTAATATATATCGTAGATTACGATCTAAATATGACAAAAATAAATTGTTTTAACTAAAATATTAATTGATATTTTTGAGAAATAAAATTGTTATATTGCAGCCATTAGCCACGGGACAATGAACGCCGATCAGAGCGCGTAACGTCATAGTGTGCAAAACACAGGTTATCAATGACTTCTCAGATGACATTTCAATGAAACAGATGTTTGTTTTGCACACTGTGACGTCATGCGAGACGCCAGGACAGCTTGACGCGTTTTTGTGACGAAATGTCAAAATATTTATAAAATTACTAAATTTAATTAACATATTATATATTATATGTTGTTTTTTTGCTGAAATATTAATATTTTGGCTTAAATCACTACATAGTATAAAACAAAGTCGCCTTTTCTGTCCCTATGTCCCTATGTGCGCTTAAATCTTTAAAACTACCCAACGAATTTTGATGTGGTTTTTTCCAATAGATAGAGTGATTCAAGAGGAAGGTTTATATGTATAATACTAAGGCAACATTGCTAATTTTAGAGGTTTCTATGTAGTGATGCCCGTGCAAAGTCGGAGCGGGCCGCTATGTTTTTATATACAACGTTCATAGTTTTTCTGTAGTGTATTTAATTTTGTATCAGCATTGCACCCGTGCGAAGCCGGGGCGGGTCGCTAGTAGACCATAAAGCTCAAAATAAACCTGTTTCCAAATTGTCAACTACCGAATTCTTCTAGTGTGTGGTGAAATTAGCATGTCTTCTGATAGTTGTATTGGCATATTGTTGTAAATGTGGATTGTTCTACTGTGTCTGTGTTAGCAAATACCACACCACTTTATATTTTGCTTATCAACATTTTATGTATGGCTGCTATAATTATGTGTTTTTGTATACTCTTAGCTGATTATTAGTGGTGCTTATAAGTATAGTAGCTTCTATCAATATATTTTGCACAAGAACTTGCCCTGTCATTTTGAATGAGGAATAACATTTTTAAGTAACATTACCTGAATGTATACCACTTTTATGAAAATCATTTCACATCCAATGAAGTGATGAGTGAAATAAACCAACTGTCACATTTATGCCAATCTGTTAAAAATTTATAACATTATAGTTAACTTTACAAACCTAACACTATTTATTAACATTGAATAGTATTATATATGTGCATAGTCACAGAATAACTGCAGCTAAGATTATTATATTCTGTGTGAATTAAAAACAATGATAAAAATAAAAAAGTTTATTGTTGTAAATAAAATATTCTTTTCTTTTCAGGAGCTTGAATCAAACAGCATTAACTATAGCAAAAGAAACTGCCGATAAATTGCTCCAAGATGCAAGTCAAAACAGGAAACAAACTCATGTATCAGCTCAAGACAAGATTAATATATTAGTTAATGACATGAAACTATATGAGAAGGGCTTAAAGTTATTACCACAAGATCAACAGGCATCTTTCATCAAGTATTTGTTGAAGTCTTTGGGTGGGGATATTCTTGGAGAGTTTTGTAAATATGCAGCAAATCAATGTAACCTTTCGGTTCAAGTTGATACTTTAACTGTGGAACAAAGAAATAAGATAATAAATGATTTAACTGATGAGTTTACAAAACCACTACTGGCGTTAAATGCAACATTATCAGAACAAAACATGGAATTGTTTTACCAAGCTGTCGATGTATGTTTGACGGAATTTGGTATGATATTGAAAAAAATTGACAAGAAAAAAGATAAGTAAGCTAAAATTTTGTGATTTATTTATAAGTACTATAATTATATATATCTAAAACTTGCTGCGGCCCGCGGTCTCACCCGCGTGATGATGGAATATCGCTATATTTTGGATCATACACACTATATCTTTATAAATTATACTCTATGCAATATTCTGATGTGTAAGCTATAGTAATGTAAAGTTTCATCAAAATCCATTGGATAGTTTTTGCATGAAAGAGTAACAAACATACTTCCCTACATTCTCACAAACTTTCGCCTTTATGTTACCATGTATTAGTTCAAAAGTTATGGATATTCATTTATATTTTATTTATAGAAGAAAAAAACTGATAATTACAATTGTCCAATAAACAGTGTAAATCTGTAAGCTATTAAATCCTAATGATTAGTTGATACTTCACAGTTGCTTTTTGACATTTTATAATTTAAAACATAGTTACCAATATGCATTTAAGTTACCCAAAAATTAAAATTCATAAACAGCTTATGTTAAATTTTCTATGTAGATCCGAACTAAATATGTGAATATAATGAAACTAAACACCAAGGCAACTTCAAGGCAACAAAGTACTTTCATACTAGGATTATTGCTTTCATAGTTCAAATCCTATGGGAACTTTCTGGACAGAAATTCTACTTAGCAGTTTTTCTGATCTAATTTGCTCATTGTTAAAATACAAGCAAATATTGAAGCCCATTCTTTAAATTCTATTCCTCTTATCACTATCCCCTATCCCATCCCACCTGTTCATCCTAAAGGCTAACAATGTTGGCTTCATCCGTGATGTTGCAAATCTTCTTATATAAAAAAATGAATGTTTGTCTGTATGTCCTTTATACATTCGTAAAGTATACATTTGATCATGTGACGATCTATAGCAAAGTTGTTGTGCATGAGCCAGAGGTTTCTGAGTTGGTTCACAATTGGACCCGGTAGGTGGCGCTGCTGTCGCCATATCGATTGAAGCTTTTCCGGGCATGCCTCTGCCGGGACAGCTATTGTCTAAATAATTATAATAAATCCATAATACCCGACTTCCAGTACCCCAGTACAGATTAAGGGACAAAAATTCAAAGTTTTGTTAACACTAAGTTAAAGAATGAAAGTTCTATCTGAACAAGCTTTTTTTGAGCTAGACTTCTTTAGAAGGAAGTATATTATACTACGACGCATAGGAATCTGTGAATAATTATGCAATTGGTTATTTATTTGTTTTTTTTTGTTGTTGATTGTTTAGTTGGATCAGTGACACGAAGTAAGGCAATCAAAGGTACATAACTGTTGGGATACTGTTAGTTTTAGGAAAGCAACTAATTTTTAAATGTATATTTCAGGCTCTTGATTCAAAACCACAGGGAGAAATTGATTTCAGAACTGGAAAGTTGTGATGATCCAGCTCTTTGCTTGCATTTAGCAGTTTTGGCTATTTTTACGATATTGAGTCAAAATATGTTGCATGCTTCTGGACGACAAGTGAATATTATTATCGCGTTTTTGAAGAGTCTACTCAAAGAGGAGGATTATGCTAAGCTGCAATATTGCCATGGTTAGTAAAGAGTAAATATAGGTATATTATGACGGCTTCTACTGGAGTGGTTAAAAAAATCCTTCGACCTTGGTTTTGATTCCTGGAATGGTAAATTTTGTGAACAAATTTTCTCTAATTTACAGTGGTTTAGGCGTCTGGGAGTGTCCCAGAGTTGACCGTTGTATATTAAACACAACACAAGCATAATTGGCCTACTTACATATAGTTAGTGTTTTTATACTTAAGTATTATTATTAACGGGCTAAATTTACTCCCTGTGTGAAATAAGTCATTTTTGTCTATATTTTTTTAAATTATAATTTAGGGGCTTTTACACAGTTAAGAGAAATGATCACAAATTCTTTGAAAACTTGTATAGCCTACATTTTTCATTAAGTACAGCCTTTTCCCCAGGATCTCTGACGAAATTTTAACTGAAAAAGTCTATAAGTCTCAACCTCATAAGAAAAATTTAAAATAAGTTTCACGAAAATTCTGTTGCAAATGTTGTAATAACAAATTAATACTTATGAGGTTACTACATTGTAATTAACATTATTACAATTGTTTTGTAAATTTCAATAAAAAATTGAACTTGTGTTGTTGAAATATATTATGTCTGTATTACAGAACTTGTTGGGAAGTATTTGACCACATCAGATGACGAAGACAAGGCAAAAATTGAAGATAAACTAAAAGATGAATTAAATACATTAAAAAATATGGTAAACGATATTAAAAAATACAAATAATTTTAAATATGTATAAAGTTCACTGTTATCAAAAATTTTAACTTTTTTTTATAGCTGTCAAGGGTTAAGAAAGGGGTTTTTCTTTTAATTAAATAAATATATTTTTTTAGTTTTTTTACGTTTACTTTATTCAATCTAATCACTGTGGGCTCTCACAACGCCTAAAATCTGCCGTCAGCCGTTTCACATAGCGACTATGGTTATAGAGGCCGTTTCATTATTTTCGATCATAAATGTCCTATAGTGAGGGGAGTTTTTGGCGGGAACTGAAATGGGACGTTGGGCTGTGCAGTTTTATATTTCAAAAATGTGTAAAAATACTCTAATATGTACAATAATGGTAGGATATTGATAGTAGCTTTTGAGTACTGATAATATGTTTTTGTTAGAAACGTGAACTGTATAGTCAAATGTGGCCTTTCGAGTTTTCACAAGAACTCCGTTGACTGGCGTCGGTTGTAGCCTACAATACAACTGCGCTACTATACCAATATTTAATACATCAAACTTGGTTGTATAGACTAAGATTCCTTTGGCTGCCTTTGTGGCGAACTCTACTACTACTCACTATAGAAACTACAGTTACTGTCAATGTCAACTTGAGCAATCAAACCATTACATTTTGTTTTCTCAATCATTTAACATTTTCATTTCATCAATTGAGCTTCAATCTGTGTTTAAAGCGCGCGTGATTAGGTTTTATTTATTCGATCTGGTTATTTTATTTATTATAATTTTTAAACTCATTAATATCAATAAAGTAAAGGAGCAAGTGCCTTAAGTCCTTGTGGTTTTGATTTCTGAACAGGAAACGATATCATTCATTTATGATTTAGTGAACAATCTTCAATATACCATGTGCTTATAAATAAAATGCGCTAATTTTATTACAATTGAGCTACTGTAAAAATGGATATAGAACCTAAAGAAGATTCAGATTTGCTTGCTAAAAATAAGAGAGCCGAAAGAAATGGCAAGGTGCATCACGAAGAAAGTACTGGTCCACCTGACGGAGGTATCAGGGCTTATTTTGTCGTGATGGGTTCATTTTTTACTAACGGTCTGGTATTCGGTGTGATTAATTCCTACAGTGTAATATACACAGTTTTAGAAGCAAAATTAAGAGCCCAAGGAGTTCCTAATTCAGGAAGTAGTGCATGTAAGTAATAAGTATGTAATATTTTGCAGATAACTAAACACAAATTATTGTATGTTCCTAAGCTAAACAAGTTACACTTTGGTCACAGGAAAAATGTAATAGGCTGCCCTATGGCTGATCTCACACCAGAGCAAATATTGGAAAGTTTAATTTCTGCCAAACAAATTTCTAGTTAATGTTCAAGAATCCAGAAAGAATACTTATTTCTGTGGGCATGCTGCCTCCTGTCGAAATAATACAACCTATAAGCAGGTGGTAGGCAGTTTACCTGTCTGAGTGGCTATTCCCCTGGACTAAAATATGCCACCTTCACAACCATGAGTATGTGCTGGCAAAAGTGGTCAGGTTCCAGGCTCTCCTTTGAGGCCAGCAGTACATTCATAGCCTTTGATGTTGCTAATGTACATTCGTGATGGTAACTATTTTCCATAAAGATTTTCAGCCTGTCTGTTGTACACCAGCAATAAAAAAAATACCAGGAATAAAACCTTGATCTCCCAGTTGAAAAGGTGGGCCTTTTTTTGGATTTACTAGACTACACAGGCTGTAGAATCATATTTTTAACACTTTAGATTCCTCTTATTCTTAATTAGTTCATATTAAGAAATTCATGAAAGATATTGTCAATGTGTGAACAGTTACAGAAAATTATTTAATGTTCACTGTAAAAAAAATATAGGGACAAGACAAGTTATTTATTATTCTGGTATAATTTATCAACAAATATTTTGTTTCCCAGGTTTGACATTTAATAAGTATAGTTTTTATTTTAAAGCTTGAATTAAGATGCCTGTAACTGGAGATAGATAATGGGGTGTAAATTTGACGTGACTACATTTGCAGACTTTTTTTCCAAGAAGAAATATTCCTGGACACCCTGCTACAGGGAGACTACTGTGCAATGCGGGCCTCACCAGCCAGGTGGGCTGCTCACTAAAACCCATAGTGTCTTGCTCAAGCTTTTCGCCATGACCTTTACTGGTAATGCATGATTGAGAGGGGTGCGCGTGTGACAATAACGCACCCACTACTCAGCAGCTTGGATGCAGACGACAGCTGGTGCCTTAACAGATTGTCATCCGCTGCCACACTTTTATGGCAGCTGGAGGTCATGAGCTTCCTTTGCGCCTTGCAAAAGGAGGCAGTGGTGTTCCAGCCAGGTTGGCCCCGACCATGGCTTGAACTACAGCCGGGAGTGACAATCGTACCCCAATGGATGGGCCACAGAGCTTTTCGTCCCAAGCTGAGCACACTTGGCGAGTGTGCAGTTTTGAGTCCTTGAAACTATCACTGCAGTAGTGGCATCCTAATGATGACTCATGCCCTATGAGACATAGGTACCTCCCAAAACAGTTGTGTCCGGTGAGGACCTGAGTCAGGTGGAACATTAGGATGCCATAGCTCCAGTTGATCCAAGATTGCACAACGGAGCTGACTGCCACTATTTTGGGATGGTCTGTGCTGGGTTGTTCGAGTCGTGTCACCCACTCCACCAAGAGATTCTGTCAAAACTCCGAGCTCTTGGCTTTGAATTCGCGAAGCGCAGTTCGGAAGTTCCGGTGGAGGCCTCCTTGCGCTATTCGTATAACCTAAGGACTCTCCCTTCTAGGTCCCATGATGGGGATCCGGCAAGAAGGGAAGCCGCCTCAAAGGAAATATAACCAGACCCCCTTATTCCCTGATAGCCAGCGCGCGTTGCGGTTCGCGTAAGAGCGCGGTATTCTTGGCCGTCCAAGGTTTCGGCCATATCGCGGCCATCAATCGGAAGACCCTAGTTTTCGTTACGGCGCGCCCGGCACCCAGGTTCACCAGGAGCCGTGATCGGGCCCAGCAACGACCCCTGTGAAATATCGCAAACATGTCATCGCTCGCCGACACCATCTGGCTAGCCGAATTGAGTAGACGACGGTAACGTCGTCTTACCTCTCAGGGAGGGTAACCTCTCTGAGAAGTAAGTTTGTGAGAACTCTACGGAGGTAGGTTGGCACTCCGTGGTATCAGAGTGTTTCCTCGACACAACTCCAAGGCAGGGAGTTGAAGACATTAGCGATATCGAGAAATACTAGCAAGTATACCGGGCCCTGGAGCATCGCTTCCTCCGCCTGACTCTTCACACGCCTAATGGCATTTAGTTGTCCGCCAGGTCCGGCCCTATTTCCTTGAGGTGCCAGATAAAGTGCTATTTGCAAGTACCCATTTCCGCACTACCAGTCTGCAAACTAATTTCTCGTCATAAAAATGTGGGATGGTCGGCTGGAAAGAAAAACAACACTACGAGTTTCCGTTAAGTGATGTTAAGTGATGCGCATGCATTTATTTTGATAGAATTTCAATATCACATACCATATTTTAAAATTAATCATCAGTAGATGTCAACAAAATAAAAATATCATAAAATTTTATAAAGTGGGTGTCCTGTCTTACATAGAAGTAAAACAACTGGCCTATAATAGAGAAGATTGGAAGAGGCTCCACCAACAAGAGTGTGCTCTTAAATGATAAATGAAATGAAAATGTTAACTGTGAAACTATACCAATATTCATTATAAATTACATGATAATTTATTGAAGCAAACATGATATTTGTTCAATGCATCATTTCTGTAATCTAATTGATGTGTTGTTTATATTAAAATGAGGACATTGTGGGTTATCACATCATTTGTATAATTTATTTGCTACATTATTACAATATTGTTTATATGATAAACTACTAGTTACTAGGGAGTAACTGAAGAAAATATTTAGGCGTTTTTTTATTTTTAGTTTAGGCTTCTGTGTAGAATTTAACTTAAATAGTACTACATTTATGGTCAGTATGAAGCGATATGAACTTGGATTAAGTGGCTAAAGTCGCATATCTGCAACTCCAAGGGATCAACTCTGTCCAACTATTGTCAACTTAGGAGAAGTTTAAATATATGTAAATGAGAATATTTGTAGAATTAAATATGAGAAGGGCTTGGAATGAAACTTAATAGGGTAGGGTAAATGGACCTCACCAAAATTAACTGCTATTAGATTTTAAGCCTGAGGGGTTATCTATTGTATTTACAATACAGATGTGTAGACAGCCGCTGTATCAGCAGCCATCAACATAATATACCAAACGTGATAAACTCAATGCTAAATACTTCATGTCCATCTTCTGTGAACATTGCATGGCTAAGGTCTAAAGCAAAAAGAGTGTCCAAGGCAAGATTAGAGTTTGCACACTCCAAAACTTTTGTAGGAAGAGCAATGATACAATATCAATCAGTGGGCTACTTGGGGGTTGTACCCCTGTGGTGGCTATTTTGGGAATATGTTAATTATGACTATTGGATATAAATGATTAATGGAAAATATTGTATTTTAATGACGAATTTATCAATGCACTACACTGCTGGAAAAAATTAAGAGAACATAAAATCTAAAATAGTATTACATAAACAATTTGACGGTGCTAGAGGTTACACTGCGGCTGGGCCGCGGGTCAAATACAAGTGTGTACCTTTTGTTCAAAGAGCACGCGTTAATACAGGTTACATTATATTAAATTTTAATATAGTTGCTCTCGGAAGATTAAGTTCATATTATATCGCAAACTATCCCCTGTCCCGGAATGAAAAGTGTATATGTCCACTTGCGCTATTAAAACCATCAAAACAAAATTACAGCAAAACCGATCCGGTTCTCTTAGTTTTTCCGTGAAAGCTTAACAGATCGAGTTATAACGCATTTTTATATATGATATATTATGATTGTTTAAATGTATAAACTTGAGAAATGATTGGTCTCCCATACAAAATTACATGCTCTATTTCGACCCGTTCTAGTTTTATTTACCTATCTATCTATAAACAACCAAATGACCAAAATGATCAAAATTACCAGTGTCCAAAAGGACCAAATGTGCAAAATGACCAAAATGTGCAAACTATCCAAAATTTTCGAAATGACCAAAATGTCAAAAATGACCAAAATAACCGAAATATCCAAAATGTACAAACTTTTCGAAATGTTCAAAATATCCAAAATGACCAAAATTTCAAAGTGACCTAAGTGACCAAAATTACCAGAATGACCGAAATAACAAAAATGACGAATGTTGTCTTGAAATTTTTTGTTATTTTGAAAGATCTAGAAACTTATGCGTCAAAAAAAGTCCTTTAAACTGATAGAAGTATTTTTGCATTGAAGTACATACAGCCCTTTCAAAAATCACTAAATATTTCAAATAAACTTTTGGTACCTTAATTTTTAAAGGTGTGTACCTTTTGTTCAAAGAGCACGCGTTAATACAGGTTACATTGTATTACATTTTTATATAGTTGCATATAATTAAATACTCCAGTTTTTTGCTATTTTCTATATCATCATTATCCTATTTTTAAGTTTAAGATAGGAGTCTTACCCCTCTGTCCGTTTGCCATTTTCGCAATAACAACATTGTTACAAGCTAGCAGGACTCGGAATTAAATGCCGTTAGAATTATGAATACAGTTTATTAGAACTATACAAATACGTATAACACAGGTACAAATATAACCGAACACAACAAATACAAACGTAATGCAGGTCATAATACAATAAAATGCGCAAAGTCCCTCACTATTAGATTCCCGAATGTACACACGTCACGCCCGTATCGTAGTCGTAACTCAACTGACTCCTTTCTCCATCAGGCCGTCGTTTTATGCTCCACAAATGCAAGTGTGCCCGCCCGGCAACGTCGCCAGTTTCCTAGAATTAGCTAGTAAAACCTGGCTAAGGATGCTAGTGAGCGAGTACAATACGACGATAAGTGAAGGTTTACAATTAAGTATTAATTAATTTATTAGTTCAAATGCCGACAGGTAATAAAAAGTGCTTCTACAGTATCTGTACGTGGAATTTGTGTTTGTCGGGCCTAGGTTGTAACAATATATACAAATGTGTGGAGTATTGCTTTGATATACACTTCGCATCAATGTGATATGGCGCCAGGCCATTACATGTTGGTTGATGAGATGATAGGCAGTGCGACTAGCGCATGGCAGTAAGCAATCTGCCGGCGCCCACCCGCATCGAAGGCCATTTCATTGCGCTCAATTTAATAATAGGTACTTAATTTTTTGCTTGACAAAATCGATGTAATATTATCTATTGGTGTAGAACTTTTTTCATTCAAATACTGCCTCCTACTAGTTATAATTGTCCTAGCGGTTAAGCTAACAACCTTATATATTATGCAAAAAATTACGATCACACACAAATATCACATTATTTTATCATTATTATATTTGAATAAACTAAGACAAGTGACAAACCACGAACCGTGAAGGATTCAATAGAAACAACAAATTGTACATTGTTTTCTATACTTGCTACGAAACCACAAAAAATAATTTCATTTTTAGGCCTGAGTATTTTTGTATAGTCTATGTATCACAAACTACTCGACGAATATTATTCAAAGTTATTTTTGAAGATCATCAATTTCTATTTTTTTTTCATAACTTTTAATTTCTTGGTTCAAAAAGTACTCTCATGTACACGATTTTTACAACTTCGACATGCAATTATAAATATATCCTTCCAAAAGTCATAAAAAATGATCAAAACTCTTAAATATCTGATTAACGATACTCCATACATGATTACGACTCTTACATTCAAAATTTTCAAATTCGTAGTTACATGTATGACAATATTTCCCAGTTTTACTATACCATTGCCTAGCGCCGTCTAGATTTCATCTTCCTATCAAATATACACACAGACTCAGTAGGTTTTGAATAAAATGTCTGTGTCTTGCATACTTTTAATTACGTAATAATAATTATGTGTAAAAACTTACATAAATTTAATTTTCAACCATGCAAGACCTGTCGTAAGTGGTGACAAAACAATCCACAGCCAGGTGGTAGGGTATTTGCCCGTGTGGAAGGCTACCACCCCTGGTTTCGAATATGCCGTCTTAAAAACGTCGAGTTATGTTTCGGCATTAGTGGCCAGGTCCCAATCTCCCTAAGAGAGCAGCAGCGCGTTTGTAGCACCTTTAGTGTTGCAAATGTTCATAGGCGATGGTAACCGCTATCCATGGTGGGCCGTCTGACTGTCTGCTGAACACTTGCAATAAAAAAGTCAATGAAGTGGACAGTTAAAAAAAAGTAGAGCTACAATAATAGTTTCAACGAACAATGAACAAAAATATTCGTTTAACACTTAGTTTTTGAAATTTGGGGTATTTTCGATTATAATGTTTTTGTGATGGTTCAGTAGCTATATAAAAATGCAAACGGGCTTTTTATCACGCCGGAACCCGTCATTGTTATTGTACTACCCATGAAATATTTTGCTGGAGCAACCGCTTCGACTTATCTGAGGGTTTGCGAATATGTAGTGACAGCAGCCGCCAGTATCCGAACTGATTCGTTCAAACATAAAATATGTATAAAAAAAGTTTTATAATAAGTTTATATTTGAGTTGTACTGTGTAAGATTCAATATCTGTATTGTAATAGACAAATTCAAATTTTAGTTATACTCATATAGTTCTTGAGGACGTTTTTCCCGATTCATTTGATTGCTCCAATTTAGCTTCCTAGATACCACTGCAATTGACTGGAATAAATAGAATAGTTAGATATAAATTATAAATTATTAACATTCTAGAATCCAATTCCACTGCCACTTATTGAATCTAGTTGTGAATCCTTTTCCAAAGCTGATTTATTTATAAATATAAAAATAAAATTTTAAAAAATCTACAAATTTTAGATGTATTTATAGTTATTTTACTGTTTCGGGTGGGATCAAATCCAACAAATCGATTATTGTAAAAATAGGTCCGGTTTTTGAGTTATAAATGGTTTAACAATTACACTGTAACTAACCATATTTATCTTTATATAAACTTCGTAAGGAAAATTAAGTTAAAACAAAACTAATATGGGTGATTTTAAACTTGCAGAAAAAATGGCCTTACATCAAATTGTAGCTTCTAATATTAGTAATTGTATGTGCAATTTAAAATTTTCAGAAAACTATCTTGAGAAAAAAATCGAAATATTTTAATTTTTTTAAGGCTTGAGTTTTTTTTTGTAACTTAACCTGTGTATGGATATAAAAATATTTTAACAGCATTAATTTATTTCTTTGAAAAACTCGAGACGAGAATTTCTCGCTGAGATATCAGTTCTTTAATAGAAAAAGATAAAATTTACCTTTGATTATCAATATATTGGGACTTGAAAATCGCAAAGAAAGTTGAAGGTGCGTCTCGAAAATTTGAATAAATTCTAGACAAGGGTCAGTCATTGATTCTAAGAAAAAGAATGCGTAATGATTAATTTTTTTTCTAAGAATCAATGTCTGACCCTTGTAGAGAATTTATTATTTTGTCAATTTTAAAAACTACAAATTAAGCGCTTTTCGAAGTTTTTTGGAAATTACCACCTGATCAAAGTATCGAGGAAACCAGTAATATTTAGTTTACCTTTTAATTTTTAAATGTATCCACAAGTAACCTATTGAGTTTCAATTTATTGCAGTTAGCCGTTGATTTGTTTCATTCGTTCGAAATTTAGAAAAAATTAAAAGAGCAAGATATTTCCTCGAAAAAGCTCATAATCTTTATCAAAAATCGAGTGAGACCAATAAATGGTTGGCTGAATTTAATTGAAAGTGTAGGGTTTTTGTGGGTATATTGAACTGTGAAAGGCAGTCCATAGAGAGGTTTAGTCACGAACTTTTTTCCAGGTCCATAGATCCAAAAGAAAAACCATAAAAAATATTTTCCCGTGGTTATCTCAAAGTTACTTGGAAAAAAAATCGGAAAAGAATTTTCAAGTTCACACTCAATAACTACATACATGGAGCTACAATTTGCGCTTTTAAATATTTTTTTTGATCTCTTAATTTTTGTGCGAAGTGTATATAGACTAATATATGCTCGCATCCTTCGTCCACGTTTGATAGGTAATGTAGATTACACTTATTTTGCCAGTAGGTATTTAAAATCAAAGGGTAGCAGGGCAGCGTATTTTTTTTATATGAGAATACATGAATTTCGAAAATTGCTGAAAAACCCTTTATAAGTAGGTAATGTATGTCTAAAGGCGTTCATAACTAAATGTATTGTAATTAATATGTCTAATTAACATAGAAGCTGTCATATTCAGTAAATCCTAATATCACGTGGTTAGACTTTAGGATATTCCGCAAACTATAAAAAAGTCCCGAACATATTGTTTTAGTAACAATCGGATCCGAATTTGTTAACTTTTATGTATAATACCCCACTTTTAAAAATTCCCAGAAAAATATTCCCGGGATTCCCGGAAAATTAAATTATTATATAAAATTTGTTTTAGATCACTAAAAAAATCGCATTAGAATTTGAGTTTCTTTTTCTATTTGGCCATTTTAAGTCATTCCCAGAAATTTTTTCGCGGGATTCCCAGGATAAAAAGCGGACCCAATTTTAAGTCTGACACTTTTGCTTTTTATCAGTGAAAAGCGCATCGACATCGGCCCAGCCGTTTTTTGAATCCCGAACAAACAGACAAGAAATGTAAAAAAAATGCATTGTGTTCTCCATTATTTTTATAATAGTCTATACCAGTTTTATTTCGTTTTAATAGTTTCAACGCCCAGACACGGCACGCTTAGAATTTAATAATATTATAGATATCAAAAGATTCAGAAAAAAATGACTTCTAATTTTCGTATATCTACGGAGATGAAATCTGTGCGGAGAATCTATGATTATTTATCTAAGTTGTATCTGTATCAGTTTGTGTACCAAAATATTTTTTACCTTCCTTCACGTGATTAGATTACAGCCTTTGTTTTCTAGTTCTGTTCTAATAAGAAATCCTTTATGATGATTCTTACTCGTATATCTTCGCTTCGATTAAAATTAGTTATTATGAAAGACATAACCGATTAGTCGGTTTTATGACTTGATGTCCGCAATGCAATTATTATATAGACACATCGTGGGTATTACCTACCCGCGAACTTAAATTGGTTAAGAATGGCGGGTGCAATGTTCATTCAATCAAAAGTGAGGTCTATGCGATGGGAGAATTATTATTGTGAGTAGATATTATTGCAGTCGGCTGTTTCCAATATGAAAAGTGACGGTTTTAAGTTACATGAAACGCTGAGATAATAACCTTGTCATAGCAAGAAACATTAAAAATTGTCTGCTTAATCTTTAAATTATAAACAATATTATTTGAATGTTGATTTACTTTTACACTAATAATAATACGGATTTTAGGATATATTTTATAATTGCTTAGACTAATTATATCCCTTGGTTTCAGCTTTGGTGGGATCGCTGACATTTGGAACAACATTCATTCTCTCACCGATATCAGGAGTACTCACAGGAATCCTAGGGTTACGAATGACAGCAGTATTAGGTGGTAGCATAGCGGTTGTTGGATTATTCATATCATCTTTTAATGTACATAATGTTTACGTTCTTTATTTTACGTATGGCATTATGTATGGAGTAGGTGCTTCTTTGGCGTACACGCCTTCTCTAGCGATTCTTGGTCATTATTTTAAAACAAACCTAGGCAAAGTTAATGGGCTTGTAACGGTAGGGAGTTCTGTGTTTACAGTTTTTATGCCTGCATTAATGGAATACATTATTAAAGAGCATGGTTTAGAGTGGCTATTTCGAATTCTTAGTCTCATTACCATTGGTATTGTCCTATGTGGACTTCTTTTCAAACCTGTACTTGGTTCTGGGGCGGTGGCAGAAAAGCCTTCCAGACAGAAAGATGGCTGTGCAGCATTGTTCAGGTCTATTATAAACGTTGAAATTTATAAGAACAAAAAGTATCTTATGTGGGCATTATCGATGCCTGTAGCTTTATTCGGGTATTTTGTGCCATATGTACATATCAAAAAGTTCATGGAAGAAAATTTTGTTGGCGTCAATTACAATTTGCCTTTGCAGTCTATAGCAATAACATCTGGCATTGGAAGGCTTACTTTCGGATTTTTAGCGGATAGGCCTGGTATAGACAAAATTTTATTGCAACAAATATCGTTTTATATTATTGGAAGTTTGACAATTATTTTGCCTTTTGTACAATCGTTTCCGCTATTAATAGTGATCACTTTGGCTATGGGACTATTTGATGGTGCATTCATTGCGTTAATAGGTCCGATTGCGTTTGAATTGTGTGCGAGTGCGCATGCGGCGCAGGCGATAGGCTGCATGCTAGGAATGGCCGCCACTCCCATTTGCGTGGGTCCAGCGATCGGCGGATATCTATATGGGATCTATCAGTCTTATACTTTGCCCTTCGTTCTCGCTGGCATATCACCCCTAGTGGGCGCAACTATGATGTTCCTAGTTCGCTTCTTTAAAAGTAATCGGAGTCAAGAGAGTATTACCACTGTTCACGTGTCCCTCAACTCTACGTTTGGTAAGTATATTATTATTACTATTATTTTTACTTATAGTTATAAATATGTAAAATGACTGGTTTAACAGTTTATATATTTCCTTGTTCTTTCTTCATTAAATTTGGAAATTACAAATTGATTTTACAGGCGTGTGTCGCTATTTGGCTTTAGATAATAAATAACTAGTATGGCTAATCTTTAGGACATTCCCTTTAAACAGTGGCTTTCATAATTAAAAGGTATTTTTACATAACTTTTCATAATAAAAAGAATTCTAATCGCATTTTGGATGCGATTGTGAATAATCTTTTCTAACGAGGCTATAAAAACCTATGATGAATAGCAGTTATGCTTTATTTAAAATTATGGTTTAACAGTTAGGTATTAAACGTAGCTTCATTATTAAAATTTAATAATGAAGTCAAGGCGAAAGTAGATAAGAATAACTTTATTATTAATGTTTGACCCTTGGCATCTGTGTCATTTTGTGATCACGCTACTAAAAATCCGCCGAAATGTCAAATTTAAATCGGGCGCAGTGATCTAGTCTACTTTTTCAATTAAATATACAGTCTATATAAATTGATCCAATTGGGCTGAAATTCGCAGAAATAAAAGGAAACTAGGTACAACATTTTATTATTCAATTTTATCAGCATTATGCAGTCGCAAAAACCTAACTCTTAACGATATATTTCGTTGGATGAACGACCCGCTCGGTTTTGCCAATAAAATAAAATAATTAGTAAAATAAATATAAATAACATATATAAATTTAAGTAAGTATGTGTAAAACATGTAACATTTTTGTACACTTACTTGTGTGTATTTTTTACAAAAAATTGAGACATATTGGGCATTCAATATATGCTGTTCTGTATGGCATATATAGAGTAATGGAACGCACGAAATTCAATCGGTATCGACTCGAGTTAGTTGCCCGCGACTACCGAACTTGTTTTTAGTCCCTTTCGCACATTTGAATGTTGTGTCCGTAACACTGACTAAATATTTGTTTATTTTCAGATAAAACAAAAGAGAACAATGAAATAAACAATGTAACAAAACAGTTGACATTATAACAAATCTGACATCGACTTGCTAGAAGAAGAGTATTTCTTCCGTGGATCAGTTTTTGAACTATAGACCATTGTTGAAGATAAATGGCTGCTAAATTTGCAATTGAAGTTTCACAGTGTACTTTGAACATAGATAAATCTGTATAGAACGTGATACGACTTGTTTACTATGGGAGGTAGGATCTATGGAAATATGCATTGCATAATTACTATTGTAAGATTTCTCCTAATGAAGTTACCATAAGAGTATCAAGTAAGTTATGGTTATATATTATTTATATTTATAGAAAGGAATTTTATTTATTTATACCGCTTATTTTTGGCGTATGTTGAATATACTTGTGTTATGATTATAAGAGTTTATAATAGAAATATGTTTCTATAACCTACAAAAATGGTCATCCTCAGTCAGGATTTAGTTTGAACATAGAATAAGAATTTTATTATAAGAATGACAATCGCCCAGTAAAACGTAACTCTGAAAAGGTCCTAAATTCTACAAGACCAGATGGCGCCACAATTAATTCTTCTCCACTCTAATTTATCAATTTTAGACAAAACGAGTCAATTATTAGAAATAAATTGCAAGCAGTCCTCGTACTTACGGCATGGTATGTACCCGAAACAGGCGACGCGACGTTTCGTTTTTATACATTCTCGTGTAAAGAAAGAAAATGCTAAATCAAACTTATTAAATTAACTAATAAACAAAAACTGTCGACCAATCGACTTACAATCAGAAAGAACAATAATTACACTTATTATATTAGTATACTCTGTGACTACATTGTGATGTACTCTTAACGTCATAAATAAATCCTCCAAAACAGAGTTCGACTCGCAAACCGCCTTTTGCTTACAGGGCGATTGACATTCCTACTCTATCCGTCTATATAAATCTATTTGTATTCCTTGGTTCCCGTTTTCAAATATAAACCGGTATATTGTAAGTTTGTTTCATAATAAATTAGTACAAAAATATGCAGAATCATATTTAGAAAAGGTTTCGGCAGCTAACAAAAAAATATATCGGTTTTTCTACGGCGTGTTTTATAACGGTTCTTTGTCCACATTACGATTAATAGTCGGAGATCCACCGTCCATTTTTGCTACTGATTGAGAATCACCAAATCGACATGTTTCATCTCTTATACCCCTGTTAGCTACCACAATCGTAAATGTTTAAAAAAAACAAAAGTTGGTCGTCGCATCAAAACGAATCTACTCACGGAAAATTAGATTGATACTGATCAATAGCAAAAACGGACACTGACAGACTACTATTGTAGTTCCCCGACTATAATAGTAGTCTATCTACTTTTAATAAAAATTTATGACTAATATTTTTTTATATTGCTTTTGTTACGTGGCTAAAATGTTTTTTTTTACCAAATAACCATTGTATTTGCCTTAACAAAAAAGTAATTATTTAATCAATTCATTGACTAGAATACGAGACTCGAATATCTTTTATTATTAACATAGATGTTATTTATTTAATTTTAAATGTACTTAGTCTAAAAAGCCTAAGTTATAACCTGGATAAACCTAATTATTTCTGCCGAAGACCAATGTAACGAACCAAAGCATATTTATAATTGTCTTTATCATAAAGTTAATTAGTTTTGAAACTGAACTTCCCTGCCAAAATAGCATTTATTTACAAGCAGTAATTGCCTACGAAAAAAGTGTAGACATTGTATGAATGTATTGTAATAGTAATGAGCTTAATCTATTTGAAAGTGCTGTGATATAATGTCATATTCATTGTTCCTTTTGTAATTTCATAAGATATTAAAATTACATGTAAAACATTTCAGATGTACGATTTCAAAACCTAGCAAATGTCATTTTTGAAGTGAAACTTCTTTATCGGCGTTGGAAAAAATTTACTCTCACTTTTTTCGGTTACGCGCCATCTTATTTCTTGCCCCTACCACGGTCGGTTCGACCGTGGTAGGGGCTTTATTTATTTAACCAATTTCTGTAAAGTTGCATATAGTAGATCATTTTTCGAAAAATAAGGTCATAAAGAAGTTTCACTTCTTACGTGTGTTCACTAGTAGACACACACATTTTTTTTAAAAGACTGCATCGATTCTTGCTTGCTACACATATCGGTGTATTTTGCTTGTCAAGACAAATACGTAGTCAACAAATTGTAGTAATTATTGAAATGTCAATTTTAAATTCGTGAAATTATTTATTTTTATCTACTGTACAATTTCTTACAGACCACTTGTTAGTTTTAATTTTTCCTAACCGATTTCAAGTGGAATAACCCAGGCATAACTAGACTGTTCGTTCGAAAAATTATTATCACTACATACTTGCGCTTACATATTGTATATTATTTTTTGTACATGTATTTTAGAATAAGAAATTATTAATCATTTTAATCAGTTGGTTGAGTGTATTTTATTTATCTGGTATATTGTATGTATCTAGTGTATTAGCCTATCACTCGTTCACTTTTTAATGAGCATCATAAAAAATTGCATACAATTGAAATTGCATAGTGTTTTCACAATCGTCTGATCATTTTTCATCCGTCATCATTACATGTATGAACGTAAATTAGATTTTTTAGCTATATCACAATTTCACTATATCACTACTCAATTTAAATAGGACCCACCTCGCGTTATTCATGAATTTTGTATATAAATAACTTCTGAGTTATTTATCTAAAAAGTGAGTGACTAAAAAATAAAATTTATTGATGCCAAAAGTGGCTTTATAACGCGGCCGTTTAAGCGTTAACTTGCGATATTTCTGATATAACTTGGAACATTGCAAACATAGCTTAAATAAATTGACATCCACGTGTTGGCAGAAGAACGACACTGATTTGGGGAACCGATGTAAAGAATGGCGTGGTTTACCTAAGCTTTCAGTTTTTCTTAGGTATATACTCTATTTTTTTCTCTTATTACACCACGCTGATATGGAAAAATGGGTCCCTAAGCCAGCATGTAATGTAATGTAATGCCATATAATGATAAATTCACCCGTATCCGCTCAAAAGGTTCGATTTATTAGTAGACGACAAAAGACATTCGAAAGTGATCTCGCTGCACTAAACTCCATCGTGTGATTTTTGTGTAGATACGTATTGAACTCCAAGCAAGTGTTGTAAAAAGCTTAGGTGTTGTAAATTTTATTAATATGGTATGTTCGCAATGCTTCGAGAGTTTAGAGAGAGCCTTAGGAGGGCGGGCGGTCCTTTTGAGAAATTTCACTAGACAATTGTCTCGCGTCTACATATTATACTGGAACGTGTAAGACATAGAATATATGTCCTCTTTATTTTAACACTTGTTATATTCGTAACACGAGACTGCAAAAGCGGCCGCTTTAGGCCACCTAAAGTTATAAAGACAACAAATCTATCTGTTGAAGCGGTATAGCTATCCGCTTGCTGTTAATAAATTATACTGATGAAGTTGCAATGATTTTCTATTTATAAAAACATTACTCTTAACTGTCTGATGTTAATTAAATAAAATATTATTCGTGTTATAGTTTTCAGCAATTTTATATAAGAAATAATTGCGGTGTTATTTTTTAAACGAGTAGGCTTTAATGCACCTAATGCTCAATATAAATGTTTGAAAAACATACTACGTAGAGACATTACTTTAGCGTAATTATATATTATTATCCTTTTTATCTGATGATTTTAAATTTTAATATATTCTTTGTTAAATGTCAGGTGATTCCTGTGACAAATGTCATATCGTAGTGTTTATATCATGGGTTTAACCCTAGTTAAACGTTATTTATATATATTTATAGTGACAGTGATATGTTACGAGACAATGTCATATAGCTTTGCGAAGAAGCCATCAACATTATCATCTGTCTAGCCATGTAGGCCTGTTCCAACACTATTTCAATCTCTCAGCGAACTAACAATTCGTTTAAGTATTAATAATGAAAAAATAACAGTATCGCAAAAATATATTATGAGCTGTGGTTGTTCAGGAATAATATTTTTAGAGTTTACTCCTAAGAATCGATTTTCATATAAGGCCCCGACATGAAAATCTTATGAGCAATAATAATAATACAAGCGTTAGGTTTTTATCATGAAATTTCTAATTTTAATGCAATGAAACAAAATCTAAAATAATTTCCATCAGTGGTGCTGTGAAATTAGAAGGTCTTGTTACCGTACAATTTCAACAATATCCACCAGTGCATATTCAAGAACAAAGGTATTTAAGGAGTAAACTTTAGTCGTGCGTCGGAGCTGATATTTTTTTTATTCTCTACGCTTTATCTTGTATACCTCTGTCTTTGGTGACAGAGTATTCATACTTAATTTATATTCAAATAAAAAATTTGATGAATGATATTTGTTTAGTAATCCAGATATTAAGTTAATCAATAATCAAAACTTTTTTTGTCAATATTAACACGACTAGAAGTGTTGTACGTCGTAAGTACGACGCCGTAATGATGACCGTCCAGATCTTGGACCGGAGGGCGAAGTTCATACCCAACTCGATGGAGGATGTCTTCAAAACCTTCTACTGGATTGGACGGGGCATCAACATCAACGGCGAGCGTATCTCTCACCTCCTGTTCGCCGACTATATCTTTGCAGAGATCGTGGAGGAACTTACCGAGATGCTGAGCAGCTAAATGAATCATCCCGACGAGTCGGTCTCCGCATGAATTTGGACAAGACCATAGTCATGACCAATGAACACCTCATGCCGGGGCCAGTAAACGTCGATGGCGGCCTTTTGAAGTTGTGCAGTAATATGTCTACCTTTGACAGAAAATACAGGTAAGCAGACACAACTTCGGGGGTGAAACCAATAGGAGGTTTCAGTTTGGCTGGGCAACATTCGGTAAGCTTCGTCAAGGCTTTCCGTTGACCATTCCGCGATGCCTGAAGACGAAAGTCTTCGAGCAGCGCGTCTTCCCCGTCCTGTCCTAAGGGGCCGAGACGTGGACACTGACAGCAGGACTGGTCCACAAATTTCAAGTCGCTCAACGGGCTATGGGGCGAATGAGGATATCCGCAAGAGATCCAAGGTAACCGATATAGCTCGCAAAATTAGCAAGTTGAAGTGACAGTGGGTCGGTCACATCTGTCACAGGACCGATGGTCGATGGAGCAGACGAGACCTGGAGAAAAGACCGCGTCTCGGTAAACGTAATGTCGGACACCTTCCAGTCCAATAATGGACTGACGACCTGCGCAAGGTCGCCGGAATGCCTTGGATGAGGAAGGCAATTGGACCGTGATGAGTGGCGCCGACTTGGGCAGACCTACGTCCAGTAGTGGATTGTAAGTCGCTGACGACGATTACACGAATTGACTTGAATGGCTAATATTGCCTATTTAAGCGCAACGTCCCGTGAAATTGAAAATTGTTCCAGCGGCACTTTACACAATAGCTGCTTGTTAAAGCTGTAATTCAATAATGTGTCATTACTTAAATTATGAACGCATTTAATCTTCCGACAAAACTTCTTTTCCTTATTGTTGCTAGTTTTCCACGACGAAAGCGATTTAATAAAATACTTTTTAACAAGCCTATAAACCTAGCGTGGCTATTATGAATAAGAGGTTAATATTTTAGAAAGGTTGAGCAGCCTTATATTAATTGTCATGACAGGTGTAATGTAATATTCGTAACTTAAACACATGGCACACCTTAGTTAATATTGACCTAACTTGTTTTTTTGCCCGTGTTTAATATATAGACCGAGCGGTCGACGGCAAAAAATTCTGCGTGTTTATGTATAGAATAAAAATGTTTTAAATTGTTATGTAAATAAATATATATGAGTTAATGTTATTGATATTTATAATCGTGGGGCGTCATTTGCGATAATGTTACCGATACAGGCTGTTTCACGAAGATTTGGCGATGGGTTTAATGCGTTATTTGTTAATGACGTTAAATATTGACAGATAACGTAAGTATATACAGTAACGTGGCTATTTGTTAACGGCCCTATTTTTAACGCTTTAAATACGATGCATTTGGCTAGTCTAAATAATTAAGATTATCGAAAATGAAGCCTCACCATTAGTTTAATACAATAATGTAAGTAAATGTTATTGTTTTGACAGTCTAAGCACTTTACAATTAACGTATATTTATTATATTACTAATAAATTTATAGACGTCAAAATCAAATATACGTGTGAAATTTAAATTTTCTATAAAACTGAAGGTTTTTGAAAAGTTGCATTTAATAACAAGTTCCTAATTCTCAACTATAATTGCAGCTATTACTAATTTACAAATTCTCTGCTAACTTTATTTAGAGATAAGTAATTGTCGAATTACTTACTTATATTTTTATTGAATTGTATGAAATGAATGTATGTTTATATTTTAAAAGATAAATGGTTTTTATGTTGACATGAGAGACCAAAACAATAACTAAAGCTCAGTTATTGTTTTGGGTGTTTTACAACAAGATAAAATGTTTAACATTTAACACACAAAACTGCATAATATTATAAAACTATTTTGTTAGTTAAAACTTAAGAAAAGTAAATGCCTATTTTAATATTATATGATTGTTTCAATTCTTCTATAATAAATTTAGTGAGATTGTTACCTGGAGGTAGATTGTAAACCAACGTGGAAAGGTGTTTTATTTCGTGAAATGGTTCTGACAGAAGCCAGCCGCTGTCGCAGCTTATGATATATACTTCTCGGCGCGATCTTCGGCCGCGTTTCGAAACCCATTATTTTCTTCGCAGTATTTACGTAATTTGAAGAGCAGACATCGCAAATTACAAGTCGACAGAAGTAATCTTTGAAATAGAATCTATTTATATTCGAAAATGCAACTCGCATTATACTTTAAATTGTAAACGTGAATTTTTCAAAGAACCTCATATAATTAATTCGTAGACCTTTATATTCTCGGAGTGGAATTAAGATGTATCCAAACCAAACACTATACAATAACAGCTATCCATCCATAATAAAAAAAAGAACTTATCGTATCTTACCAAAAACTGGGAAATATGTCACTTATAATACTACCAGAATTTACGCCGCGGCCGCGCCGCTGGTCACTGCGTACCTTTTGCTCAAAGAGCAGTTGTTAATACAGGTTACATTGTATTACATTTTTATGATTTGAAATTTTCCGCGGGGGGGGGGAGATTCACATCATTTTATATCGCAAACTCCCATCTCCGGGGATGAAAAGCATATATAGATGTCCATTTTCGGTATTAAATTTACATTTAGACAAAATTACAACAAAACCGATTCGGTACTCCTAGTAGTTTTTCCGTGACATCTTAACGGATCAAGTGCATTTTTTATATATGATTTTTTATATCTTTATAGATACTAAGTTTATACTTGAGAAATGATTATATTGATCTGCCGTTAAAATTTTCATTCCCTATTTTAACCCGTTCTAGTTTAATTTATTTATCTGTGAACTACACAAATGATAAAAATAACCAAAATGACAAAAATGTTCAAAATGACTAATGTCCAACATAACCAAAATGTTCCAAAGGACCAACATACAAATAATAGGAAATCATAAAAACCAAAACTCCTACTTTCTGGGATAATCGTTACATAAATCTATCCTATCATCCGGGACTAGAGGTATCCTTTGTCCACCCACGATATTAAATTTACATATATACCCGAATTTCAGCCAAATCAGTCAAATGGTTTTTCCATAAAAGCATAACAAACAGTGAAACAAATATGTTTTTCTCCCGGAAACTCATTTTTCGGGATAAAAAGTATTCTATGTTCACCCTCGGCATCGAAAAGTATATAGGTATACTTATATTTATATTTCAGAAAAAAACGGTCCAGTATTTTTTTCCGTGAAAACGGAACAGACAGACTTTCGCATTTGTAATATTAATAGAGATGCATTTATTCTTCATAGGCACCTGAAAGACCTAGACAGCCTTCATACCCGTGATTCAGGAAATAAACTTCAGCAAATACAGTTTTTGTTATTCCCTAAAGCAGTGGCCCACTTGATGGAAATGGTTCCCTTCGCTTAAGGACGCTGGCAACACCAGGGGTGTGGCCGACACATTGTTGGTTGTTGATATACAAAGCACAAGCATCTATAAACCAGCAAATGGAAGTGTTTAATATAGATATTTTAATTTTTAAAGATGGTATGTATAATTTTAAATAGTCTTCGCCATAAATGTATGAACCTAACAGGTTGAGCGGGGTTTCTCTCTTCGGAATTATGCGAAAGTTGTGTTTGACCACCGCTACTGAATGAATATATCCTCATCTCAATTTCTTCTCTAGATGGAGAATTTGTCTTTTGAGTCGCCCATCGAAGCGGTTTGGATAATCTGCATAACATTTCAAAGAATTAATTTCGAAATAGTACAGATACTCTACGGAGTTTTTGCTATGACGTTTTTGATAGGCGTTTTTTAAAAATTGCAATGATTGTAAATAAATTACTTGAAATGACCACTCAGTTAAACTTGAGGTGTATATGTATGTATAGAAATAAACTTGCTTGCCTCCATACTTCGTAGTAAACGTAAAGGTTTAAACAGTAAGATTTAAACAAGTACTAAATTTGAATATTAAGTAGGTAAGTTGTAGGTAGGTACCTAGATTATAAGAATATGTATATATATATGTCGCAGAACGGCCTCATTCTCACGACATCATCTTTAGTTATTGCAGGTTTAGTGGGCATCATCAGGATACAATGCGAGCATAAAACACAAGGCCAACGGTTTATACACTTTTAATTTAGATTCGATCAACATTATGACATAATTTAGACCGAGCAGCGGGTTCAGGGCACCCGCTCATACTTCTAGCTTAAAACACTTTCTTTAAAAATACTCTAAGGTCCAACTCGACCTGCTGCAATCAACCCAATGTGTCACAAAAACTCCTCAGTCTACCGAAGTAGATATTACCAAAGTATAGAGGGCGTCCTTGACCCTGCTCAAGACATGCTCTGCTCTTATTGGTCGTTTATTAAATTACAATATTAATACTTTTATTACGTTAGAACGATCTTTAAGTTATAGAAACATTTAACAAATCTAATTAAATTACATTAAGAATTTTAGAAGTAATTAAAATGTAAACAAATGATATTGTGCGTTATACATCCAGTCAACAACACGTTCAATTAAAGCTTCCCTCCGACATATATATATACAGGGCTTTTTTGTGGAGACACGCAGTGCCCTTGGAGGAAATTTAAATATCAAAAAATTGCCATAAAACCTGAATGAAAGGAACGCCTCATACGAAATGTACGATGCTCTTCAAGAGCTGAGAGAGTTAGATTTAAAAATGATTAGAACTTATTTAGAAGCTAATCTAAGTTTTAATCATTTATACAATAATAACGATCCATCTCGTTGATAATAAAAATGCTTAAAAGTATCTATATTCATTTGGTGTCGTGGTACCTATAGAAAGTTATTATGTCAGAAGGTCCTTACTCTGAAAAGTAATCCATATCCTCCATGACATCTGGCAATTCTCTTCCGTCAATAGCAGGCAACATATAACATAGAACAGCAAGTATAAATATGGCTGTAATTTCGATTGCTAAAAGGGTAATGTTGTTCATTGGGTGAAATAAAAATAGCAGATAGCTAACTATAGAGCCTAGTTGTCCAGTTGCATGACAGAAGCCAAAGGCTAAGGCGCGTATATTTGTTGCAAAAAGTCGAGGGGTCACGTTCAAAATAAGACCATGAATTAGGACTCCTGAAGACAAAGCCAGTGCACACAGGGGGCCATGTCCTGTTATCTGTAAAATATTCGTCAGTTACTTATAAAAAAATAAATTAATATGAATTTCGATTGAGAAGGAAAAATAAAAACTTTACGAGTAGATCAAGCTACCAAGAATGAGTATAGTAACCAGAGGCAACGGCCTTTTTTTTATAACGCAGTGGAAATGTCTTTGGACACCATCCTTCGATCCTTCGGGAGAAGGGCCAAAATGCAGGCATAAGGCCCGCATCGAGAGTGTGTGGGACTATAAGCGACCGGTTCTCCACTCTCGCTTCTAAACCGAAGCTGTCGCGAGAAACGGCCACTAAGCTTCCCACTAAACCTAAACCTGCGCCCATTTACGGGGCGTCACGGGATCTCGTACAGAGTAACTGCACCATGACGCCCCTACGCGCTGTAACTGGGCCACCCCAGCAGAGTGACCCACAAGGAACGGCCTGCCCACGGACGGTGGTCATGGAATGTTTGTACATAGCGCGCCACGAATCATCGCTTACTATTTGTTTTGGTCGCCCATCGCAGCGTCGGTTCGAACTTAGCTGTCGCTTACAGCGACAAGTCCGGAGCCAGCAAGTAAGTCTTGGTCTGTCAATGTGAGGCCTCATGTATTATGGAGACAATTTCATGGTTTTGAAATCCTACAAAATCTATGCAAGGTCATGGCCATATGCATGACAACTATCTACGCATTTGTTCGTATTACGTGTACGTAATGTACTAGGCTTACAACTATCATGTTTGTAAACTCGTATCTAATATCTAGTTTCATAAATACCAATATATTATTTTATTTCGGATTTAGTCGACTACGATACGGGTACATTGCATTTGTGCAGTATAAAACGATGGCCGAATGGAGAGAGGGACAGTCGAGCAAGAACCACGATCAAAGCGAGACGTGTGTACTACAATCGGGAATCTAATATTGACGGACTTTGCGCGTTTTTTTGAATACGTTTGGACTTGTTGTATTCGGTTAGGTATATTTGTAACTGTGTTATACGTGTTTGTATAGTTCTAATAAACTCTATAACAATTCCAACGGCATTTAAATTCGAGTCCCGTTAAACTCGTAACAATATTTAAGCCCCGAATCTAAACGATGTAACTTGAATAAAATGTTGATTTTACATTACCTTTCCAATAATAATAGCAATACTTGTAAAAATTCCTATTAAGAGCACGTGTATAAAGAGTAGACTCTTCAATGAAAGTTTTATTGATAATAGTGCACTCAGGAATCCTAACGTGCTGAAGGAACAGAATAATCTAATTAGAAAGTAATCATTGTGCTTTTCACTATATATTCTTACGTATAGTGAACTCCATAGAAAATTAAAAATAAACCAAAAGAGAGTCGTTACTATTATTATCACTCGTATGTTATACGTTGTCAAAACACCCATACATGTGACTGGTTCGTCTAAACAATTATATGCCTGAAAAGACGATAAGTTGTTAATCAAAATTATACAATTAATTTCCATACGGAATATAATAAAAAAACTTTAACTTAAAATTTTGTTGCGATTCGTTTTGTCCCTTATCCGTTTCGATTCGTTTTTCCATTTGTCCGTTGAAGTTTCACTTCTACTATGTGTCCCAGCATGAATATCTCCGCAACATCAAGATATTAAAATAGCAGAATTGAACTCCTGGTTGCACTCGAATACTAGAAAGCTAACATACACTTGAGATATTCACTAACCCTATGTTAGCATCTCTTCCACATTGGTGGATTAAATATTTAGAAGTTTAATTCTGGATTTACTCCTAACTTTTGATGGTGCAAGATAAATTGATTATTTAACCCTGTGTGAGCAGTTAACTCCAAGTTAGTTGAGCTAACCCAGGAATATGCAAGTGGGCCTTACATAATCAATTAGTTTTGTTAGCGAAATGAATAATAGATACTTTTAATGTTTTCAATTTATCCCAAATTAGATTTTTCTGTAGAAAATAGAACAAAGATTCACATAAGCGAAGCTGTATATAGCATGCCGCATTTTTATCGAAGTAGGTATCTAATTTTCCATGGTGCTTTTTCATTGGGGGTTATATGCTATATATTAGGTTAAATTAGGATTTTCATTGGGGATGAGTGGCGCTGTCTAGGGGAGGCCTACGTCCAGCAGTGGATTGCAAATGGCTGACGACGAGGTATCTAGTACTAGCTACTTCAATGAAAAATCCCTGCTACAACTTAAGATTTACACACGTACCCTGTAGTTAATTGGTCTTATTTTGAAATCTTTACAAAGATTAATTCCATTTATCTTGGTTGCATTAAATATAAGCTTTTCCGCAGCCTGAATTTTCCTATTATACAATAACCATTGGGGTGATTCAGGACACCATCTGAAATTGCAATATAATAATTATTTAAGTATTTATTTTTGTAAACATTTCAATCGGGACAGCATTAAGTTGTTTTACATTAGGGTATTTATTACCTACATTCGAAATTACAAGAAACATGAACTTCCAATTATACCTGCAAACATTTTTCTCACAATAGAGTACTTTATTTTACATAATTATGTATTTGTTTTCAAAAATAACGCATAAATTATTCGCTTGAGAATCTATTAACACAGGTAATACTTACTCGAACAAGCCTTTCGATTCACGATGCTTTCGATGGAATATTTTAAAGCAAGAATACATAATATAAATTCAATTTCAATTACCTTAAGATGGGCAGGTATATGACACAAAAGAGGCATTCTATAAAGCTGTAAGTTTCAGAGTTTGGCATGCTGTTTGCAATGGGCACCATGCAGATAAATGCAATAAGCCGCGGCGTAGCGACGATCCCGCACAACCGCGATCGCCAAGTGTTACTTGCGATTTCGCAAACTGGATAAATTTATTCCAAAATTAGTACGAAGTGGTTTAAAAGTATGCACTCTGACATATAACAGATATTATATAGGACATTTTGTTTTCTCTGTACTTCTTTGAATACATAAAGATTTATCTATATAGTACTTCACTTAAAGTCATATAAGATACCGGAGTATATGGTGTTATAGCTGCCACAGAAAATGAAGTTGTATTTCCGCGAAATGTGGTTTCGGAATAATAAAATTTCAGCTATTGTTTTGCGTGCCTATAACACATGTAGATGCAGAAATGAGTTCAAATGAGGTAATGTTACAATTTTGTAAGTTAATTGAAAATAAGTGTTACCGAGGAACATTACAAGGTCTTATATATAGTTAATCTTAATATATCTATAACTTAGAATGGTCTAATACGTATAATTACTACCTAATTAGCATTAAAACAGAAAAACAGTCATACTTGCAAATTTGACATTAACATTCATACCTTGAGTGATGATGCTCTATAGTTAGTTATATTTGCCCATTTCCAGAGCAGCAAGCAGGTAAATGTCAAGGGAATTAGGCAACGTGAGTACTTATATTTAAAGCAACACTTATTGATACGCCTGTTGCCTGCTTCTTGCTTGCTGCCGTAGAAGGGGCATAATTAACGAGGGTTTATCATATATGGTAGTTAATTTTAATTGATAAGATACTTAAGCAGCGTCTTATACAATAATACGTAATTTATTTATAGAATACCATAGTAGGATTTTGTAGTACTATGCAGTATTAATAAAACTTGTTTCACATCATAGTGTAACTATCTATCAATATGCTGGAAACTACGAAGTGATTGTATGACAGCCCTGCTAATTATTTTAAATGCCCATTTCACTAGGCAATAATATGTGCGTGCATTTTATAAGGATCTAGTCCCTACTCTCCTAAAAGTCTCATACTGATCCTACTTGTATAAATCAATGACATATATTTAAGAGGAGTTTAAATTATCAACAGTGAAATACTAAGAAGAGATTTTTATTTCATACCTATAATGAGACCTATATAGAGACTGGCACTTCCGAAGAGCGATTTGAGAAATATAAGCAAACGAAACCAGCCTTCTGAATCACAAAACGTTAGAGTAAGTCCCAGACCTAAGTCCGCAAAGATGCTAAGTATAATCGCACTCTTCCTGCCAAAACTGAAAGTTTAAATGTTTTTAGGCACAAACAATTAACTCTCACCAGATTTAAATAGGATAGAAGTTCAATGTAAGCGAAGCTCTATTGAGACTTGGTAATTATGTAACCTACCTGTCTGCAATCAATCCAAAGATAATGAATCCAAAAACATGTCCAAAACGACTTATTATCGCCGTGGACAACCATTTATGTCATGATCACAGAATACTAACCACTGAAACAAGAGACCAGTGTCAATATAGTTTGTTTATTCCTAGTATATATTGGATTAAGTATGTATATAATCTTAGTTCAGACTTTTATGTTTGAGGTCTTTAAATATAATAATATCATACTTAGTCCAATTTGTGTTTATTTACGCCTGACCTTAACTCAGTTCTAATTTCTGGTGGAGAGCCTCTGCATTTATAGGAGTATGAATGATATATCCAGTGCGCTTGTCCGAGACGTATTAACAGGTTTCACACATCGGTACACGACGCGCGACGTCTACATTTCTTCAAGACATTTTCTATCACTGTCAGTAGTGTTAGTGGTGTAACAAATATGCATAATAGGTTAAAAACTGTTCCCTAAGATTCGTTCCACGTTATCGGAATGAGATACGGACTGGAATTATGAAACAAAGTATAATAAATACTAAATTACATACTATTGAATACAATGTAAGAAGACTTAACTTATTTGTATTGTATTCTACCCATAATCCCTCAAGACTATAAGTAGAATAATTAATACCAACTTAATTATTTTCTTGAGGAATACAACTTACAATCAAAATCTGTATTATATTTTTTCCTAAATAAATTCCGTTAGGTACTTACGGTCTTCGTAAGCCAAATGAGCCACATTAATTTCAAATTCCATTTGTTACATAGATCAGGTTCTGTTTGAT
The DNA here is from genome assembly GCA_012273795.1 of Dendrolimus punctatus. Classification (NCBI taxonomy): domain Eukaryota; kingdom Metazoa; phylum Arthropoda; class Insecta; order Lepidoptera; family Lasiocampidae; genus Dendrolimus; species Dendrolimus punctatus. Next base: position 9,459,149 of record CM022527.1, read on the forward strand.
TGTGTCCATTCGATATGAAACATAAACTATTATTCACCAAATCATAATTCTGAGGTGGCTCACACGTAACATCGGATGGACGAAGTAGAAACATATCTTCATATTGGTTGAAAACAGCAGGCAACATTAGTACAGTGGAAACGAATGTTACCAACCATTGCCAGGGTCCGATTTTGCCGAGAACATCACTCGTGACATCCTCATGAATAGTTCCAATACTGAAAACACAAACAGCGAGCGTGTACAAGTGAGCGATACTGCAGCACTTAATTGGGATATTGGTGTCTTTTATATATAACACAACATAACTCAAGGTACATTTAAAGGAAAATAACTAAAGATATGAAGGATAAGTCATAAATAGTATCTAAGCAATAGGAAAATCTATTTGTAAATTAAAGTAAATAGTTTCTTCAAAGTTGTTCGCAAGATACTCTTTGATGCCACCCGGATCAGAAGGCCGGTTCATATTTCGTCCAGCGAAAAAGCATCGCCATACAGCACGGCAATGCAGTCAACCTTTCTGGGTACGCTCCCATCTGGTAGCGTTTTGTTACACGCTCATTAATTAAATTATTTATACTATTTATAACTTAGTTTATTTTTAGCCTATATGTAAATTGTTGTCCCAAGAAACAAAAATTGTAATACACAATTAAAACATATTTAAATTGTATACAAAAGTTTTGGTTTAACTATAAAAATACTA